>JASEVX010000005.1:35689558-35988345 GCA_031761405.1 Serripes groenlandicus
ATCTGTATAGACACACTGTCGAACCTATGGAAAAAATCAAAATCAAATCTGTATAGAGACACTGTCGAACTTATGGAAAAATCAATTTCAAATCGCTATAGAAACACTGTTGAACCTATGGAAAAATCAATTTCAAATCTGTATAGACACACTGTCGAACATATGGAAAAATCCAATTCAAATCTGTATAGACACACTGCCGAACCTATTGAAAAAATCAATTTCAAATCTGTATAGACACACTGTCGAACCTATGGAAACATCCAATTAAAATCTGTATAGACACACTGCCGAACCTATTGAAAAAATCAATTTCAAATCTGTATAGACACACTGTCGAACCTATGGAAAAATCCAATTCAAATCTGTATAGACACACTGCCGAACCTATTGAAAAATCAATTTCAAATCTGTATAGACACACTGTCGTAGGCCTGCCTACCTATTGAAACAAATTATGTATATACACGCATTTTAAAATGACTACCGAGTAACATTGAAAAATCACATTCAAATCTGTATAGACACACTGTCGAACCTATGGAAAAATCAAATTCAAATCTGTATAGACACACTGTCGAACTTGTGGAAAAATCAAATTCAAATCTGTATAGACACACTGTCGAACTTATGGAAAAATCAAATTCAAATCTGTATAGACACACTGTCGAACCTATGGAAAAATCAAATTCAAATCTGTATAGACACACTGTCGAACTTATGGAAAAATCAATTTCAAATCTGTATAGAAACACTGTTGAACCTATGGAAAAATCACATTCAAATCTGTATAGACACACTGTCGAACCTATGGAAAGATCACATTCAAATCTGTATAGACACACTGTCGAACTTATGGAAAAATCTAATTCAAATCTGTATAGACACACTGTTGAACCCATTGAAAAATCACATTCAAATATGTATAGACACACCGTCGAACCTGTGGAAAAATCAAATTCAAATCTGTATAGACACACTGTCGAACCTATGGAAAAAATCAAAATCAAATCTGTATAGAGACACTGTCGAACTTATGGAAAAATCAATTTCAAATCGCTATAGAAACACTGTTGAACCTATGGAAAAATCACATTCAAATCTGTATAGACACACTGTCGAACCTATGGAAAAATTAAATTCAAATATGTATAGACACACTGTCGAACCTATGGAAAAATTAAATTAATATGTGTATAGACACACTGTTGAACCCATATAAAAATCAATTTCAAATCTGTATAGACACACTGTCGAACATATGGAAAAATCCAATTCAAATCTGTATAGACACACTGCCGAACCTATTGAAAAAATCAATTTCAAATCTGTATAGACACACTGTCGAACCTATGGAAACATCCAATTAAAATCTGTATAGACACACTGCCGAACCTATTGAAAAAATCAATTTCAAATCTGTATAGACACACTGTCGAACCTATGGAAAAATCCAATTCAAATCTGTATAGACACACTGCCGAACCTATTGAAAAATCAATTTCAAATCTGTATAGACACACTGTCGTAGGCCTGCCTACCTATTGAAACAAATTATGTATATACACGCATTTTAAAATGACTACCGAGTAACATTGAAAAATCACATTCAAATCTGTATAGACACACTGTCGAACCTATGGAAAAATCAAATTCAAATCTGTATAGACACACTGTCGAACTTATGGAAAAATCAAATTCAAATCTGTATAGACACACTGTCGAACCTATGGAAAAATCAAATTCAAATCTGTATAGACACACTGTCGAACCTATGGAAAAAATCAAATTCAAATCTGTATAGACACACTGTCGAACTTATGGACAAATTAAATTCAAATATGTATAGAAACACTGTCGAACCTATGGAAAAATTAAATTAATATGTGTATAGACACACTGTTGAACCCATTGAAAAATCAATTTCAAATCTGTATAGACACACTGTCGAACCTATGGAAAAATCCAATTCAAATCTGTATAGACACACTGCCGAACCTATTGAAAAAATCAATTTCAAATATGTATAGACACACTGTCGAACCTATGGAAAAATCAAATTCAAATCTGTATAGACACACTGCCGAACCTATTGAAAAATCAATTTCAAATCTGTATAGACACACTGTCGTAGGCCTGCCTACCTATTGAAACAAATTATGTATATACACGCATTTTAAAATGACTAGCGAGTAACTAGTTCTATATAGAGAGCTTTCAACAAATATTAAAGACTGACATGAAGTCGAACCTTTAGTAAATTGACACATTCAAATCTGTATAGACTCTCGGTCGAACCAGTAGAAAAATCAAATTCAAATCTGTATAGACACACTGCCGAAACTGTAGTAATATGAAATTAAAATATGTATAAACACATAGTAAAGGCATGAACGCAGCATGTTTAAATAACACCACTAATTTAATGGAGACAAAATAATGTTAACGACAATAAACTGCTTTTACGACATTCAAATTAGTATAGACTTTCGCCGCAGATTTCAACCAAATCTGTATAGACTTTCGCCGCTTCCTTAATTTACGGTAGATCATTCGGAATGATAATTAAAGATGGCGGTAGACCTCCTCTCGTCATGTCAGGTGTGTACAGAAATGATATCTTTACAGGCTCTATATTAGTAGTAGAGATTGATTAATTGTTGTTAAACGTCGTGTTCAACCATTGTTCAGTCTTATCACGGCGGTCAGCTCAGCTGTTATACTCACTGATGTAAGATGATCGTCTGAAATTGTCAAACGTCGGAAATAATGAGCTGGGCCTGGGGTTCGAATTCACAACTCCTGCATGTACAGCCCGCGGTACAGACTGATCTTCCGGACGAGGCTTGACTTTGTAAGAGAGAACAGTATGTTAATTAAATCAGCCTCATCGTTACCTCGCGCTCTCTCCCCAAATTTATTTCTGTTTGCAAGGTTGAAGAAGATGATAACTGAACATTTTGATTCGTTAGAGGAGTGTTTGGAATTCAAAACTCGTTTAGAAATTCAAACATTTTCAAGATACTCATCAGTGAAATCGTTATTTTTCAAAGCATTTGCGTTCCTCATTTTCCCTCATTTTCATGGTTTTGTCAAAATGCAAGCATGATAACCAGAATAAGCGGTTTACCTAAAATACGCAATGGAGATTTTTCGGCGAAATGGGCGAAATGGAGAGGAAAAGACGCAATGGAGATAAAATATGATGTTAAGGCCGTATTTGTCAATTTAAAATTATGTTTTCGTATATTGAATGTTTATTGTATATATATTTGAGTATTAAAATTACAATTGTTTTATTACTTTGTTAGTTATTTGATGTTCTCTCTTTTTTCTTATAACCATAAAGACTATGATGCATGGCCATTTTAGGGCGAAATGGACTTCGAGTTGTGATTTAATGAAAAAATCAATGGGTTTGTTTAATGTTATTCATTTTTATTTCAGAAATAAGTCAGTTGACAGATGAAAGTAGAATTTTAGGTCAACAAAACAGAGAATGAAACTGGCGAAATGGAGTTTTCTGCCTTGGCGAAATGTAGATTTCTGACTTGGCGAAATGTTGATTTCTGTCTTGGTGAAATGTTGATTTATGCCTTGGCGAAATGGAGAATCCTAGCTATATTGGGAAATTAATAAACAAATGTTGGGAAATTGAGATGTTTTGTCCCCTAAATAAAATAAAAATTAAAAAAATTAAAAAATAAAATTCCCTGGCGAAATGGAGATTTTCTCTCACGCGAAATAGAGTTTTCTGTTCTAAACATACAAAAATGCTTGTCGAAAACTTGTATATTGTCATTTTATAAAAATGTTGACAGAAAAAGTTGCCAAATGAAAATAATATCTTGCGAAATGGAGATTTTGCTTTGGCGAAATGTAGATTTATGCTTGGCGAAATGGAGATTTTCGCGTTGACGATCAATTGACTATAAGCCTGTTGTATACACAGTGGCAGTCATATTTTAAAAGGTGTCAATTAGGCATGCGTGCCGTTACATCATACAACAAACACCTTATTGAATTTGTGTGTGTAGCCATTAAACACATACCTCTTATCAAGTTGTGAAAAACGATTGACTAATTAAATGCTAATTATATCATATATTACCCCATCAATGTTTAATGAAATATCCCCGACCAATTTATCTCTTTAAACAAGCCGCATTAAAGGGATATTGTTTATCATACATTTACTGATATTCTTTAATGAGTATAATTACAGAAAATGAGAAGGTATATATAGCAGATCCTGCTATTCTACTATTCTTATTACCTCACGAAATATATAAGTTCAATATCATATAAATCGTCAGGAATTGTGTCAAAATGCCTAAAAAATATTTGTGCTATGTGTGTTCAGATAATTGTAAGGATTATTGCATTTTCTGCGAGGTATGTACTTTCAAGTATATCTTTCATATATATATTCTAAATTAGATTTGACAGATTTGTCCTTTTGTCACGATGTTAACTTATTACATAGATAAGATGTCTGTTGCAATTTGTTTAATCTATCAGCTTTGCATGAGCTACAAATAATGTGGCAAAAGGAGAAACTATTGTCATAAATTATTTGTCCTTTTGTCACGATGTTAACTTATTACAAAGATAAGATGTCTGTTGCAATTTGTTTAATCTGTCCGCATTTATATCAGCTTTGCATGAGCTACAAATAATGTGGCAAAAGGATTATTGCATTTTCTGCGAGGTATGTACTTTCAAGTATATCTTTCATATATATATTCTAAACAGTTTTTAGTAGAGTAGATTAAAATTAAATTAAAATATAATCCGTAATACATTTATCTTATGAAAATAATAATAAATTTTACAATTATTAACTTCTAATATCATATTTGATCTCCATTGCGTATTTTCCTCTCCATTTCGCCCATTTCGCCGAAAAATCTCCATTGCGTATTTTAGGTAAACCCCAGAATAAGTGATCCCTTGTTTTCGTCTGTTCTATCCTACAGGTATAAATATTGTTCGACCTTCCGACAAACTGAAATGAGGGTACTGTACCAGTATTTCCCAAAGTAAACATAATTTGGGTTTTTAAGAAAACATGGTCTAGCTCCAGTTTGGCTCCAATGTCTTGAAAATGGCACCAACTTTATGAATTTGGTGAAAGTGTTGTCAATACAGGACAAATGAGCCAGGGAGAACCCTGATTAGACCCTTTCAAAGTAACCGGCTGCTTTTCCATATAGGTATTGGTGGAAGAAAAATGACGCCTGTCGCATTGCCTCTTGTCAAACATTGGAAAGAACGCTGGCCAAAATGGGGTTCAAACTCGCACCCCAGGGCTGCATTGACAGACAATAGCTGTACCATGGCTTGTTTTTTGTTAATCATTAAATTTTTGATATATAAATTTGAACAACATATATCTTTCTTTATAATCATGTTTTCAATATCATTCCAGAAAATATAATTATTTTATTGCATTTTTCTTTTGAAATGCTCGTAGAAGTACAGACAATATATATAGGTAATTGATAACCCCAATGCGCTTACACATTATGTAGACCCTAGCTACACCCCTGACAATGAGGCATATAGGAAATAACTTAAGACTTTTGAGCTCGGTTGTAGAGCATTCTGTGTATTTTACTCAGAAAGGTCCCAGGTTCGAACCCTGGATTAGTCCTACGTTTTCTAAACTGCTGAGTCTATATTAAACATAATATACATTTTTAATTTATAGACATAATTTACATTTAGACAAGTGTAATGTCCTTAAGTCCTCAACTGTCATAAATATCTTATTCCTTCTCTCTTAGCAATTGTTCATTTGTTTCTGTGATGAAATAAATGTGGCTAACAGCAAGGTTCTATACAGTTCTACAACAGACTAGATGGAATTACTGTGACTAACCTCACATTCTACTAGTACATTGTCATACTAATATAACATACTAGAAGGAATTACTGTGACTAAGTTACTAACTGCACGGTTCTTCTACAACAGAATAAATGGAATTACTGATTCTACTAGTACTACTAGTAGTAGAGATTAGAAGGAATTACTGTTACTAACCTCAAGGTTCTACTAGTACAGACTATTAATCATTACTTTACTAACTGATTTGATTTGCATGTGACAGTGTTCTAATCATATTTAATCATATTTAATATTGTAAATGTTCTGCATGTATGTCAATATAATTTATGTTAATTTGTATATTTATTACCAGCTGTTCAGGATGTGCAACAAATATTGTGGAAGGACAAACAATCTTTTATAAAAGGACACCAAGAGTTCAAAGGAGTCCCTTTCAGTATTCTTGGGCTAAAACGGTTTGATTGTCAATTTGGTCGAGATTGGAAGGAAAAATAAAAGGAAAATAGGAAGCAGGAATTCCCTTTTTTTCTAACTATTATTTCTCATAATGTTAGCACTGCTAGTGTAATCACCTTGATTACTGCTTTAAAATTGTTCAAAGAATAATTCAATTAAACTTATGATTTTGGTTGCTGCAACATAAGAAATGGTCAAAAAGATATTACTTCAAGATAACGCTTGTCTGATTTCAAAATAATGTGACAGTTCACTGTTGTAACTTGTTTCTTGGGGGATCTTCTACTATATTGATTGGTTAAATAAAATGACATTTTTTTTTTAAATGCTTCATAGAATGCTTAAAAAGAATATTTGTTGAGCGCCTTCTATCTGTCCATCCAGAGCCATATCTAAAGCATGGTTGGATGGATTTGATTAAAACAAAATCGAAATGTTAAACACCATATGGAAATTCTAAGAATACTAGAGCTTTGTCCCCTTGAACTTATACTGTATATCACTATATGTATTCTTTATCATTTATATAAATGTTTATCCAAGTTATTGATTCAGCATGCATTTTATCACAGACACTGCATCATGATTATCTCAGAAGGAAAAGGTTCCTTGCACAGCCAAGCAAAAAATTAAACTGTCCAGCTGTGTGTATTATCGGGGAACTAGTGTTCTTTCCTGCATACAAAGTGAGTTTACTTTACTTATTAAAACGGTACATAACTTGGTGCTGCAGGATTCCACATCAACCTAAATATTCCATATATGTTGATCTACTATTACTTACATTAAGTTACATATCACACGTTTTTAGCTCGCCTATTCGAAGAAATAGGGGAGCTTATGTTATCACCCCGGCGTCCGCGTTGGCGTTGGCGTCCGCGTTGCCAGCTTGGTCAAACCTTTGCGTGCAAGGCCTTTTCTCAGACACTGTGTATGCTGTTGCTTTGAAACTTCACACACTTATTTAGGATCATTAGGAGACCTTGTATGTCAAGTCCCATAACTCTGGAATGGATTTTGACTGAATTGTGCCCCTTTTTGGACTTAGAAATTTGGTCAAACCTTTGCGTGCAAGGCCTTTTCTCAGACACTGTGTATGCTGTTGCTTTCAAACTTCACACACTTATTCAGGGTCATTAGGGGACCTTGTATGTCAAGTCCCCATAACTCTGGAATGGATTTTGACTGAATTGTGCCCCTTTTTTGACTTAGAATTTTGGTCAAACCTTTGCGTGCAAGGCCTTTTCTCAGACACTGTGTATGCTGTTGCTTTGAAACTTTACACACTTATTCAGGATCATTAGGGGACCTTGTATGTCAAGTACCATAACTCTGGAATGGATTTTGACTGAATTGTGCCCCTTTTTGGACTTAGAAATTGGGTCGAACCTTTGCGTGCAAGGCCTTTTCTCAGACACTGTGTATGCTGTTGCTTTCAAACTTCACACACTTATTCAGTGTCATTAGGGGACCTTGTATGTCAAGTCCCATAACTCTGGAATGGATTTTGACTGAATTGTGCCCCTTTTTCGACTTAGAATTTTGGTCAAACCTTTGCGTGCAAGGCCTTTTCTCAGACACTGTGTATGCTGTTGCTTTGAAACTTCACAAACTTATTCAGGATCATTAGGGGACCTTGTATGGCGTTGGTATCAGCGTTGCCAGGTTAAGATTTGCATGCAAGTATTGAAAATTTGTGATATCTTGCAATAAATAATAGTGTGTGGTTTTATCTGATACTGATACTGTAAGTCTTCGGTATTATGTTCACTATTGGCATACATCGTATATAAACCAATTTACAGATTTAAAAGGCCTGTATGGACTTGGTTAACATTTGCATGGAAGTATTGAAAAGGTGTATTATCTTGCAATAGGTGATACTGTGTGACTTTACCTAATGCTATAACTGTTCTGAAGTAGGCCCTGATAGACGATGGCCCTGATAGGCGAGCTATATTGTCCTCCGACAACTCTTGTTTAAATATGTAGTAAATTATCTGATTATGCTGACTTATAAGTGAAAAACATCTTGCATCTCCTGTATCCAACAACACCCTTTATCATCATCTTTTTTATGTTACTTTTGTTAATTCATTTTGTGAGAAAACCAGGAAACACATGTCATGAGTTGGTGAACTGGCCGCCGTGATATGACTGAGAAATTGTTAAAAATGGCGTTAAACCCCAATCAATCAATCAATCAACCTAGAAGATGAATGTAACCAAATATGCCAAAATGACAGTTACTTTTTACTATGTATGAAAACTTAAGTTTGCTGTGTATGGCAACTCAAGTTTGACTTTGTTTGTTTTTATGGCGTTTTATGCCGCTTTCAACAATGTATCAACAGTTCTATTAAGGCGTTTCCTGGGTAAGTTACCAGTGCTACGACTTCAACAACAATTTTCATGTACTTGCTATTTTAAAAGGAATCTGAATTCCCAGACAAATAGACTCAACAAAGAATTGCAGATGACATCCTTTGTCGGTTGCGTGCTAGCCATCCACTGGAATTCAAGAAGGTGTTTGTATTGTGCATGCCAGCAACTGTGGATCATGCAAGCCATCCAAGAAGACAAGGTAATAAAAGCGAACTTGTTTTAAATTTGTATTCCTTTATCATACAGTACTTATAATGTTAAGTAGCATGTTATCCCCCCGCCAAAGGGAGATGGTATATTAATTTAGCATTGGTTGTCTACGGTTGAACTGATTCGTTTTTAAAATTATTTGTAAATATTAATCACCATAGGGAGCTGCCACAATGTCTCTTGCATGGCTGATTTAGTATCATAAGAAAACACCAAATTACATCCCAGAGAACAACCACATTAGAACTGGGTGTACAAACTTGAAGATCAAAGTAACCATATATATATATAAGTACATAATCATTAAAACTAATTGTTTGTAATTCAAAAAACCATTGTCTATATTATGATTTTCTGATGCATTTTGGTTGATTTTGAGAATTAGACATAGTTGGTTCAGTTTTGCGTTTAGGTCACTTACATGGAAACTATCAAACCTAATACTTTGAAACTTGGAAAACTTGTTCATCTATTACCCTTCTTCACATTATATGCTAAAGATACTGAGTGTGTCCTGTTTTTTTGTGTTAAAAAACATCAATTTTTATGTATTTTGGTCGATTTTGAGAATTGGAAATAGTTGGTCAAGATTTGCGTTTAGGTCACTTACAAGGAAAGTATCAAACATAATACATTGAAACTTGGAAAAGTTATTCATCTAATACCCTTCTAAGTTCTTCATATTGTATGCTAAAGATGCTGAGTTTGGCCTGTTTTTTTGGGTAAAAAACATCAATAGGTTGATTTTGCGAATTGGCGGTGTTGGTTAAGTTTTGCGTTTAAGTCGCTTACATGGAAACTATCAAACCTATTGAATAATAAAGATGCTGAGCGGGCCTTTTTTGGGGGGGCAAAAAACATAAGTTTTGATGTATTTTGGTCAATTTTGAGAATTGGACATAGATGTTTAAGTTTTGCGTTTCGGTCACTTACATGGAAACTATCAAACCTATTACTTTTAACTTGGAAAACTTGTTCATCTTATAACCTTCTTCACATTGTATGATGATGATGCTGAGCGGGCCTGTTTTTTGGGTTAAAAAACATAAATTTTGATGTATTTTGGTTGATTTTGAGAATTGGACATAGTTTCTTCTTTTTTCGTTACATTGATTTCAAATTGTTCATAACAATAAAAACATAATGTTCTTTAGTTACAGTTGACTTATTGTAACCATCATTTGTTTGTAGTAAGTATTTATTTAAGATCATTAATGGTATTGTGTTTTTGGGCTACTGGGGTCAAGGTCGCTGTTACATAACAAATGGTAATATACTAAACATCTATAGTTACATTTTACATTTAGTAAATCTTGTTTCAATACTTGCAGGCAGTGCTCTTGTTGTTTGTTGAATTTACTATAAAACTTGTAGTTTTTATGCAATAAAATATATTGTATTGTATTGTAAAAATGTTAAAATGATGAACTAAATGCATGTTTAAGATGTGAGCTATAAAGAACTTTTTTGCTGTGTCTGTACATATACCATAAACAATAACCTTAAAAGTTCCTTGTGAAAATATAAAGGTTACTAATTTTTACCTAGTGCCCACCAGAGCCAGTCGATCCAAGGGTTAGTGAAATGATTAAAGATCGAGCCCAGCGTGGAGTAAGAAACACGCAGGAGATGAGGGAGCATATTAAGATGTTTGTGATACCCTTCCACACCCAACAAACAAGAGATTTTATCCATCGGATAAATTAATATCCAATCATATGTTTGTTGGTGAAAATATGCCGGCATCAGAGGATCAGGAACAACTGGGGGAAATGGTAATTAAAAAAGAATAATAGTAAAAGTTTGGCAGTCTAATTTAATTGTAGTATGAAACGTAAGATACGATAACACAATTGAAATCGGAGTTCATAATGAACAATTACTCTTTTTGTCTCTTCTGGTCACTCTTTGTCCGTCGTTCGTCTGTCGTTAACTTTTAGCTTTATACATCATCTCCTCCTTAACCACAGGACCAATTTTAACCAAACTTCACAGGAATGTTCCTTTGGTGGCCCACTAAAAACAAATCGATTTTGACTTATACATTTTTCTTGGCTGAAAACAAATCGATTTTGACACATACGTCTCTGTGAACTAAAAACAAATCGATTTTGTCACATACGTCTTTGTGAACTAAAAACAAATCGATATTGGCAGAGAAAGACGTATAAGTCACAATCGATTTGATTTTAGCCCACTAAAAACAAATCGATTTTGACTTCTACCTTTTTCTTGGCTAAAAACAAATTGATTTTGACACATACGTCTTTTTGAACTAAAAACAAATCGACATGTTCACATACGTCTTTGTGAACTAAAAACATATAGCTTGTTTTTCCAGAAAGACACATAAGTCGAAATCGATTTGTTTTTAGCCCACTAAAAACAAATCGATTTTGACTTCTACTTTTTTCTTGGCTAAAAACAAATCGATTTTGACACGTACGTCTCTGTGAACTAAAAACAAATCGATTTTGACACATACGTCTCTGTGAACTAAAAACAAATCGATTTTGTCACATACGTCTTTGTGAACTAAAAACAAATCGATATTGGCAGAGAAAGACGTATAAGTCACAATCGATTTGTTTTTAGCCCACTAAAAACAAATCGATTTTGACTTCTACCTTTTTCTTGGCTAAAAACAAATTGATTTTGACACATACGTCTTTTTGAACTAAAAACAAATCGACATGTTCACATACGTCTTTGTGAACTAAAAACATATAGCTTGTTTTTCCAGAAAGACACATAAGTCGAAATCGATTTGTTTTTAGCCCACTAAAAACAAATCGATTTTGACTTCTACTTTTTTCTTGGCTAAAAACAAATCGATTTTGACACGTACGTCTCTGTGAATTATAAACAAATCGATTTTGACTTCTACTTTTTTCTTGGCTAAAAACAAATCGATTTTGACACGTACGTCTCTGTGAACTAAAAACAAATCTATTTTGTCATATACGTCTCTGTGAACTAAAAACAAATCTATTTTGTCATATACGTCTCTGTGAACTAAAAACAAATCTATTTTGTCACATACGTTTCTGTGAACTAAAAACTTATCGATTCTTTTCCCAGAAAGACACATAAGTCAAAATCGATTTGTTTTCAGCCCACTAAAAACAAATCGATTTTGAATGATACTTTTTTCTTTGATAAAAACCAATTGATTTTGACACATACGTCTCTGTGAATTATAAACAAATCGATTTTGTCACATACGTCTCTGTGAACTAAAAACAAATCGATTTTTGACCAGAAAGACGCATAAGTCAAAATAGATTTGTTTTTAGCCCACTAAAAACAAATCGATTTTGACTTATACATTTTTCTTGGCTGAAAACAAATCGATTTTGACACATACGTCTCTGTGAACTAAAAACAAATCGATTTTGTCACATACAGTCCCGAGTTTTTGCCCGCCAAACTTATCATTTTGATAAAGGCTATCCTGGGGTCAGTGTTAATTAACACCTCACTGATAATGATCTAAAGCAAGCCGCACAGTCATAAATACTGCCTGCCCGTATGAAATTCCCAACACATGTTTCTGAGAACAGATTTTTAGCAACAAGCTGTACTTGTATTTACACTTGTCTTTGCCGTTCAGAACCTTTTATTAGCTCACCAGAGCACGTAGTGCTCAAGGTGAGTAATTGTGATCGCCTTTTGTCCGTCGTTCGTCGTCCGTCGTCAACATTTGCTTGTTACTATACTAGAGGCAACATTTTGCATCCAATCTTTATAAAAGTTTATCTGAACATATATCTCGATCAACTCTAGGCCAAGTTCAAAACTGGGTCATGTGGGGTCAAAATCTAGGTCACTAGGTCAAATTTAAGGAAAATCTTGTTAACACTCCTGAAGCCGCATTTTTGGCTTGAGCATGTTGAAACTGTGTCAGAATGTTTGTCTTAGTGATATCTAGGCCAAGTTCGAAAATAGGTAATGTCGGGTCAAAATCTAGGTCACTAGGTCAAATTTAACGAAAATCTTGTTAACACTCCTGAAGCGGCATTTTTGGCTTGAGCATGTTGAAACTTTGTCAGAATGTTTGTCATAGTGATATCTAGGCCAAGTTCGAAAATAGGTCATGTCGGGTCAAAAACTAGGTCACTAGGTCAAATTTAAGGAAAATCTTGTTAACACTCCGGAAGCCGCATTTTTGGCTTGAGCATGTTGAAACTTTGTCAGAATGTTTGTCATAGTAATATCTAGGCCAAGTTCGAATATAGATCATGTCGGGTCAAAAACTAGGTCACTAGGCCAAATTGAAAGAAAATCTTGTTAACACTCTGGAAGCCACATTTTAAACTTGACCATGTTGAAACTTTGTCGGAAAGTTTGTCTTGATTATATCTAGGCCAAGTTCGAATATGGGTCATGTCCGGTCAAACAGTAGGTCACTAGGCCAAATTGAAGGAAAATCTTGTTAACACTCTGGAAGCCACATTTTAAACTTGAGCATGTTGAAGCTTTATTAGAAAGTTTGTCATCACATTTCTGGCTTGAGCATGTTGAAACTTTGTCAGAATATTTGTCTAAGTAATAGCTAGGCCAAGTTCGAATATGAGTCATGTCGGGTCAAAAACTAGGTCACTAGGCCAAATTTACGGAAAATCTCGTTAACACTCTTGAAGCCGCATTTTAAACTTGAGCATGTTGAAACTTTATCAGAAAGTTTGTCCTGATGATATCTAGGCCAAGTTCGAATATGGGTCATGTCATGTCAAAAACTAGGTCACTAGACCAAATTTAAGGGAAATCTTGTTAACACTCTGGAAGCCACATGTTTGGCTTAAGCATGAGAGAGTTATGTCTTAAATAGCCCATTCTCAGGTGAGCGATTCCAGGGCCTCATGGCCCTCTTGTTTTATTTAGTATGCTTGAAATTTCAAGTTGAAGAATTAATTATGTTGTATTTCATAATAATTATATAAATAGTTAAGAATGAACTGTTTTTGTGAGATTTATTAAATAATTATAATAACTACAAAATTTTCTGTAACAATAATATAAACAAATCATGTGCATTGGTTTATAAACAAAATGAAAATTAACATTAGCTTAACCCTTTCCCGCATACAACAAATCTGCAGCAGACGACTTTGAAAACAGTGTGACAATATAGGGATAATACACATTTGCGAAGCACGAGGGCATAAACACATTTAAGGGCGTCCGCAGATGTTCACGCCCGAGAAAATGTGTATTTTCGCTATTATTGCATAAAATAAGAGCAAACATCCAACATACAGTCCGCTGTAACGTTCAGTTGTACGATAACCGCCGATGAACATGACCCGATAACGCATGTGACGTCATAAACACATGTGACGTCATAAAGTAAACAAGTAATGTTTTACATATCCACGAACCGGGCCTACATCAAGGTTGCCATCGCTGACTCGACACGGGTCGAATTAAATAAATGGTTTTGGATTATTTTATGCTCTTTAACTGTGAATCTAGTGCATGTTACCGATTATCGAGTTAAAGAAGCTGATGTTATTGTTAACCCAACAAATTGCTCCTATTCTAGGGGAGATGCAGCGTCCATGTTTTGTTTACTAACGGTGCCCGGGTAATGCATATGTAAAACATCTAACCGGTCTGAAACGGCACGTACGCGCGAGAATCGCTTTGTTTATACACGTTTTCTCGCCGTTTACGCCCGGCTTTTGCAATGTTTCTGTATCCCTTAAGCGGGCGTAAAACATAGATTTTATGCAATAATACCTAAAAAGTCTCCATAAAAGATAGCTTATTTGTTAAATAAAGTTGAAAACATTGTGGCCAATGGAGAAATTGCTCATGATGATCAATTTCACCTTTGGCCACAATGTTTTCAAAAGTCATCTGTTGCTATTGCGTCAAAATGCGTCTGCAGGTGGGAAAGGGTTAACACTCATAGCTAATACAGATTTTTGAATTATGTTATGATACTGAGTTATGCATATTCCACCCTTAATTAAAAACAAGAATCATAAAGAAAACACTGTGCTTTCATTCAATAAAATAAAATTGGATCTACGTAGTTTTTACATTCTTTCAACTTTCCACGGATAAAGTCATCCCTCATTTTAAAGCGGATGGGATTCCCTTCAGCATCAATGTACGAGTTCATTTATAGACTAGTTATTTGACAGTACTATAAAGTTATACCACACAATGTAATTAGTAGCGTATAACTTAATAATATCTTGTATAGTCATGTAGCTTACTTCCCAGTTACGTACCACTACATTTGTGTACCTTTTTTGATCAATGCATTTATAAAGGCTGGGGCGTACCTGGATTTAAATCGAGTATACGCACAGACGTGCATACTCCTCCGGGATTTTTTTTTAAATCCACTATTGCATCTGGTGCCTTCTAGGAGCATCTTTTTGGCACATACAGAAAACCATCGTGCGTTTTCTGGCTTCCCACACCATGATTTCCAAGCTACTGGTTGGCTTTCCACATAGACTATAAGAACATTAGTGGAAAACGAATGAAGCCAGTCACAGTGACTTTTGTCAAACGTCTGAAAGAATTTATGACCAGCTGGATTTCTAACTCACAACCCCTATATTGACAGCGCGCGTCGCTACCGATTGAGCCACCGGGGCTGGGCTCTCATCCAATGATCTACTAATTGAATATCAGGCGAAACAGAGCAAAACAATGACTGGAAGTTTATGTAAAGACATATCTTCCCTGTTGGTTAACACTCACAGGAAAGGAACAATCACAGGATACAATACGTATCTTGCAGGATGCACTTAGATCACGGTTGCACGGTTAATTCAGATGATAAAGCTCGTTGATATTAAGTAGGCGTATGTTCGGAAGAAAACTATCCATATTATTTCAGACCTTAGTCTTCTGATGGTTCGGAGATCTGATACTGATTGAAGAACATGAATTATGCCCCTGATCTAGTGCTCTGATAGCGTGCACGTGCTTCTAGATATGATATGTTTGGTTAAACAAAAATGATGTACTGCTATGTTTCCGTGTAATTTCTTGTATGTTTAATGTGCTTTTTTGGTAACTTGTAACTTGTTGCCACATGGTTCTTTGAATAAATAAATTAAACTATATATATAAAAGATGTACATGCATGTTGGCTTACTTTCAGACGTAAATCATTGTATCAAACCTATCACTAACGATGGCAGTTTAATAGCAATTTCAAAATGTATATCTATCTGTCACATATAACTCTTTCTATGAAACAGATGTCGGTTACAACTGTATTACGGCGTTTCCTGTGTATTTTATCAGTGCGGATTGAAAGCTTATACGCCAGTTCACTCGTCTGCAACACTTCGCACCATAGAGAGAAATACATACTGCCACTTTCAAGTATTTGGTATGACCCTATCGTGGATTAAACACTGGTCATCCGCTCTCGAGGCGGACATCATAACCATTACACCACCGAGGCAGTTCTAACCAATCCTTCATTCTGCATAGCCCTTATCCCCCTCAGTCATAAAAAAAAGTTTTCAACAGCAGACGACTCATGACAACATTAAATCAAATTCACATTTTGTCAGAATGTTTTCAACTTTATTCAATATTTGTACTCATTTTAAGAGAGTTCCCAAATTATATACTGTGATAATAATCTTTTTCCCAATAAAAAAGTGTTCAACAGCAGACTCCTCATGACAACATTAAATCATCAAATATCACTTCAATTAACTACAAACAAGACACAAATAAATATTGCAAATATCACTTCTTATATGGGAGTGGAAACTCTTAATTGTGGTATATAATTAAAACAATTATATATAGGCTATACATTTTCCTTTGCGACGTTTCCACTCCCATTTTGTTCTGTTTTATTAATTCGACGTTTTAGACATTCGACGTTTCCACCGTCACTCGGTTAATATAACAAGTTGTTTTATATAATCATATAACAAATTGTTGACTTCATTTGTGCTTTACTTTTTAACAAAAGAAAAATCACATTCAATTTAAAATACTTAAAGCAAAAATGTGTTTTATTTTTAGCTCACCTGAGCTTTGCTCAAGGTGAGTTATTGTGATCGCCTTTTGTCCGGCGTCCATCGTGCGTCGTCCGTCGTCCGTCGTGCGTCGTGCGTCAACTTCTTCTCCTCAGTAACCAGTTGGTCAATTTGGATGAAACTTCACAGAAAGCATCCTCTCAATGACCTCACCAGATTTCCTTCAAATATTTGGGATCCATGCAGAATTCTGGTTTCCATGGCAACGAAATGAAAAAAACTTAAAAATTCTTCTTCTCCCAAACTGGTTTGCAGATTTTCAAATAATTTTGTAGAAATGTTCCTTGGATGACCCTCTATGAGATTCCTTCAAGCCATGTTGATTGGTCAAAAAACATGGCCGGGGGGGGGGGGGGGGGGGCGGGGTTATTTTTCCTTATATGGCTATAGTGAAAACTTAAAAAATCTTCTCCTCCGAAAGTGTCAGGCCTATTTTCAAATAATTTTGTGGAAATGTTCCTTGGATGACCCTCTATCAGATTCCTTCAAGCCATGTTGATTGTTCGAAAAACATGGCCGCCAGGGGGGCGGGGCTATTTTGCCTTATATGGCTATAATGCGAACTTAAAAAATCTTCTCCTCCGAAAGTGTCAGGCCGATTTTCAAATTATTTTGTAGAAATGTTCCTTGGGTGATCCACAGTCAGATTCCTTCAAGCCATGTTGATTGGTCAAAAAGCATGGCCGCCAGGGGGCGGGGCTCTTTTGCCTTTTATGGCTATAGTGAAAACTTAAAAAATCTTCTCTTCAATAAGTGTCGGGCCGATTTTCAAATAATTTTGTAGAAATGGTCCTTGGGTGACCCTCTATCAGATTCCTTCAAGCCATGTTGATTGGTCGAAAAACATGGCCGCCAGGGGGCGGGGCTATTTTGCCTTATATTGCCAAAGTGAAAACTTAAAAAATCTTCTCCTCCGAAAGTGTCAGGCTGATTTTCAAATAATTTTGTAGAAATGTTCCTTGGATGACCCTCTATCAGATTCATTCAAGCCATGTTGATTGGTCGAAAAACATGGCCGCCAGGGGGGGGGGGGGGCGGGGCTATTTTGTCTTATATGGCTATAGTGAAAACTTAAAAAATCTTCTTCTCCGAAAGTGTCAAGCCGATTTTCAAATAATTTTGTAGAAATGTTCCTTGGATGACCCACTTTCAGATTCCTTCAAGCTATGTTGATTGGTCAAAAAATATGGCCGCCAGTGGGCAGGGCTATTTTGCATTATATGACTAAAGTGAAAACTTAAAAAATCTTCTCCTCCAAAAGTGTCTGGCAGATTTCCAAATAATTTTGTAGAAATGTTCCTAGGGTGACCCTCTATCAGATTCCTTCAAGCCAAGTTGATTGGTCGGAAACTATGACTGCCAGGGGGCCGGGCTTATATAGCTAAAGTTAAAAAAAAAAATCAGGTGAGCGATTCCAGGGCCATCATGGCCCTCTTGTTTAAAGAAAACTTAATCTAACACTAGTATATCATAAATGTGATATAGGCATCACAGTATTGAAAGATAACATACCTTTTCTGTATTGGTAGATTTTCATTTTAAGCCTAAATAGCAAGACAAACTCAATTCCAGAATATTCAGCTCACATACTGCAATAACGGTCAGTACAAGAAACATCTGTGATACACACAGTAAATAGCCCAGCATGATGGCCTGCTAAGTGGTGAATAATTGACTGGTTCAATTTACTGGTGATTTCATGCACTGATAAGCCCTTTTCTCAAAATTAGGAGTTTGGGAGGCAACTTCCCTGGACTGCATACGTCTTTGTGAACTAAAAACAAATCGATATTGGCAGAGAAAGACGTATAAGTCAAAATCGATTTGTTTTTAACCCACTAAAAACAAATCGATTTTGACTTCTACTTTTTTCTTGGCTAAAAACAAATTGATTTTGACACACACGTCTCTGTGAACTAAAAACAAATCGACATGTTCACATACGTCTTTGTGAACTAAAAACATATAGATTGTTTTTCCAGAAAGACACATAAGTCGAAATCGATTTGTTTTTAGCCCACTAAAAACAAATCGATTTTGACTTCTACTTTTTTCTTGGCTAAACACAAATCGATTTTGACACATACGTCTCTGTGAACTAAAAACAAATCTATTTTGTCATATACGTCTCTGTGAACAAAAAACATATCGATTCTCTTTCCAGAAAGACACATAAGTCAAAATCGATTTGTTTTTAGCCCACTAAAAACAAATTGATTTTGACTTCTACTTTTTTCTTGGCTAAAAACAAATCGATTTTGACACATACGTCTCTGTGAACTAAAAACAAATCTGTTTTGTCACATACGTTTCTGTGAACTAAAAACAAATCGATTTTGTCACATACGTTTCTGTGAACTAAAAACAAATCTATTTTGCCACATACGTTGTGAACTAAAAACAAATCTATTTTGTCACATACGTCTCTGTGAACTAACAACACATCTATACGTCTCTGTGAACTAAAAACAAATCTATTTTGTCATATACGTCTTTGTGAACTAAAAACAAATCTATTTTGTCATATACGTCTCTGTGAACTAAAAACAAATCTATTTTGTCATATACGTCTTTGTGAACTAAAAACAAATCTATTTTGTCACATACGTTTCTGTGAACTAAAAACAAATCTATTTTGTCACATACGTCTCTGTGAACTAAAAACAAATCTATTTTGGCAGAGAAAGACGCAACGATTTTGACTTATACATTTTTCTTGGCTAAAAACAAATCGATTTTGACACATACGTCTCTGTGAACTAAAAACAAATCGATTTTGTCAAATACGTGTCTGTGAACTAAAAACAAATCGATTGTGTCACATACGTCTCTGTGAACTAACAACAAATCGATTTCGGCAGAGAAAGACGCATAAGTCAAAATCGATTTGTTTTTAGCCCACTAAATACAAATCGATATTGATTTTGACACATACGTCTCTGTGAATTATAAACAAATCGATTTTGTCACATACGTGTCTGTGAACTAAAAACAAATCGATTGTGTCACATACGTTTTTGTGAACTAAAAACAAAGCGATTTCGGCAGAGAAAGACGCATAAGTCAAAATCGATTTGTTTTTAGCCCACTAAAAACAAATCGATTTTGTCATATACGTCTTTGTGAACTAAAACCAAATCGATATTGGCAGAGAAAGACGTATAAGTCAAAATCGATTTGTTTTGAGTTTACAGAGACGTGTGAGCCTAAAAATAAATATATTTTGTCACATAGGTCTCTTTGAACTAAAAACAAATCGATTTTGACTTATACTTTTTGAAAGGCCCTGATTCAGACCAGAAAGTTTTATGAGTCAAAATCGATTTGTTTTTAGTTCAAAGAGACCTATGTGACAAAATATATTTATTTTTAGGCTCACACGTCTCTGTGAACTCAAAACAATTCGATTTTTGCCCAGGAAAGACGCATAAGTCAAAATCGATTTGTTTTTAGCCCAGAACGAAGTATCAGTCAAAACCGATTTGTTTTTAGTCCAGAAAGACGTATGAGTCAAAATCGATTTGTTTTTTACTCATTTACATACGCGGGTCAAATAAGCATTTGTTTTAGTCCACGCATGTTTTAAATCAGGCACAAACAGGCAAAAACAGAAAGACCGACAGAGAGCGAGAGATAGAGCGTACCGTTTAGGCAAATTACGACATTGACCTATAAAATGTATTAGTTTTTGTTCGGTTTTAGATCTAAATTTAATATAAAAAATGATAATAATCGATGTAACTATATACTTCAGCATATAAACATTTCGTTATATATTTTTCAAAGTCTTATTTACGACAATTAATTCGATTTGTTTTTAGTCACCAAATTTTCCAATTTCGATTTGTTTTTAGCCACAACTATAGAGGATATTTGTTTGTTTTGATTGGATATGGAATATATCGCATCGAGAAGTGATACAATTTTAATGGTGAAAATGTTTAAATTGTATCACTTGTAGATGCGATATATTCCATATCCACTCAAAACAAACACATTTTCTTTTTATTTAATGCTAAACCATGACGAAAGAATGGAACTATTTAGTGTCTTCGTACCTGTTCACACGCGGAGGAATCTGTGTGAAACAGTTTGTCCGCCATATTCAAAAGTTGTAGGTCAAAGGGAAGTAAATCATTTTCCATAGGCGACCATTATACAACATTTTGCATTCATACCAAAGATGGCCGCTGGACTATAATAAGTAACACAAAGTATGCAGTATATAAGACTAATACTTTTATGAATGTCCTATGTTGTAGAATCTTCAAATCTCGTCTGAAGCAGGAAAAGGGTTTTCACCTTTAAACTGACATTTCATGTCGGCAGTGACTGTTAGGGGTGCAGGAGGGGCCCCAACTTTACTGTTTTAGCCTTTTCCTACGAGAAGATACATCTGCAGCAGATGACTTTGGAAACATATTGACAAAGAGAGAACACTTATTAAGGATTTTTTTCCGTGTGCCATACTGTATTAAATTTTATTCAATAATTGTAATTATATTTATATAAGATATTCATAGTTTTGCGTAGATGTTTTTCAACTCGTGCGCTGTATGTGGTGGGAAAGTGTTAACAAAACTCACCATGAATGTGCTTGATTTATTCACACAATTCTTTATTTCCATAGACAATGTGGCGTAACATGGAGCCTAAAGTGAAGTTTAAGTTTCTTATCCACTGAAAATTCCAAGGTGCCTTCTGGGTACGTACATACATATGCAACCCATATAGTCTCGACCAGTCGTATATGCCTACTGTTTTAGAATCGAACGGTTTATTCATTAAAGCAGTCGGGGCGCATAACGTACCATGTTCCACGTGTATCAAGTCAGGTCGTTTTTTGGCAATATCTCTGTTATATTTCATTGAATTGTACGCATAATCATCAATTCTGTAATGGTTTCTATAGCCTTCCATCCATAACGTAAGAAACGTTGCGTTTGTCTTTGCCATTATGAATGAATTAAGCATATAATTATCGGACTGAAGACAGAGCGTCATGTCGAACTCTTTTAAAGCTTCTAAATCTCGCAGGACAATGGTATCAGTATCGAAATAGGTTCCTCCTACTTCTATTAGAGCCTCTAATCTCATAATATCTCCAGAATGTTCAGGGAATTTGATCTTTTTGCCGAAGATGTACAAAGGACGCGGACGTTTACAGTGTAATATGTTGGGATATATTCTAATGATATAGTCCCAATAGTTACCGTGTGGTAAAAACTCTCCGTGGAATAGGATTAAACAAGGTCTCACGTAACGTATTACACTCAACATACTCAGAAACATATGGAACTTCATTTCGTTTTTAAAGTACCAAACATAATGGACTATATTCGGAATACCTCTGCTATCATTACAACAGCTGTTTGTGAACTTGGCGAGACATGTGTCGTTCAAGGCTATAACTTGAATATCATCTGATCTGTAAGTGAAAGAAGGTTTCAGTCGTGGTTTATTTTTATCACAGGTTAAGGAATATTTCAACCTCTTTTTGTTTGCTAAATCCTCAGGTATTACATACTTCGGACATTTCCTCTTCCGTTTCGAAGTCCAGTCCGTGAAATCGGATGGAGTATCCGGCCATATTAAATATTTATATGCGTTTGACTTCATGGCGCAATACGGTTCAAAGTAAATCTCGTTCCTAAAATCTGACGGAACCATTTTATGTACAAAATGGGCCGATGTTCCTTCGTGTCCTATGGCAGTTTTGTCGCTTGCTACCAGTTTTATCTTGAACATTTCACCTGAAAAAGAGTGTAACATTTTGTCTACATATAGATAGAATCAGCGTCTAGTGTTAACTGATCTTATAACATATGACCCATTCCATGAGAAAACCAACAGTATGGACTCTGCGTAATGTATCGACCCAGATCAGCATGCACAGTACGCGCATGCTAATCCGGATTGAAACGTTCCGTCTTTGGGGGATAGATGTATAGAGTAATGATTCCTGAAACAGAAAATACACAGGAGGTGAAAAGTGTCTCTCTTGGATGACATGCTTAGGCTGATCCGGGTCGATACTCTACGCAGAGTCACAATGTTGTTGTTTTTTCGTGACACGGCTCATATTTGTTACAGTAAATACTCGGCTGAGCATGTACATACAGTCCCACTAGCATCTTCACTGGCCACATATGTTGTACATTACAAAAGTGCATTTGCGTAATTAGGCCTCCGGCACACAATACATACATAGTACTACATTCAACTAACAATGAAGACATGTGCACAATCAAATTTCTTCAAAAAGCTTTGAAACATAAATGGCTTTTTTATAAAATAACTTCTGGCTTTTCATTTTGAAGAAGATATTCAAAATTCTGTAAGCTTGGTAAAGCATTAAACCACGTGTTTAGATACAAATCTCATGGGGAAATACCAGAACTTTAAAATTGTTCCCTCTGAAATCCGATTGTCTGTTTATATGATAATATGGTAAAATTGTTTGTTATGTGACCCTTTACGTTTATTTATTTATTTGTTGGGGTTTTACGCCGCTTTCAACAATATTTCAGTTATATCACGGCGACAGTTCACTTATTCATGATCCCTGGGTAAAACAGACCAGTACTGGGCTAGAAAATGTGCCTTGCCCATGGGCACTCCACCATGACCGTAGTGCCGCGAGACCCTTTACAACATCGTTCAAGCCATATTGACTGGACGAAAAACATGGCAGCCAGAAGGAATCAGAAAAAGGGGCATAATGACAAAACATTGAAATGTTAATCTTACGAACTCTTAATGATTTATTTGTTATTATATATGTTATTATGACTCCAATTGCATAACTATTTATAAGTAGTAACAGATGAACGGCTGGATATGTGGACAGCATAGCTTGGTTTTGGAGACCTTTATTATTTAAGAGCATTCACAACTTCGAGGACAATAGAAATGATATTTATAATGGTGTTTACTTAGTTCCCGATTGTGTACAGTATAGGACAGTGGTAGTAGAGTATCGTCCTCCCGTACCAATGGTCCCATGTTCGAATCTCTTGATGCGCGAGGTTTATCTTCTTCTTCACACACAAGGCGAAAATCTCAAATAACTAAATTCAACTAAAATTGATCTTAGTCTTTATTGACTGGCCCGTTTTATTATGGAGAACACGTGTTTTTATCAAATTTAAATAGTACATCATTTATCTCAACAGGAGTTTGTTCACATTTGCTTAAAAGACGATCGCGGCAGTTTCGATTTTCACAGTAAATGTTTATATTTCGTATATAATATGAAAAAACGCAAAGCCTCATCACAAGCACAGCGACTATAATGGGTATAAACTGTAGGTAGGTGACTACCGTGTTTAAGCAATCTGTTACAAACTGTCGAAACTAGGACCATTTTTTTCTACACTATGATATCCCTTCTTTATATTTGGGTGCAAAGTCAAATCATCAACAATTAAAACATTCACTTAATCACATGGACATATACATATTCAATACATTACAGTAAGTAAAACATAATTATAGTGTTAGCAAGTTTTTCCTTCAATTTAGCCTAGTGACAGTTTGACTGGGTTGTAGCAATGTTCAAAACATCCATTCTTCCAAAGTTTCAACATGCTAACATTAAAAGAACAACTTTCAGAGTGTTGGTTATGATGTCCGCCTCGAGAGCGAGCTACCAGTGTGTAATCCCCGGTCGGGTCATACCAAAGACTTGGACGTGGTAGCAGTTATTTCTCTCCATGGTGCTCAGTGTTGCGGACGGGTGAACGGGCGTAAGTATAAGCTTCAAATCAGCATTGATAATTTACACAGGAAACGCCGTAAAATGACTGAAATACTGTTTTGGGCAATGAATCATTTCCCAAAACCAGTTGTAAACGCCATCTGTTCATCGAAAGAGTTATATCTGTGACAGATAGATATACAGGTTGAAATTGTTATTAAACTGCCGCCGTTAGTTAAAGGTTTGATACACATATTTACGGCTGAAAGTAAGCCAACATGCATCACGGTACATCTTTTATATATATAGTTTAGTATGTATTCAACGAACCATGTGACAAGTTACTAAAATACAAACATAAAACACTGTGGCTCGCAGGTTATAAAAACCGGCTTATCGCTGCATTCATTAGATTATACAGTCGCGCTCTTCACAGAAGGTAACAAGTAAACACACAGTTTATCACAAAAGTGTCAGAGTAACAGAACTACAAGATGACCTAGAAAAGAAGGAAGGACTGGAGAAGGAGAGGGCAGTACCCACAAGAGAGAGAGAGAGTGGCAGTGAAGTGAATGAGACCATGCCTCTCCTCTTCTGCCACCAATGCACCAATTACTAAGTTGTAGCTGTAGCGAGCAACCTCAACCGTGCGACCCGATCGCGCTGTGCAGGTACCCGCAAGCGTTGTGACGGCAATCTCGTAAGAATGTTTGTCTTAATGATATCTAAGTCAAGTTCGAATATGGATCATATTAGGTCAGAAACTAGGTCACTATGCCAAATTGAAGGGAAATCTTGTTAACACTGTATTAGAATGTTTGTCTTGATGATATGTAGACCAAGTTCGAATATTGGTCATGTCTGTTCAAAAACTAGGTCGCTAGACTCTAAAAGCCGCATTTTTTGCTTCAGCAGTTTAAAATTAGGTCAGAATGTTTATTTTAATGATTTCTAGGCCAAGGTCGAATATGAGTCATGCTGGGTCAAAAACCAGGCCAATCTTGTGACACTCTAGAGATCGCATTTTTTGCTTCAGCAGATTAAACTTTTGTCTGAATGATATTTTGGTCAAGTTAGAATATTGATCATATTTGGTCAGAAACAAGGTCACTACGCCAAATTGAAGGGTAATGTTGTTAACACTCTGGATACTGCATTTTTAACTTGAGCATGTTGAAACTTGATCAGAATGTTTGTCTTGGTGACATGTAGGTCAAGTTTAAATATTGGTCATCTTCACATTTATCATCTTCACATTTGGTCAGAATGTTTGTCTTAATGTTATCTATGCAAAGTTTGAATATGGGTCATATTAGGTTAAAAACTAGGTCACTGGTCCGAATTGAAAGACAATATTGTTAAAACTCCGGAGGCCGCATTTTTACGTTGAGCAAGTTGAAACTTTGTCAGAACGTTTGGCTTGGGGATATTTAGTCCATGTTCGAATATGGATCATATCAGGTTAATAGAAAAATAGGTTACTAGGCCAAATGAAGGAAACATCTTGTTAACACTCTAGAGGTTGCATTTTTAATCTTTGTGGGAATAATTGGCTCGATGTGTTTTGCGTTAAAGATCACATTGCATAATTTAGGTGAGCGATTAAGAGCCATCATGGCCCTCTTGTTTATGTTTCTTTGCAGAACGTTTTTCTTGATGATATGTAGGCCAAATTGAAGGAAAATCTTGTAAATACTCTGGTGGCCGCATTTTTGCTTCAGCAGCTTGAAACATTGTCAGAATGTTTGTATTGATGATATCTAGTCCATGTTCGAATATGGGTCATAGCAGGTAAAGAAAAAAGGTCACTAGGCCAAATTAAAAAAATATCTTGATAAAACTCTGGAGGTTGCATTTTGAATCTTTGTCAGAATAATTGTCTTGATCAGTTTTGCATTGATCAAACACTTTCTCCCAGTTTAGTACACGGTTTAGAGAATAATTTAACATTGACATATTTCTCAATATAATAAGGCAGAAACTTCAACATATTCTGCCTAAACCTGCTGTCAAATTTTGATTTGATTCTTAATGTCTTAAATGTGTATACTTGTGAGCTCTTGTACTCAGGTGAGCGATATAGTGCCAACAAGGGCCTCCTATTTGCAATTTCATAATATTTACTACTCTTGATGTGATTTTTTTAATTTCTTAACAATAAATACATAAACTTAAGCTGCATATTGTTATTTCCTTTTTACCTACTTTTTCTACCTTCCTACAGCCCAAGGCCGCAGTGAACGGATTCAGTATTGTATTTATTAACATTGTTAAATTACACATTTCAATCAACTTATCTATATTGTTTAACAGAGAATGGAGAAGAGTATCGGTCAGTATGTGAATATGCGGGAGATAACTTAACAAACTATATCAATTATAACAATGATCCAGCCTATTTGGTTGTTAGAAAAAAGCGCCCACCACTTAACACAGATAACATGTATTCCATGTAATCAAAAAAGAAAAATGGAATATATTCAGGTTATCCTATAAAACTAACCGAGAACTCGGATGTCTTCAAATTAGTGCTTTTAGCTAGCACCTGTCCGAGCGTTCAGTGTGTTAGTGCAATCTCAATACACCCTAGATCCCCCTTTGTTCCATGGAAAAATATAGATCGTGTTAAAATCATGAATACATAATCATTCTATTTTTTTTTATTTTTTTTTTATTTATTTACAGGCGATACAATAAATCTGCTTGTGGTTATGCCTAGTTTATGTTTTCTGTATGTGCTAAAAAGATGCTCCTAGAATGTACCAGATGCAATGTTGGATTAAAAAATCAAGATACGCCCCTGGCATTAAAAATTTCTGAATATTTTCAAGATGTTCCTTCAATTTGGTCTAGTGACCTAGTTTTGACCCACCATGATCCTTCTTTTTTTTTTTTACTAGGACAAACAAATGAGGTAAAACTCAAAATGAAATTTGAAAAATTAAAAAGTATATTATATATATATATTACATAGGAAACAGCAGTCACATTTGCCAAAGTATGGGGTATACAGAAGACAGGGCCGGGAAACTTTTTCAGGCCTGGTTAGCCCATATTTTTATTTCATATTTCTGTAGATTAGGTAATATGCTAACAACAAACCAATTTTCTGAATGTTTTCAAAAAATTATGAAACTGTAGCGATCGTCTTTAAATAAAAAAAAATCTAGGAACTATTCCTGAAAAAGTTTAAGATCAGATAAATATTGTGTCGATAACATTTGAGTCGGACCGTGAGGAAACCAACATTGTAGACTCTGCGTAAAGTATCGACCCGGATCAGACTTAGCATGCCGCGCAGGCTTGGCCGGAAAGAAACTTTTCGCCTCCTGTTGATTTTCAGTTTCAGTAATCATTACTCCATACCTATATCCCCCTGTGACAGTATGTGTCGACCCGGATCAGTCTGCGCGGACTGCGCAGGTTATCTGTGCCGATATATTACGCAGAGGTCATAATGTTGGTTTTTTCACGCGAGTGCTCATTTTCAATGATTACAAAAAGGATAAGATCAGGTCAACCTTGACGATAAATAAAACGCCATGACATCCACACAGATAATATTTATAAGACTTACTGTTAAGTAGAAACGTAACTCCAAGTATCGTGATGGAACTCGCCAAAATAATCCTCAGATATGTGTTACGTGTCAACAAAACGTCCCGAAGCGATAAAGACGACATCATTGTGTTTGTCTTGTATTATTTATAAAACTATACACAAAACATGCTATATTAAAGCCAATGTAACTAAAGCCATGCATCAGTACATGTCCGTTTGAAGATACTATTACAATCCCGGCGTTTTGGGACATTTCAGGAAATGACTTAAGTGGGTTTTCTAAGTGGTTGTTGACGTCTTCACCGAATCATATTGTTTGTTTAAAAACACTAAGTTATGACACATCTAAAATGAATAAAATATTCCAATGTTTTAAGTTTGTGCAGTTTCTTTATTTTGAATCGCGTTTATATATTTTGTTTGTTTTATTTACGAAGACAAAACAGTCCCTATTAGCGAGGAGACTGAGGTACTGTATTTTCATATACTACATGTAATCAAAACACGATAACTACAAACCTTTACGTCGCACAGTCTAATTTGTTTACATACGCGCACCTGCTAGACGGTCAAAACAGTCCCTATAAGACTTGCAGCAGATTGTTATGTGTCAATATCGAGATCAAAATCACGTCGAATTCTCCTTTTAATAGCAATTTTAACTTACTGAATGTTATTTTTATGTTCAAAGAGATGTCTTGATTTGTGAAGAATGCATTTAATAATGTTGACCCCCACCCCTGATGTTCTAATATGCCTCTCAGTTGATAACTGTTTTTTCAACTACTATACTGTAAGTGTTATGCATCACTGCAGTATGGATTTCTGGCGACATTGATGCGTTGCATCAACTTTCTCTTGTACCTTTTAAACACGGAAAATTACTACGTGAGCAATATCTTCAAAGGTATAGCTTCACCGGAACCATTAATACATTATAAGGTAACGGAAAATGACTAAGCATCATCATCCAGAAATGACATGGCGTCATACCCAAGCAACTCGAGAACGAATTTTCAACTTCAAACATATTATCTATGAAGTGTGAAGTATGAAGTCTGAATTTCAAACTTCACACTTCACACTTCAAACATATTACCTATGTAGTGTGAAGTGTGAAGTTTGGAAGTCACCACCAGTCTTTCGTATAATGGAGCAATGATTTCAATACTTATAGATATTTCCGTGTATGCGGGAAAGGGTTAATCTGATACACAGTTTTCCAACATACATGTTGACCCCTTTTATGAACAGACGGCGATGCATGCGTCTTGATTTGGACTAAAACGTAAAGGGGGTGGGTTTTTTTAACGAAAAGTATTGAACGATATAAAATTCATGAATCAGAAAATTTGTCGTCCCAGTTTTGATTTTTAAAACCGTTTTTATATCAATTTTTTATCGCGTACTAAGAAATAAACGCTGAGAAGGAATGAAGGTAAGGATAAGCACTTGACTAGCCACTTAAAGATCTCGAACCATCTTCTACTCTTTGTTAATCATTCTACGTTATAAGTACTTTAGTTTGTATAGTGTTTTACGCCGCTTTCTACAATTATTCAGTTACTATTGTCACTCGTTGGAATTTCATTAAAGCTAAACAAAAATATGTATGTATGTGTATGTGTGTGTGTGTGTGTGTGTGTGTGTGTGTGTAACCTCCCGGGGATCCTAAATGAGCTCCCGGGTCTCTTAAAAGCTCTCTTAAATGAGATCCTGGGTCTCCTAAATGTGCGCGCGGAGCTCAAAAATGATCTATCGGAACTCCTATATGCGCTCTTAAATGCACGGCGTTCCCGAATGAGCTCCCGGGCTCCTGTATGCGCTCGCGGCGTTCCGAAATAAGCTCCCGGAAATCTTAAATGCGCGCGCGGAGCTCCTTAATGAGATCCCGGAGATCACGAATTGTACCGATAGTTAATTATTAACAAACGATACAGTATAGGTAGAACAACAAACCAAATAGTTTACTTTTACTTTTTATTGCCACAATATACATATGCGTATGAAATAATAAAAAGGTTTAAATAAGCAACGTACATATCAATACACATCATGCACTATTTTCAAGACGAACTGCGTTGACCTCACTTGTCACCCGGAATACCGGGCGGTCACGTCAAACTATCCTTTCGACTTTTATACGAAACTTCCGCTCGTCGTCTTTTTGCCATATTCGTCCCCGTTTTCTTAGCCATGCTTTTGAGTTCGAATTTAGCCATTTCGATATTTTGAGCCAGCGGCGTGACAAATTCAATCTTCGGTTCGCGAGATTTTCCACAGACTTGAACATTTTCCACGATGTAGTGACCATTGGGTCGTAATTTGCCTTCCGCCATCAGGGCGAAATGTTTCTTCCACTTTTCGACCTCGGGTTTAAATACCGCTGTATCGCCGCTAGCTTCGTCATCGGATACTTCTTCCGTGACTTTGTCGTCCCAAGCTTCGTCCATGTCATCGTCCTCGGAACCTACTTCTATGTCATCGTCGTCTTCCATCCGTGGTCGGCCCGCGAGCCGTCTCCTCGGTCATCACAGTTAGGCGTACAGCTTGAGCGAATTTCATGTGATGACAAAACGAATGGCACGTATTTTATAGAGATTTGCAAAAATATTTTCATTTTAAACAGCCGACTTGGCAATTATGAAGGCATCGGTCATTATACATTTAGACACAAATCAGTTATTGATTACGCAATTACCTCCATAGAGCTTCTAAAACTTATCAAATGTTTTGACATCATTGAAACTGACTCGCTCTTTTCTGATGGTCATTCCATACTAAACGTGTCATTGTCATTTCATAATTTACACCGACTAAACAAAGACATAAGTAGTGGAACAAGTCGTCAGTGTCCCTGGGGTTCTTAATGTGTAGAAACATTTTTTTACAGCATTGACACGACAGAGTTTGATAGTTTAATTGATTGACCAGATACTAAAGACACTTTAATCTGATTTAACGAAACAATAGTTAAGACGTTTAGTCTATCAGCACACAATTATTTCTCGGACCGTAGGTATGCGTCACGTAGATCGCATGATAAAAGGTGGTTCGAAAATGACTGCCGACGCTCACAGAAAAAGATCTTAAAAGCTAAAAAATACTACAATAAAAATTAAGTTCGTCATATTTAAAATCTGCAAGTTACTATGAATACATATATAAACAAGCATAAACGGAAGTTAGAGAACGATTTTCGTGCGCCCCATAAAAACGAAACGACAAAATACTGGAAATTGATTAATAGTCTTAAAGGTAAAACTAAAATTGACGAACCGAATATCAATGAATTTTATGATCACTTCAAAGAAATAAATATTAGTCATAGTAGTTCTAATAACAGGGATTATACCTGAATCGTGGTTAAAAGGCTATGTCATAACAATTTATAAGAGAGGTGATTATTTAGATACCTCAAACTACAGACCAAACACATTGTTAAGTTGGTTGTCTAAATTATTTACCTCCATGCTGAATACGAGAATTGCTACATTATTAAAGGAATATGATTTATTAAATGAAAATTAAGCCGGATTTAGGCCCGGATACTCGACTACTAATCATGTATTTATTCTCCAGTCTTATTGAAATCGTTAGGAAATCAAAGAAAAAATTATTCTGTGCTTTCATAGATAATGTATCAGACCGAAGGGATATAATTTGAACAATCTTGGTAGAGGTCCACTAGATGATGCTACATACCCAATATCAAAGGCCTGGGCCCTCTACTTTTAGACAAAAAGACTTTTTAAGTTTTTCCCCTATACAAGTCTATGTGAAACAAGTGACCCCCAGGGGAGGGGTCATTTTTTACCCAAGGGCTATAATTTGAACAATCTTGGTAGAGGTCCACTAGACGATGCTACATACCAAATATCAAAGGCCGGGTCCCTCTACTTTCAGAAAATATTTTTTTTTAAATTTTTCTCTATATGACTCTATGTAAAACAATAGACCCAGGGGAGGTAATTTTTTGACACCAGGGCTATAATTTGAACAATCTTGGTAGAGGTCCACTAGATGATGCTACATACCAAATATTAAAGGCCTGGGCCATCTAGTCTTAGATTTTTAAAGGTTTTTCCCTATATGAGTCTATGAACAAGCTCCGCCCCCTAGCGGCTATGTTTTCCAACGGATTGGAAATATTTGAACAATCTTGTCAAAGGGTGCCCCAAGGAACTTTTGTGCAAAATAATTTTCAAATCGGGCCAGTACTTTGGACAAGAAGATTTTTAAAGTTTTAACAATGCACATATAAGGAAAACAAGCTCCGCCCTCTGGCGGCCATGTTTTTCAATGGATCGGAAATATTTGAACAATCTTGGTGAAGGGTGCCCCAATGAACATTTGTGCAAAATAATTTTCAAATCGGGCCAGTACTTTTGGACAAGAAGATTTTTAAAGTTTTAACAATGCACATATAAGGAAAACAAGCTCCGCCCCCTGGCGGCCATATTTTTCAACGGATTGGAAATATTTTAACAATATTGGTAAAGGGTGCACCAAGGAACATTTGTGCAAATTATTCTTTAAATCGGGCCAGTACTTTTGGACAAGAAGATTTTTAAAGTTTTAACAATGCACATATAAGGAAAATAAGCTCCGCCCCCTGGCGGCCATGTTTTTCAACGTATCGGATCGGGCCAGTACTTTTGGACAAGAAGATTTTTTAAGTTCTGGTTAATTTCCCCTTTTTTGTTGCCGTGGCAGCCAAAGTTCTGCATGGAATAGAATTCTTTGAACAAGTTTGAAAGAGATCCACCCATGGAACATTCCTGTAAAATTATTTTGAATTTGGTTAATTGGTTTAGGAGGAGAAGTCGTTTGTAGGAAAATGTGAACGAACGGACGACGACGACGACAACAGACGGTGAGCGATCACAAAAGCTCACCTTGCACTTTGTACATAGGTGAAACCATGAAAAGCTCAAAGGCTGCCATGATTTCTTTCTGTTGTTTTCATTAATTCATTATTTTGACATGTTTCTCCTAATTAAGCAAGACCATATTTTATTGTGCCAATAGTCTGATATAATGACATCAAAATACACTGTGTAGCCTTTCCCCCATTGTCATAAAATTGATACATAGCTGTTTTATATTTCCCAATATTTATACATGTTATTGAAAATAAATATTGGAAATAAAATTTCACTATGTATAATAAGCTCCGTCCCCTGGCGGCCATGTTGTCCAATGGATCGGAAACTTGAACACCCAAGGAACATGTGTGCTAAACTATTTTCAAATCAGGACAGCACTTTTGGACACGGGTGATTTTTAAAGATTTCATTATATATATACATATAATGAAAATTAGCGCCGCCCCTGCACATTGTTTTCTCACGGATCGAAATAATTATAACAATATTGGTAGAGGGTCACCAAAGGAATATTTGAGCAAAATTTAATTCCAATATGGCCAGTACTTATGGGCAAGAAGATTGTTAAAGTTTTAACTATCTACATATATAAGGAAAAGAAGTTCTAACTATTTTTAAACAACTAGAGCACCAGGCCACACACGGTTTGTACTATATTTATTACAGGTTAAATAAGCTCCGATCCCTGGCGGCCATGTTTTAATTTGTCAGGCGTGATATACACGAGTCGTTCCACGAGAAAATCAAGATTGTTGACTCTGCGTAAATAAGCGACCTGGATAAGCCTAAGAATGCCGCGCAGGCTAACCCGGACAAATATTTTTCGCCTCCTGTGGATCTTCTGTTTCAGGAATCATTACTCTATACCTTTATCCCCCCTGACACGGAATTTGTGGGCCCGGATTAGCCTGCTCAGGCTGATCTGGATTGATACATTACGCAGTTTATAATGTTGGTTTTCTCGTGGAACGGCTCACATGTAGATTGGTTTACAAAGCGAGACGACACTATGCGAACATTCAATACTGTATCTAGTCTTCCTTTTCGAGTGCAGTGGTCCGAATGATGCATTCAGTCCTTCGCAGACAATTAATTTTCAAAATAATCGAAATAAGGAAGAACAGGCTCATATCAAAAATGGAAAGTTAAAGATAATGTAGCCGGCAAAATTCGCCTCATCTTATCTGTATAATTTCCAAATAATTCATAAAATTATTTCGTGACAAGGTAGCATGATGTTTACGAAGGTAAAACTGTTTGTTATCAGAATATCAAGTTGATAAGACAATACGAGATGTCATAAGAAAAGCAACACGTAATCTCACTTTGGCTACTTCCTCGCGGTGAATGTTTAGGTGTACTTCAATGAAATTTCTTATGTTAACCCTTTCCCTCATATAGACGCTTTCTGATGCCTCTGCAGCAGACGGTTTTTAGAAAATATAGTGATAAAAGAAGAAATTGCACAAAACGTGCAATTTCTCTTTTTGCCACAATGTTTTCCACTTTTTGTCAAAGGTTATCCATTCAATTATAGAGATTTTCTATTTTTTGACAAAATATGTTCAATGTCATCTGCTGCAGAATTGCTGTATGAGGGAAAGGGTTAAGAGCTATTTTTTGTTTAGACCATGTTGTTCTGATGACGAACAATTACATCGTTTAAACCTTATGCTATCTTGGCTTAATATAGTAGTGTTAAGTTGTTAACTTCTCTAAATTACAGCTTATCTTTTCAAAATACAACGTCAACTCTTAACCTGTTCCAACCTATAGACGCATCTGCGGCAGACGACTTTTGAAAACATCGTGACAATAGGAGAAAATGCTCAAAACGAGCAATTTCTCCTTTTGCCACAATGTTTTCAAACTTTTTTCAGCAATTACACCTACAATTATAGAAATCTTCCATATTTTTGAATTTTAAAGTCTGATAAAGTTTAAATTTTGCCGCGACAACCAAAACTCATGGAATTTAAATCTTAGAACAATTCTGAAAGAAGACACTAAGGATTATTCCTGTGAAGTTTGGTTGTAATTGGTCCTGTGCGGATGTTTAAAGCTAAAAGTTAACGACGGACGGACGGACAAGTGAGTGATCAGAAAAGATATCTGCCTAAAATAATTTTTAAGTTTTTTCCTTCGGTTTGCAGGAATATTGAGACGATGCTTGCTGTAAAGTTTCATGCAAATTGACCTTCTATCATGTCTGGGAAGCAAATGTTTTCTCCAAAAATTTTGTTTTGAAAGGGTGTAATCTAATAAACAAAGAAATAAAGCTGTATTGAATTTTATTCTATAATTTTTTATTTAAACTGTTTAAAACTTTTGAATTGTCCGTTACATAGCACATATCCTGTTAAACGCTTGTTTAAACAGTATTTGCTTCCATTGAAGACCCAAGATCAGAATATACATCTAGTTTTAAAACAATATATAGAAAAACATTTCTAAACCCTTTTCCAAATGCAAACATATTTTGAATAGTCTGTAGATTACTTTTGAAAAAGTTATGGCCAAAGGAGAATAGCTCATTAAATAACATGAACAACATGTACATTGATAGATATACAAACAGAAATCAGAGACATATAAACACATATGTCTCTGCAGAAATATACACTTTTTATCACGTGAGGTACAATCACCGACACAGATTCAAAAATATGGTACTCTGATTGGTCTATGAAGTCTCCCAGCATGCACTGCTTCAGTGTTAACAGAATATTTTGAAAACGAACCACAACAAAAAGCTGTTTCATGCTACGTTGTGTTATTCCATACTGGCCCCTATATCGACAGTGAGAGTTCATTTAGGTAATGTATCAGTAAATCTGAGATAGTCATTTTCTCCTCCCACAATAGTTACAAACGTCATTTGTGAAAGACTATTTCAGAGGTATCAACTGTCAAATATAAATGAGAGCAGCATTTTAACCCCTTCCCTCATACAGCTAACAACTTTGAAAATGTCTTCTCAAAAATATGGAAAATCTCTATAATTGAAGGTATTATTACTGAAAACAGTTGAAAACATTGTGACAAAAAGAATAAATGCTCACATGTTTGTACAAAATGTGTTTTCAAGTAGTTTCCAAACCGGACTACAAAATTTTGCGAATATGGTCATGCATCAAATTCATTAAATGTCATTAGGACAAAAGGTTTTATATACAAGATGTTCCCTAGTCCTAGATATTAAGGGAGTGTAAGCTAGTCTCTTCTATAATATCTCTTATTATACAACCAAACACTTTGTTGAGGGTACTCATAATATTGGATTTAAGCCTTTCTAACATTTTGATGCATCTGCTGCAGACGACTTTTGAAACCATTGTTGCAAAAGAAAAACTGCTTAAAATTAGCAATTTTGTTACCACTCTATATTTATACATGTACTTAAATTTTTCCTGATTTGCCATGTTTGCTTAAATGTTTTCAAAGTCATCTGCTGCAGTTTGCTAGCATGACACGGGAAAGGGTTAACCCTTTCCCTCATACGACAATTCTGCAGCAGACCGCTTTTTGAAAACATGGCGACAAAAGAAATTGCTCAAAACAAGCAATTTCTCCTTTTACCGGAATGTTTTCAACTCTATTTAACAGTAAAACTCTCATTTATTGAGATTTTACATGTTTTTGTCAATAAGATTTGAAAGTTGTCTGTTGCAGAATTGCTGAATGTGGGAAAGGGTTAATATTGTTTCTGTCAATTTTTTCCACAATAAATCCTCTTAAGCCAACCAGAAATTTGTTTGAGGCATTCACTTTGGCCAGCTCTTAATGAAACTCCCGCAGTCTTGGTATATTTAAGAAAAGAAGATAAAACACAAATTAAAAAAAACTAGGACAAAGATTCCGTATTGTCTTCGCATTTCAAATCGCCGACAAGATTCGCCACCTCCTCATCCGAGTCACCTTCACTGTACGACATGTGTGGAGATTTTCTGAACCCTCTGTTGGCGAACCCCTGAAGCTTTCCGCAGGATGCCATCAACAGGCCGAAGTATGGGGGCGATGGTTTTAATGGTCTGGATATGTACTCGGGGTGATACTGGACTCCGACAAAGAAGGGATGATCTGAAAGTGAAAATTTGAAATAAATTTATGTTAATCACCCTTTAACCCTTCCCCCATATAGACGCTTTCTGACGCCTCTGCAGCAGTCGGTTTTTTGAAAACATAGTGACAAAAGAAGAAATTGCTCAAAATGAGCAATTTCTTCTTTTGTCACAATGTCTTCCAATTTTAGTCATCCATGAATGATAACGAATTTCTATTTTTTGACAAAAAAAATTCAATGTCGTCTGCTGCAGAATTGTCGTATGATGGAAAGGGTTAACACTTTCCCTCATACAATAATTATTCAGCAGAAGACTTACAATTTTTTTTTCAAAGGGTTCAAAATCTTCGGTATTTGGGAAAGCATAAACACTTTCACAGGATAGTTATGTGATACTCTTGTCAAATTGCAGTGTATTTGGTATAATATTAAATGAAATATTGATACTTATGTACATATGGGCGTTGGAAATTTTGTCTAGTATAGGTGTATAATATCATTAAATTTGTTCTATAAAACGTGAAAACCTAAGCGCAAAGAAAGGAAACTAACTCTTGTCTATGGAATGACCGGACCCAGGATCGAGCATGTATAAGGCATTTATCAATACCTACATAATACAAATAATCAAAATACCTTCAAGTTCCATAATTTCCATTCTCTCGCCATCTTCACTCCGACCAACAAACTTCATTCCCCGATCTTCTAGCTTTTCAACCATATTTGGATTGACCTGCAATACATATGATGCATTTAAAAGGAGTTTAACCCCTAGTTCCAACATGCAAATAACCCTTTCCAGCATCATGATGCTTTCTGTCACCTCTCCAGCAGACGACTTTTGAAAACATAGTGACAAAAGGTGAAATTGCTCAAGAAGAGCAATTTCTCCTTCTGCCACAATGTTTTCAACTCTTTGCAATAATTAAACCCTTATTTGTCTAGATTTTTCATGTTTTTGCCAATATGTTTTCGTCTGCTGCAGAATCATTGTATGTGGTAAAGGTAACTTTAATAGGCAACAGAAAACTTTGAAAACATCTATGCAAAAATATGGAAATAAAAAAAATAATTATTGAATAGGGTTAAAAACAGTGTGGCAAAAGAAGAAATTGTTCATCATAAGCTATGTTTTCTTTTGCACAATGTTTTCAAGACTCGTCTGCAAGTGGAAAAGGGTCAATTCCAATCAAGAGTATCTGTTATATCAGCTATCAATGTACATGTATTTATTTGCCTTCTCACACCATTACACTACGCATTACACTGTTCCCAGGCATCTGGCTTCCTTCCCCCATAAACTTTTCTAGCCCTTTGGTGGAAGGTGAATGATGCTAGAGTCCCAATGAATTTTTCAATCATCAGAAAGAATTTTGTTCACTAAGCCATTTTTCAAATTACAAGCCCTTGATCGACATATCTCCTGACCAAATATGTTGTGTTCCCATTTCAAATATATTTGCAAGAGATAGGGGCGTAGCTTTGCAATAATCAATGTGTAGGCGTCTCGTGAGAAAACCAACATTGTGGACTCTGCGTAAAGTATCGACCCACATCGGCCTAAGCATGCCACACAGGCCTACCCGGATAGACACTTTTTGCCTCCTGTGGATTCAGTAATGAAAACTATACTTCTTTTTTCATGTATTACAATGTTGTTTGTCAGATATCTTCAAAGCAATTGATACAAATATCTAGCAGAAATGGTTAAAACAAAACAGATGCACAGCAGACATTTTTAAGAACCTCTTTTAACACTTTCATACGTGCAGACGCATTTTGATGCAATAGTAGCAGATGACTTTTGAAAACAATTTGGCCATGATGAGCAAATTCTCCCATGGCCACAATGTTTCCAACTTTATTTAACAATTAAGGTTTTTTTGACATTTTTCAGGATTTTGTCACAATGTTTTCAAAGTCGTCTGCTGGAGATTTGTTGTATGTGGGAAAGGGTTAAAGTATGGATGACTTCTATACATGAAATTAACTGTATAATTATTGAAAAGAGTTGAAAACTAGAAATATCACTGAAGGTGATGAATACCCCAAGCTGGTGCCCGACAATATACATATGTATGAGAAATTCAAGGGGCCATTACTCATTTAAAAATAATTCTAGTGCAACACGCCGACAATATGCACAACTAGGCATGGTATCAATCATTCTTGTGAAGTTATATTGAATTCTGACTAAGGTTTGCTGAGAAATAGTGTTCACAAGAAATGTCCACAGACCAACGGACCCGACAAACCGACCGACCAACAAGCGTGACTCCTATATAGCCCCTATATACTATGTATCTGGGGGTATAATAATGTGACAAAAGTAATCTGCTGAAATAATAGCAATACCTCATATCTGTGTCTATGCCTTTCTTCAACATGGTCTAAATTACCATACAACTTTTCTGAAAGTACATGACACACACACATAAACAAACAAACCCTACAAACAGAAAAAGGTAAAAATAGAATAGTCCCCCCCATTCCATTTCCCATGTGTAGACGCTTTCTGACGACTCTGCAACAGATAGCTTTTGAAAACAGTGTGGCAAGAAAAGAAGAAAAATTGCTCATATTGACTAATTTTTCTTTCTGCTACAATGTTTTCTACTCTTTTCAATAATTAAACAATTTCATATTTTTGCTTAGATATTTCAGTCATCTGCTGCAGAAATGATATTATGTGGGAAAGGGTTAAGAACTGACTTTTGATACCTGTGCAGGTGACCACCTTTAAAATCATTGTAGGATAAAACCTATTTACCTATTGGGGAACCCATTCCCACTTGAAGACACATTGAGATCTCTCAAAATGAAAGAACAATTATAGAATAGTGAACTGTACAAACATTGTGGGAAAGGGGAATCTCTCCTTTTGCCATAAATTTTTTAAAAGTTGTTGTTTGTATGTCATAGTGACACATATCAAACAATTTCAGTATTATAACACTGAGGCAAAAGGGGAAATTAATCAAAACAACTCTTCTGATAATGTAAAAGTTACACCTGCACTTTTCAGTATATTTCATTTTCTTCCCCATATGTTTTATAAGCAGATGATTCCTCAAGTAAATGAATAATGTGGATATCTGTTATAAATTATATTAAATAATTCTACTTTTATATCTAGAGTTTTTTCATATTTTTTCCTAGATGATTTTAAAGCCAGATCTGCAGCAGGTTTGTTGTTTTTAGGAAAGGGCTAATCATGATAGTGAAACAAGGAAGTATCAGTCAAATAAATGGGTGTGGACTTGTTAACCCTTTCCTTCATACAGACGCTTTCTGACGCCACTGCAGCAGACAGCTTTTTGAAAACATAGTGACAAAAGAAGAAATTGCTCAAAACAAGCAATTTCTCCTTTTGCCACAATGTTTTCCACTTTGAGTCATAGTCTATTATTATAGAGATTTTCCATTTTTTGACAAAATATATTCAAAGTCGTCTGCTGCAGAATTGTCTTATGAGGAAAAGGGTTAAAAGTTAAAAATTTCAGCCAGTTTAAACAGCAAGAGAACAATCTTCAAATGTGTTTACGGCAGAGTGGTTCTTCTGCAATTTATAACATGCAGAGTTAGTAAGTGTAAGCTGTTTGTGGCAGAGTGGTTCTTCTGCAATTTATAACATGCAGAGTTAGTAAGTGTAAGAAGACTTTACATTATGTTATTCAAGGACCTTTAAAGGACATTTATGTAATGTAACATTGAACCCTTGTCCTCTTACATTCCACACATAATGGTTACCATCGGTGACCAGTATAGATCAAGATCAGGCGGCACTTAATTTAAGTCTTATCTGAGTCTACACTGTTCGACATTCAAGTACATATAAATATAAGGCTTTAGATCCCAAGAAAATTAAGACACTTCCAGGTAATCTGCATATTCTTTAAAATTTCCAGGACATGTCAAGGCTTGAAAAGAATTCTAAATTTCAAGTATTTTTCCAGTTTTCAAGGAAGAGGGAGCCATGTGTAGGTAAGCCCTTAATATCTCTGTAACAGAAAAGAGGACTTACTCATTAATGATTTATCTGTTTTAAACAATGTTTTCCTGAGTCCCAATCTCATTGTACCCCCCATCTGCCCTGTGTTATGTTCCGGCATATCTATAACCTGTTTGAAAAGAAAATATCAATATACAGTCAAACAAGTGTTAAAAGACTACTCATGGGAAGACAACAAATTGGTCTTTGTTCACAGGTGATCTTTAATTGCAGCGTTATTTAGGAAGAAAATTGTTAAAATGGGGTTGGGGGTGGTGGGGTTTAAGACTACAACTGTTATAAAAGGGTTGCTTAGCATAGAATTACTAAACAATGACAATGGCACAAGTTCAGTCAGATTTTTCTTCTTCTTACATTGCCCAATCAGTTTAATATTCAGAAGCTTGCAAGAAATTTAGCATCAGTTTTGTGATTATCATCATAATGATCAGTTCCGTCTTGAAACTATAAAAAACATCATCGCTAACTAAAACTATCACTGAAGATGATAAATACCCCCTAAACAGCACCTTGACCTACACCATAACTTAATAAGTAAAAGGGCCATAACCCTGTAAAATAACATGCAATTGTAACCCCTTCAGTATATGCACATCTCCTCTTGGTATAGAAACTTCATGTAAAATTTTATTGAATTCCACCCAGTGGTTTGTAAGAAATAGGCCGGACAAAATATGGCTTCCAGCCGGCCGGATGACCGACCGACCGACAGACAGCCCGACACAGTGACTCCTATATACCCCCTCTTCTTCGAAGGGGGTATAATTATCTGCTCTCAAGTGCTTTTATAAGTCAATAATGCTTTATTTGCTTATATAACGAATATCAACTTTGAGTTTTATTTAAAAAAAAAAATGAAAGAATAACAGACAAGAATTCCCCTACGAGATCTGTCTCACTAATAAGCAACAGATACCTTACAAAGTAAACCAAAGTAAACAGGTCAGATTTACCATTCTTGTAAAAGATGCATCTACTTTTTCTGATGCCTACCAACTATCTTCAAGCTTAGATACCATATTAATAAGTGTATTTACGATCTTGTCAAGAAAGGTTGAAATAAATTCTGGACAGACTTCAAGAAAATTGATAAATGAACCAGAGCATGAGGAAGTTATTATAATCTCTCTATAAAAAGTGTTTGCTATCAATTACTTGTGTAACATCTGTGTGCATCAGTTCATCTTATAGCAGGAAAATTCTTATATGCTACATTATAAGGGCTACTGTACATCATTTCACTATACAATACACAAAGTGACAAGTTTAGTCATCTCTTAAATTACTAATCAGTTTATTTTGAACAATTTACAAGAATCTTAAAAAGTGTTTGTATCATCAGAAAAAATTAAATAATTGTAAAAGCTAAAAAGAAGTTGATGGCTGTTAAATGTATTAAAGTGTTTAAAATATTCAGAAGCTTTCAAGATATTAGGCATCAGATTTGTGGGTATCATCATTATGATCAGTTCCGTCTTGAAACTATAAAAATCATCATTGCTAAATATCTGCTTTCAAAAGCTTTCATGACAAGAGGGCCATGATGGGCCTAAAGACCGGAGTATTGGTACAGTAATATAACAGTTTTCAGGTCCTTTTTGAAACACAAAAATCATCACTGATACAACACTTCAGACTGCAACTGTTATATAAGGCTATGAAGGTCAGCAATTGTTTAATTAAAGTGTTTTCCACATTTCAGAAGATTTCAAGATATTAGGCATCAGATTTGTGGGTATCATCACTAAGATTAGTTCCGTCTTGAAACTAAAAAATCATCATTGCTAAATATTTGCTTTCAAGAGCTTTCATGACAAGAGAGCCATGATGGGCCTAAAGAGATCACCGGAGTACTGGTACAGAAATATAACCATTATCAGGTCCTTTTTGAAACACAAAATTCATCACTGATACAACACTTCAGACTGCAACTGTTATATAAGGGCTATGAAGATCAGCAATTGTTTAATTAAAGTGTTTTCTATATTTCAATTTCAGAAGCTTTCAAGATATTAGGCATCAGATTTGTGGGTATCATCATTATGATCAGTTCCGTCTTGAAACTATAAAAATCATCATTGCTAAATAACTGCTTTCAAGAGCTTTCATGACAAGAGAGCCATGATGGGCCTAAAGAGATCACCGGAGTACTGGTACAGTAATAACAGTTTTTAGGTCCTTTTTGAAACACAAAAATCATCACTGAAAAAACATTTCAGACTACAACTGTTATATAAGGGCTATGAAGGTCAGCAATTGTTTAATTAAAGTGTTTTCCATATTTCAGAAGCTTTCAAGATATTAGGCATCAGATTTGTGTGTATCATCACTATGATCAGTTCCGTCTTGAAACTATAAAAATCATCATTGCTAAATATCTGCTTTCAAAAGCTTTCATGACAAGGGGGCCATGATGGGCCTAAAGACATCACCGGAGTACTGGTACAGTAATATAACCATTATCAGGTCCTTTTTGAAATACAAAAATCATCACCGATACAACACTTCAGACTGCAACTGTTATATAAGGCTATGAAGGTCAGCAATTGTTTAATTAAAGTGTTTTCCACATTTCAGAAGCTTTCAAGATATTAGGCATCAGATTTGTGGGTATCATCACTATGATCAGTTCCGTCTTGAAACTATAAAAATCATCATTGCTAAATATATGCTCTCTTGTGCTTTCATGCCAAGAGAGCCATGATGGGCATAAAGAGATCACCGGAGTACTGGTACAGTAATAACAGTTTTCAGGTCCTTTTTGAAACACAAAAATCATCACTGATAAAACACTTTAGACTTCAACTGTTATATAAGGGCTATGAAGATCAGCAATTGTTTAATTAAAGTGTTTTCCATATTTCAGAAGTTTTCAAGATATTAGGCATCAGATTTGTGGGTATCATCATTATGATCAGTTCCGTCTTGAAACTATAAAAATCATCATTGCTAAATATCTGCTTTCAAAAGCTTTCATGACAAGGGGGCCATGATGGGCCTAAAGACATCACCGGAGTACTGGTACAGTAATATAACCATTATCAGGTCCTTTTTGAAATACAAAAATCATCACTGATACAACACTTCAGACTGCAACTGTTATATAAGGGCTATGAAGGTCAGCAATTGTTTAATTAAAGTGTTTTCCATATTTCAGAAGCTTTCAAGAAATTAGGCATCAGATTTGTGGGTATCATCACTATGATCAGTTCCGTCTTGAAACTATAAAAATCATCATTGCTAAATAACTGCTTTCAAGAGCTTTCATGACAAGAGAGCCATGATGGGCCTAAAGAGATCACCGGAGTACTGGTACAGTAATAACAGTTTTTAGGTCCTTTTTGAAACACAAAAATCATCACTGAAAAAACACTTCAGACTACAACTGTTATATAAGGGCTATGAAGGTCAGCAATTGTTTAATTAAAGTGTTTTCCATATTTCAGAAGCTTTCAAGATATTAGGCATCAGATTTGTGTGTATCATCACTATGATCAGTTCCGTCTTGAAACTATAAAAATCATCATTGCTAAATAACTGCTTTCAAGAGCTTTCATGACAAGAGAGCCATGATGGGCCTAAAGAGATCACCGGAGTACTGGTACAGTAATAACAGTTTTTAGGTCCTTTTTGAAACACAAAAATCATCACTGAAAAAACACTTCAGACTACAACTGTTATATAAGGGCTATGAAGGTCAGCAATTGTTTAATTAAAGTGTTTTCCATATTTCAGAAGCTTTCAAGATATTAGGCATCAGATTTGTGTGTATCATCACTATGATCAGTTCCGTCTTGAAACTATAAAAATCATCATTGCTAAATATCTGCTTTCAAAAGCTTTCATGACAAGGGGGCCATGATGGGCCTAAAGACATCACCGGAGTACTGGTACAGTAATATAACCATTATCAGGTCCTTTTTGAAATACAAAAATCATCACTGATACAACACTTCAGACTGCAACTGTTATATAAGGCTATGAAGGTCAGCAATTGTTTAATTAAAGTGTTTTCCACATTTCAGAAGCTTTCAAGATATTAGGCATCAGATTTGTGGGTATCATCACTATGATCAGTTCCGTCTTGAAACTATAAAAATCATCATTGCTAAATATATGCTCTCTTGTGCTTTCATGCCAAGAGAGCCATGATGGGCATAAAGAGATCTCCAGAGTACTGGTACAGTAATAACAGTTTATCAGGTCCTTTTTGAAACACAAAAATCATCACTGATAAAACACTTTAGACTACAACTGTTATATAAGGGCTATGAAGATCAGCAATTGTTTAATTAAAGTGTTTTCCATATTTCAGAAGCTTTCAAGATATTAGGCATCAGATTTGTGGGTATCATCATTATGATCAGTTCCGTCTTGAAACTATAACAATCATCATTGCTAAATAACTGCTTTCAAGAGCTTTCATGACAAGAGAGCCATGATGGGCCTAAAGAGATCACCGGAGTACTGGTACAGTAATAACAGTTTTTAGGTCCTTTTTGAAACACAAAAATCATCACTGATAAAACACTTCAGAATACAACTGTTATATAAGGCCTACGAAGGTCAGCAATTGTTTAATTAAAGTGTTTTCCACATTTCAGAAGCTTTCAAGATATTAGGCATCAGATTTGTGGGTATCATCACTATGATCAGTTCCGTCTTGAAACTATAAAAATCATCATTGCTAAATAACTGCTTTCAAGAGCTTTCATGACAAGAGAGCCATGATGGGCATAAAGAGATCACCGGAGTACTGGTACAGTAATAACAGTTTTTAGGTCCTTTTTGAAACACAAAAATCATCACTGAAAAAACACTTCAGACTACAACTGTTATATAAGGGCTATGAAGGTCAGCAATTGTTTAATTAAAGTGTTTTCCATATTTCAGAAGCTTTCAAGATATTAGGCATCAGATTTGTGTGCATCATCACTATGATCAGTTCCGTCTTGAAACTATAAAAATCATCATTGCTAAATATCTGCTTTCAAAAGCTTTCATGACAAGGGGGCCATGATGGGCCTAAAGACATCACCGGAGTACTGGTACAGTAATATAACCATTATCAGGTCCTTTTTGAAATACAAAAATCATCACTGATACAACACTTCAGACTGCAACTGTTATATAAGGTTATGAAGGTCAGCAATTGTTTAATTAAAGTGTTTTCCACATTTCAGAAGCTTTCAAGATATTAGGCATCAGATTTGTGGGTATCATCACTATGATCAGTTCCGTCTTGAAACTATAAAAATCATCATTGCTAAATATATGCTCTCTTGTGCTTTCATGCCAAGAGAGCCATGATGGGCATAAAGAGATCTCCAGAGTACTGGTACAGTAATAACAGTTTTCAGGTCCTTTTTGAAACACAAAAATCATCACTGATAAAACACTTTAGACTACAACTGTTATATAAGGGCTATGAAGATCAGCAATTGTTTAATTAAAGTGTTTTCCATATTTCAGAAGCTTTCAAGATATTAGGCATCAGATTTGTGGGTATCATCATTATGATCAGTTCCGTCTTGAAACTATAAAAATCATCATTGCTAAATATCTGCTTTCAAAAGCTTTCATGACAAGGGGGCCATGATGGGCCTAAAGACATCACCGGAGTACTGGTACAGTAATATAACCATTATCAGGTCCTTTTTGAAATACAAAAATCATCATTGATAGAACACTTCAGACTGCAACTGTTATATAAGGGCTATGAAGGTCAGCAATTGTTTAATTAAAGTGTTTTCCATATTTCAGAAGCTTTCAAGATATTAGGCATCAGATTTGTGGGTATCATCACTATGATCAGTTCCGTCTTGAAACTATAACAATCATCATTGCTAAATAACTGCTTTCAAGAGCTTTCATGACAAGAGAGCCATGATGGGCCTAAAGAGATCACCGGAGTACTGGTACAGTAATAACAGTTTTTAGGTCCTTTTTGAAACACAAAAATCATCACTGATAAAACACTTCAGACTACAACTGTTATATAAGGGCTATGAAGGTCAGCAATTGTTTAATTAAAGTGTTTTCCACATTTAAGAAGCTTTCAAGATATTAGGCATCAGATTTGTGGGTATCATCACTATGATCAGTTCCGTCTTGAAACTATAAAAATCATCATTGCTAAATAACTGCTTTCAAGAGCTTTCATGACAAGAGAGCCATGATGGGCCTAAAGAGATCACCGGAGTACTGGTACAGTAATAACAGTTTTTAGGTCCTTTTTGAAACACAAAAATCATCACTGATAAAACACTTCAGACTACAACTGTTATATAAGGGCTATGAAGATCAGCAATTGTTTAATTAAAGTGTTTTCCACATTTCAGAAGCTTTCAAGATATTAGGCATCAGATTTGTGGGTATCATCATTATGATCAGTTCCGTCTTGAAACTATAAAAATCATCATTGCTAAATATCTGCTTTCAAAAGTTTTCATGACAAGAGAGCCTTGATGGGACTAAAGACATCACCGGAGTACTGGTACAGTAATATAACCATTATCAGGTCCTTTTTGAAATACAAAAATCATCACTGATACAACACTTCAGACTGCAACTGTTATATAAGGGCTATGAAGGTCAGCAATTGTTTAATTAAAGTATTTTCCATATTTCAGAAGCTTTCAAGATATTAGGCATCAGATTTGTGGGTATCATCACTATGATCAGTTCCGTCTTGAAACTATAAAAATCATCATTGCTAAATAACTGCTCTCAAGAGCTTTCATGACAAGAGAGCCATGATGGGCCTAAAGAGATCACCGGAGTACTGGTACAGTAATAACAGTTTTTAGGTCCTTTTTGAAACACAAAAATCATCACTGATAAAACACTTCAGACTACAACTGTTATATAAGGGCTATGAAGGTCAGCAATTGTTTAATTAAAGTGTTTTCCACATTTAAGAAGCTTTCAAGATATTAGGCATCAGATTTGTGGGTATCATCACTATGATCAGTTCCGTCTTGAAACTATAAAAATCATCATTGCTAAATATCTGCTTTCAAAAGCTTTCATGACAAGGGGGCCATGATGGGCCTAAAGACATCACCGGAGTACTGGTACAGTAATATAACTATTATCAGGTCCTTTTTGAAATACAAAAATCATCACTGATACAACACTTCAGACTGCAACTGTTCTATAAGGCTATGAAGGTCAGCAATTGTTTAATTAAAGTGTTTTCCACATTTCAGAAGCTTTCAAGATATTAGGCATCAGATTTGTGGGTATCATCACTATGATCAGTTCCGTCTTGAAACTATAAAAATCATCATTGCTAAATATCTGCTCTCTTGTGCTTTCATGACAAGAGAGCCATGATGGGCCTAAAGAGATCACTGGAGTACTGGTACAGTAATATAACCATTATCAGGTCCTTTTTGAAACACAAAAATCATCACTGATACAACACTTCAGACTGCAACTGTTATATAAGGGCTATGAAGGTCAGCAATTGTTTAATTAAAATGTTTTCCACATTTCAGAAGCTTTCAAGATATTATGCATCAGATTTGTGGGTATCATCACTATGATCAGTTCCGTCTTGAAACTATAAAAATCATCATTGCTAAATATCTGCTATCAAGAGCTTTCATGACAAGAGAGCCATGATGGGCCTACTAAAGAGATCACCGGAGAACTGGTACAGAAATAACAGTTTTCGGGTCCTTTTTGAAACACAAAAATCATCACTGATAAAACACTTCAGACTACAACTGTTATATAAGGGCTATGAAGGTCAGCAATTGTTTAATTAAAGTGTTTTCCACATTTAAGAAGCTTTCAAGATATTAGGCATCAGATTTGTGGGTATCATCATTATGATCAGTTCCGTCTTGAAACTATAAAAATCATCATTGCTAAATATCTGCTTTCAAGAGCTTTCATGACAAGAGGTCCATGATGGGCCTAAAGAGATCACCGGAGTACTGGTACAGTAATATAAGTTTTCAGGTCCTTTTTGAAACACAAAAATCATCACTGCTAAAAAACACTTCAGACTACAACTGGTATATAAGGGCTTTGAAGGTCAGCAATTGTTTAATTAAAGTGTTTTCCACATTTAAGAAGCTTTCAAGATATTAGGCATCAGATTTGTGGGTATCATCACTATGATCAGTTCCGTCTTGAAACTATAAAAATCATCATTGCTAAATATCTGCTCTCTTGTGCTTTCATGACAAGAGAGCCATGATGGGCCTAAAGAGATCACCGGAGTACTGGTACAGTAATATAACCATTATCAGGTCCTTTTTGAAACACAAAAATCATCACTGATACAACACTTCAGACTGCAACTGTTATATAAGGGCTATGAAGATCAGCAATTGTTTAATTAAAATGTTTTCCACATTTCAGAAGCTTTCAAGATATTAGGCATCAGATTTGTGGGTATCATCACTATGATCAGTTCCGTCTTGAAACTATAAAAATCATCATTGCTAAATATCTGCTATCAAGAGCTTTCATGACAAGAGAGCCATGATGGGCCTACTAAAGAGATCACTGGAGAACTGGTACAGAAATAACAGTTTTCGGGTCCTTTTTGAAACACAAAAATCATCACTGATAAAACACTTCAGACTGCAACTGTTATATAAGGGCTACGAAGGTCAGCAATAGTTTAATTAAAGTGTTTTCCACATTTCAGAAACTTTCAAGATATTAGGCATTAGATTTGTGGGTATCATCACTATGATCAGTTCCGTCTTGAAACTATAAAAATCATCATTGCTAAATATCTGCTTTCAAGAGCTTTCATGACAAGGGGGCCATGATGGGCCTAAAGACATCACCGGAGTACTGGTACAGTAATATAACCATTATCAGGTCCTTTTTGAAACACAAAAATCATCACTGATACAACACTTCAGACTGCAACTGTTATATAAGGGCTATGAAGGTCAGCAATTGTTTAATTAAAGTGTTTTCCACATTTCAGAAACTTTCAAGATATTACGCATCAGATTTGTGGGTATCATCACTATGATCAGTTCCGTCTTGAAACTATAAAAATCATCATTGCTAAATATCTGCTTTCAAGAGCTTTCATGACAAGAGAGCCATGATGGGCCTAAAGAGATCACCAGAGTACTGGTACAGTAATAACAGTTTTCAGGTACTTTTTGAAACACAAAAATCATCACTGATAAAACACTTCAGACTGCAACTGTTATATAAGGGCTATGAAGGTCAGCAATTGTTTAATTAAAGTGTTTTCCATATTTCAGAAGCTTTCAAGATATTAGGCATCAGATTTGTGGGTATCATCATTATGATCAGTTCCGTCTTGAAACTATAAAAATCATCATTGCTAAATATCTGCTTTCAAAAGCTTTCATGACAAGAGGGCCATGATGGGCCTAAAGAGATCACCAGAGTACTGGTACAGTAATATAACAGTTTTCAGGTCCTTTTTGAAACACAAAAATCATCACTGATAAAACACTTCAGACTACAACTCTTATATAAGGGCTATGAAGGTCAGCAATTGTTTAATTAAAATGTTTTCCACATTTCAGAAGCTTTCAAGATATTAGGCATCAGATTTGTGGGTATCATCAATCTGATCAGTTCCGTCTTGAAACTATAACAATCATCATTGCTAAATAACTGCTTTCAAGAGCTTTCATGACAAGAGAGCCATGATGGGCCTAAAGAGATCACCGGAGTACTGGTACAGTAATATAACCATTATCAGGTCCTTTTCGAAACACATAAATCATCACTGATAAAACACTTTAGACTACAACTGTTATATAAGGGCTATGAAGGTCAGCAATTGTTTAATTAAAGTGTTTTCCATATTTCAGAAGTTTTCAAGATATTAGGCATCAGATTTGTGGGTATCATCATTATGATCAGTTCCGTCTTGAAACTATAAAAATCATCATTGCTAAATAACTGCTTTCAAAAGCTTTCATGACAAGGGGGCCATGATGGGACTAAAGACATCACCGGAGTACTGGTACAGTAATATAACCATTATCAGGTCCTTTTTGAAACACAAAAATCATCACTGATACAACACTTCAGACTACAACTGTTATATAAGGCTATGAAGGTCAGCAATTGTTTAATTAAAGTGTTTCCCACAATTCAGAAGCTTTCAAGAAATTAGGCATCAGATTTCTGGGTATCATCATAATGATCAGTTCCGTCTTGAAACTATAAATACATCATTGCTTAATATCTGCTCTCTTCTGCTTTCATAAATCAATATTCTATTAATGGATTTGCTTTTATACCAAATATCAATTTTAAGATGTGACCTCCTTTAAAAACAGTTGAAAGAATAACAGACAAGAATTCCTCTGAAGGAGCTGTCACACAAACAAGCAACACATACCCTACAAAGTTAACCACTATGATTTACCATTTTGTAAATGATGCATCTTCTTTTAGAAACAAAGATGCCTTCCAACTAACTTCAAGCTTAGCTACCATATTGCTTATTGTAGGTATGATGTTGTCAAGAAAGGTTGAAATAAATTCTGGACAGACTTAAGGAAAATTGATAAATGAACCAGACCATGAGGAAGTTATTATAATCTCTCTATATAAAGTGTTTGCCATCAATTACTTGTGTAACATCTGTTTGCATCAGTCTGTCTGACTTAATTAAACCTTACATGCTACATTACCAGGACTACAAGTTCCGTCTTGAAACTATAAATACATCATTGCTAAATATCTGCTCACAAGTGCTTTCATAACAAGAGGGTCATGAAGGGTCTTAAGAGATTCCCTGAGTAATGGTATAGTAGTAAATGGGATGAATATACAAAACATTTTAAAACAAGATGTGTTTGTGAAACACTGATGCCCCCCAATGGCAACATCTAGGTCAAAGGTCAAGGTCGCAAGGTATACACATGTGAAATATGGTAGCCTTACCTGTTATTGTTCAAAAGTAGTGGGGAAGGTTAAAAAAAAAATTGAGAATGGCAACATCTAGGTCAAAGGTCAAGGTCGCAAGGTCAAAAATGTACTGACAGAAAGGTCATGTCACAAGGAATACACATGTGAAATATGGTAGCCGTATCTGTTATGGTTCAAAAGTAATGGCCAAGGTTAAAGTTTTTTTCGAGAATGGCAACATCTAGGTCAAAGGTCTAGGTCGCAATGTCAAAATTGTTGGTACTGACAGAAAGGTCATGTCACAAGGAATACACATGTGAAATATGGTAGCCGTACCTGTTATGGTTCAAAAGTAATGGCCAAGGTTAAAGTTTTTTTCGAGAATGGCAACATCTAGGTCAAAGGTCAAGGTCGCAAGGTCAAACATTTTGGTACTGACAGAAAGGTAATGTCACAAGGAATACACATGTGAAATATGGTAGCCGTACCTGTTATGGTTCAAAAGTAGTGGTCAAGGTTAAAGTTTTTTTCGTGCAGACAGGCCAAAAACTACATCTAGGTCAAAGGTCAAGGTCGCAAGGTCAAAAATGTTGGTACTGACAGAAAGGTCATGTCACAAGGAATACACATGTGAAATATGGTAGCCGTATCTGTTATGGTTCAAAAGTAATGGCCAAGGTTAAAGTTTTTTTCGAGAATGGCAACATCTAGGTCAAAGGTCAAGGTCAAAAATGTTGGTACTGACAGAAAGGTCATGTCACAAGGAATACACATGTGAAATATGGTAGCCGTACCTGTTATGGTTCAAAAGTAATGGCCAAGGTTAAAGTTTTTTTCGAGAATGGCAACATCTAGGTCAAAGGTCAAGGTCGCAAGGTCAAACATTTTGGTACTGACAGAAAGGTAATGTCACAAGGAATACACATGTGAAATATGGTAGCCGTACCTGTTATGGTTCAAAAGTAGTGATCAAGGTTAAAGTTTTTTTCGTGCAGACAGGCCAAAAACTACATCTAGGTCAAAGGTCAAGGTCGCAAGGTCAAAAATTTTGGTACTGACAGAAAGGTCATGTCACAAGGAATACACATGTGAAATATGGTAGCCGTACCTGTTATGGTTCAAAAGTAATGGCCAAGGTTAAAGTTTTTTTTGTGCAGACAGACAGACCAACAGACAGACAGGCCAAAAACTATATATCGGAGATTCCGTGGGGGCATAATAAAAATTTGGGGATGCATTAAATTCTACACCATAGAATATGCTGAAAAACTTTGGATAAGGTTTTTTTTGTACTAGTTCACCAATCAGTAGTATATGTTTGCCTTGATGTTTTTAAAGCTGTTTGCTGCAGATTTGTTATATGGAGGAAAGTGTTAAATAAGGTAAAAGAGTATTCAAAAGAATCATCTTGGCACAATGCAGATATAAGACTAGTACAAATACCCCAGGACACCTATGTCTGCACATGTATACCCTGCCGCAAAAGCAACAGGCGACTCATGATGAGCAATTTCACCTTTGGCCACAATGTTTTCAACTTTATTTAACAATTAAGCTATATTTTATGGAGATTGTTCAGGTTTTTGTCACTGTTTTAAAGTCGTCTGCTGCAGATTTGTTGCATGCTGGAAAGGGTTAGGCAATTTCTAACTTTTCCTGTAATATTGTCCAATGAAGCCTATGTTGTTCTTTTACTATAGATTATAAGAGTTGTCATTAATACTTACAACTGGATGTTTTGTATCGGGGTCAAATTCTGTTGAGTTGGCGTCTTTCATGTTTAGCACATTGCGTGAAAATTCTACAACTGCACACTGTAGACCAAGACAAACACCTGAATTGAAAACCAAAACGAGACGGTCATGATGGTCCTTGATCGCTCACCTGAGTTATGCAAACCATATAGTGGATCACAATAACTAATTTTACAATCAGGTTAGCTTATAATAGACAAACCATATAGTGGATCACAATAACTCATTTTACAATCAGGTTAGCTTATAATAGACAATCATTCTGGAACTATTTCAACAAGGTAAAAATAATGTTTCAAGCTGCTGAAGCGAAATATTCAAACTAGAGAGTTAACAAGTTTTTCCTTCAATTTGGCAAAATGACCTAGTTTTTGACCAGACATGACCCATATTCAAACTTTGCTTAGATGTCATGATAAACATTCTGCAAAATTTAAAGCTGCTGAGAAGATTTTTTATGTTTTGACAATATATACATATACCAGACGGCGAGTGATCACAATAGCTCCCCTCCAGCAAAGAAACATACATACCACTAGTATACAACATACTTCCCACGAATTTGAGGGGCTGCATAAAATGTCACATATGGTATAGGGCCACCTTAAGACATATTTCTTTTAAACCATCTCGAAATTGGGCCAGTTCTTTGGGAGATTGTGCTTTAAGATTGTTTTTGCCAGTCAATTTGTGCAGTGGAGCCAATCAGTTAGAACAATTTAAGAAGAGTGCCACAAGCAAAATTTGTTTGAAGATATTTGGCAATTTCGCCAGCTGTTTAGGAGATATGGTTTTGGGTACAAAGACAAGCAGATATCAAACAATCCTAAAAGCTGTACAGATCTAGGGCTTGGCGTGAAACGGTTGTAACTAAAATCGGTATTTTTTTTACCAAGGTTAATCACCTCGCCATAAAGTCTTTATAAGCGTTAAATCATTTTTCTTGGTAATCAATGGAAATTTAGGTGCCATTACAAAGCGGTCAAAATTGCCCCTAAACTAGGTTTTTAAAAATAGGTTTTTAGTTACAACCGTTTCACACCCAAGCCCTCGAGATGAGCTAAAAGGAAAGTTAAGGCACCTAAGAATGGTTTGATTGATTGATTGGTGTTTTACGGCGCTTTCAACAATTGTTCAGTTATATCAATGCATTTCCTGAATAAGTTACTATCATTTCTAGTCCATTTATCTCGACACCAGCCAAAGTCAGTTTTAATGTAGGAGGGCAGCCACTACTACTATTTTAACCCTTTCCCTCATATAGATGCTTTCTGACGCCTCTGCAGCAGACGGCCTTTTGAAAACATAGTGACAAAAGAAGAAATTGCACAAAACATGCAATTTTTCCTTTTGCCACAATGTTTTCCACTTTTAATCATAGGTTATCCATTCAATTACAGAGATTTTCTACTTTTTAACAAAATATGTTCAAAGTCGTCTGCTGCAGAATTGTCGTATGAGGGAAAGGGTTAAGCCTTTAGTATGACCTGGCCAAGGAGCGAACCCAAGATCTCCCGCTTCTGCGGCGGACGCTCTTCAACTTACCCAAGAATGGGATCTTCTTAGTTCTGGCCCATTGAATAGCTAGCACTTTGCCTTCTGTACCTCTAATTCCAAAACCTCCTGGAACTAAAACACCACTGTAAAATAAACCGGATGTTCTTATCATTTAAATTCTTATGACCGTATTGTAAGAAGAGGACCATGTCGTTCCTATATCCTCACCTGATTTAAATAGAACTTAACCCTTTCCCTCATACGACAATTCTGCAGCAGACGACTTTGAACATATTTTGTCAAAACATAGAAAATCTCTATAATTGAATGGATAACCTACTACTAAAAGTGGAAAACATTGTGGCAAAAGGAGAAATTGCTCGTTTTGAGCAATTACTTCTTTTGTCACTATGTTTTCAAAAAGCCGTCTGCTGCAGAGGCGTCAGAAAGCGTCTATATGAGGGAAAGGGTTAAATTGTTTTCAATATTCTTACTATATACATATTTTTTAATTGATTGGAATAATTTACACAATCTTGGTAGGGTCAAGAAGATTTTAAGTTTTTCAAAATATATACATATACAAGAAAACAAGACCCACCCCCTAATTTCCACAACCTTGGAAGACTCCAAATTTTTCTCTACTCAGGCCTATAATCTTGGCCAAGTTACACATGGAATTAAATTCTTTGAACAAATTTGGACCACCTAAGGAAAATTTCTGTAAAATTATTTTAAAATCGTAGGAAAATGTAAATGGCCGACCAAAAAGAGAGACAGACAATAGATGATAAAAATACCTCCAGCACTTCAAGCTCAGCTGAGCTAATAAAAATACAGTTTGGTTAATGAAAGTAGGAACAAATGGCTCAACATTGCTCCACTTCCAAGAGGCAATACTATTCCTACCTCATGTAGCAATAAGGTTATTATAACAAGGTCATCCTAGGAACATTGGGAATGGAGAAATTGCTTGTTTGTAGAAATATTTCCTTTTCAGCCCAAAATGTTTAAATAATATGCCTGCTGCAAAGGCACCAATAACCATCTGTATCGGGTAAAAGGGTTAACATCTATGATAAAAAAAAAAAAAAAATCCACACCATAAAGAAAGGAATTAAAGAGAGGCCATTAAGAGGATTGTGAGGTTTCATCACAATTGAAGATTTTTTTTAATATAAAAAGTTAATGCATGCATGCCAGACAATGCAACATGATATAAGATTGACATACAACAAATGCATAGCAGTCTAACCATTGTCATTATTGTATATGTTATTTAAAGGGTAATCTGCTTTGAAGCATTTAAGGTATTTAAAAGTCCAATATTGATATGAAGAAGAAAACAATTTTGGAAATAGATGAAATTGTTCATTTAAAAACGGTTTCTTTCAAAGGCCTTCTACTGTATTGCGTTAATGTTAATAAGTCTTGTGTATAGCATCTTTTGATGGTCATATCTTTCAGTTACACTTTGTACCCATTGGTTCGTCATGTATACTTACTTAGCACTAACCAGTTTATGCCATGCTTCGTGATATCTGGAAGGATCCTCTGCCAGGGTCTCCATTTCTAAATCAGCTGCTGCTATATACTGAAACAAACATACAAGTAAAATAATTATTCACCAGATTTCTACACTTTAACCCTTTACCCACCACACACCAAAACTGCAGGGGACGACTTTGGAAACATCATGACAAAAGCATGTAAATTTTTTATAAATGAAAGCATAAATACTTTTAACCCTTTCCCACATACAATAAATCTGCAGCATACGACTTTGAAAACATCTAGGCAAAAATACAGAAAAGCTCTATAAATGATGGTATAATTACTGAAAAGAGTTGAAAACATTGTGACAAAAGAAGAAATTGCTTGTTTTGAGCAATTTCTACTTTTGTCAGAATGTTTTCAAAAGCCGTCTGCTTCAGGTGTCAGAAAGCGTCTATATGTGGAAAAGGGTTACTAGACTTGAAAACATTGTAACAAAAGAAATAAGACATGGAAATTCCATAAAACCAGGTTTTCTATAATGGAAGGTGTTTGATTAAGAATTAACAGATCTGTCAAATCTTTCTGTTAATAGTTAATCAAAGCTAGTAATTCAAGAAACAGGGAATCAGTTCAACTGATGTCTATTTGTTGTCACTGTGACCTTGACCTTGAAGCTACAGACAAAAGTTTTGCATGTGACACATCATACTGATATAGTTCATATTTGTGCCAAGTTATTTGAAAATATCTCTATGCATGACACAGTTATGGTCCGGACAAGAAAAGTTCAATTAAAGTCTATTTCTTATCACTGTGACCTTGACCTTGAATTTACAGATTTTTTTTTTGGCATTTGGTACATTGACTTGATATGGTGTGCATGTTTGTGCCAAGTTATTTGAAAATATCTCTATGCATGACAAAGTTATGGTCCGGACAAGAAAAGTTCAATTAAAGTCTATTTCTTATCACTGTGACCTTGACCTTGAATCTACAGATTTTTTTTTGCATTTGGCACATCGTCTTGATATGGTGCATGTTTGTGCCAAGTTATTTGAAAATATCTCTGCATGGCAAAGTTATGGTCCGGACAAGGAAAGTTAAAGCCCGCCCGCCGACATCGCCAAACTAATAACCAGATTTTTCCTTCGGAAAACCTGGTTAAAAATTGCTTGTTTAGAAAAGTCATGTGCTGCAAACATGTCAGTATGTGTCTATTTGTGGGAGAGTTAATAAGACTCCAAACAAAACAATCTGTTAATTTCTATGCAGTCTGATGAAAACCTTTTAACCCTTTCCCACATACAACAAATCTGCGGCAGACGACTTAGAAAACATACAGGCAAAAATATGGAATACCTTATAAAAATGAAAGTAAGATTACTAAAAACAGTTGAAAATATTGTGGCAAAAAGAGAAATTGCCTATTATGAGCAATTTCTTCTTTTGCCACAATGAAACAGCCATTAGAATATTCTGTCAACTCCTGTAGGTTCTTATATGATCGAGGAGCAGATGTACAGACTGACCTTGACCTACTCTATTCCCAATTGCCAACTTGTCCCTGTTCACCTGTAATCTGTGGATCTCACACTTACCTTTAAATTAAGTCTATGGTTAACAGCAAGAGCAGAATGTTGTAATGCTTTAATTACTGATGCGTAGGCATCTTCTAGTTTTGTGTATTTTCCAACTAGAGCTATAGTTACTTCCCGTAATAATCGGTCATACCTGAAATAAGATATTTCATAAACATTATCTGACGTGCAATTTTTAGTTGTCTGCTTTGAAAACATCAAAATAATACGCCTTCACCATTTCCATGTTAAAGATAATTTGAAATGTCTTAAATTACTCAAAACTAGATCAAAATCAGCTTTCAACTGTTTTAAGTCTAAACCTGGTCAACAATATTTGATTCTTGTCAAAACACATTTAGCCAAACAAGAAAAAGAATTGTAGACAATCCAAAGTCCCCCAACTGAAAGTTTAACTCAAAGGTCAAGGTCACATTGCCTTAATATAAGAACATGATACATTCACTTTCCAAGTGTGTCAAAGGTCAGGGTCATGGTCACAGTGACATAATTTTGGTATGCAACACTTCCCCAACTGTAGATGTTTCTGAATATTGAGTTAACCCTTTCCCTCATACGACAATTCTGCAGCAGACGACTTTGAACTTATTTTGTCAAAAATTAGAAAATCTCTATAATTAAATGGATAACCTATGACAAAAAGTGGAAAACATTGTGGCAAAAGTAGAAATTGCTCGTTTTGAGCAATTTCTTCTTTTGTCACTATGTTTTTAAAAATCCGTCTGCTGCAGAGGCGTCAGAAAGTGTCTGTATGAGGGAAAGGGTTAAGTATCTCTACTTGTTTTAGTAAAGGAAAAAGAACATTGACAAGTTTTTACTTAATATGGGGTCAAAGGTACCTAAATTTGGTACATGTCACACCCTCTTCCCAAGATGAATTTGGCATACATGCAAGTTTTACATTTTAAGAAACCTGGCTAATACAAAGTTTGCCGAAAGGATAGAGGCACAAGTTCTCCCCCTCTCTTCCTAAATAATAACAAATAACCTTTTTTTAATGTTCAGGGCCTTAAAAACAATGATAACAAGAGCGACAAATGTCACAAAATACGCCCGTCCTGTTTTTTTGATACCAAGTATAGTGGTAATTGGTTGTACGTCAGCCAAACTTAGAGTGCGGACACTGTTAATACAGTTTTGGCCATTTCGAGGGACATAATTGTGTAGTGACTAAGATAACGTTGTAAGTTATCAAACCTGACCACGATATTCTGCCCATCAACATATTGTCTAAATTTGGTGATGATCGGATAAAGGCTTCACAAGTTATTTAGCTGACAAGACCAATTTTAGGTAATTTCTATAAATAAAGGGCAATAACTCTCTATTGACTGGAGCAATATGGCTAGTAATCATACTTGTCCAAGATATTATGCCAATACACATTCTGCCCAATTTGGGGATGATTAGACAAAGGCTCCTAAAGTTATTGAGCTGACAAGACAAATTTTAGGTAATTTCTATAATTAAAGAGCGATAACTCTAGATTGATTTAGGCGATATGGCTAGTTATCGAACTTGTCCGAGATATTATGCCAATACACATTCTGACTATATTTGGTGATGATTGGACAAAGGCTTCTAAAGTTATTGAGCTGACAACATGCTGGACGCCGCCCGCCCGTATGCCGCAGGTAAAACTATAATACGATCCATTTTTTCAAAACGGGCGTATAAAAACCGATAAAATTCAAGCATATTCCCAGTTTTCAGGATGAGCTGAAATCTTGCCAAATATATTATTTTCCACAGATGTTTGCAAATTATAATTTCAGGTAAATGGTTAACCCTTTCCCTCATATAGACACTTTCCGACGCGACGCCTCTGCAGCAGACAGCTTTTTGAAAAAATTGTTTTCCACTTTTAGTCATAGGTTATCCATTCAATTTAAGAGATTTTCTATTTTTTGACAAAATATGTTCAAAGTCGTCTGCTGCAGAATTGTCATATGAGGGAAAGGGTTAAATTACAATCAGAATTCCTAAGTAGTGAATATGAAACTGACCTGTCCGCAAGTTCTTTCCAACTGTTCATGAACTTTTTAGTCTTCAGCGCACTGTAAGGTGTCAGGCTAAGTCGCCCATTTAGATATGTAGATAGTTTTTGTTCTTCAAGTAATATAGGTACACGATATATTGATGAGAGATCATGAATGCTTATCACCTGAAAAGGCAAGAAAATCATTAATCCTTTCCCAAATACAACAAATCTGTAGCAGATAACTTTGAAAAGAACTTAAGTAGGCAAAGCCTCTTATAACTTTTGAAAAGAGTTGAAAACATTATGGCAAAAGGAGAAGTTACTTATTCTGAGCAAATTCTCCTTTTGCCAAAATGTTTTCAGAAGTTGTCTGCTGCAAAGGTGTCAAAAAGTGTCTGTATGTGAGAAAGGTTTAAACAGATGAATGCTACCCATGTTGGTTTTAATGCGTTCCTGCATGATGAATTTTGAAGAGCTAGCTACAAATTACTTTAAAAAGCATGGTGGCAAAACATGAAATAACAAATAATAAAGTTTGTTTTATGTACTGTTCCCTTCTCTTCATAACAAGGTATATGTATTGCAACTATGAAAAGAATCTGTCAAACAGAAGCAAAGTTATGACCATTAAATGATCAATAATTGATCCGTAGGTGTATCCCTACCTTACAGACAGCAGTCACAAGAAAGGTTGATTCTAAACAAAGTGCCATTAGTGGTACTAACTCGTATCGAGGCTTGGCATGAAACAGTTGTAACTAAAAACCTATTTTGAAAACCCTGGTTTATGGGCAATTGTGACCCTTTAGTAAACAATGCAAATTAAGGTGCCATTGCTCAGAACGAGCAATGGCATCTAAATTTCCATTGTTTACCAAGAAAAATGATTTAATGCTTTAATATAAAGACTTTATAACGAAGTGATTAACCTCGGTAAAAAATTACCAATTTTAGTTACAACCGTTTCACGCCAAGCCCTCCGTATCTTCCCCTGATATTAAACTGAAGCTCCCCATAGAATTTAATTGAATTCCAAACAGCTGATCAATTGCTTGAACACAAAAAAGAGACTATGTTAAAAATATAAATTCAGATTTCACAACTTCGGGAGCTCTGGTTGTTATGTTTATGCCCAGACAGGAAACACAACCAGAGGGCAAGAATGGTCCCTAACCCTTTCCCACATACAGCAAATCACTTTTAAATGAAAGTACAATAATTGAATAAAGTTTAAAACATGGTGACAAAAGGAGAAATTGCTTGTTTTGAGCAATTTCTTCTTTTGTCGACATGTTTTCTAAAAGCTGTCTATATGAGAGGAAGGGTTAATCGCTTGAAACCTTTTATTTTGCTTGAGAATGAATGAGCTGGGTTTTACGGCACTGCACCACAAAGATGGCAATTATGACTGGAGTGAGAAATGGAGGCGAGCAATGGAAGCCTTTCAGTTCAGACAAGAAGTTTTTCCCTAGTACAGTGATACATTGTTAAAATGGTGAATAAGTGTATATTCTCTTTAGTGCAATGCTAAGGATGCTGCTGCTTCTGGATAATGAAATATAAGCAACTCAAGTTGGAAATAATTTTTTTGAGTAATTTTGAAAGGGCATTACGCAAGGAACATCCCTGTGAAGTTTCATAAAAATTAGCCATGTGTTTCGGATGAGATTTCTTTTGAAGCAATTGTTTATAAACGACAGACGGAGAGAGATCACAATAGCTCACAAGTGAGCCGTACAGTTGTATGCTGCAGAGCTGGTTGTTCCTAGCCAGTAAATTATTAAAATAGATTGAAATCCACCCACCTGATGAGGTTCTACATGACAGAAGAGAGACACTTTCTGTTTTATTTGATCATCTATAGGCACACTGCTTCGACAAACTATCTGGAAAATAAATACACGAATGTTGAAAGGGAAACATGTGTCACCAGATGGACAGAGAAGTGACCCGTATGTGCGACCCTACTAGGGCAGGCGATATGAAAGGTTTAGTAGAACATCTCTATAAAATTGCATTCAACCCATTTCTGAATCGACACATTTAGGGGCATCTGCAGCAGATGACCTTTGAAAACATTTTGTCAAAAGGACAAATTGCACATAATTTCTCCATTTGCCCCAATATTTTCAACAAATATTCTATATTTTATATATATTTGCGAAAATACTTTCAACATTTTCTCTGCTGACAATTTATTGTATGTGGGAAAGAGTTAACCAATATTTGGATATGCATTGAAAGCACTCTTCCAACATGGAAACAAATGTAAAACAAGAGGGCCATGATGGCCCTATATCGCTCACCTGATTTTTAACAATGCACATATAAGGAAAACAAGCTCCGCCCCCTTTTTCCCAATTACAGACACTTTCTGAGGCATCTGCAGGAGGACTTATGAAAACATTGTGACAACAAGAAACCGCTGAAGATGGTAAAGCCGGATTGTCGACAATATGACCTTGAAAATCGACAAACCAAAGTCAAGATCAAATTAACCATAAAAATCAATAGAACTTGTTTATAGTGGTTACCTTCAGGCAAAGTTTCAACTTTGTAACCCATTCCAGTGCTGAGATTTTGCCTCAACCTGAAACTTTAACCAAAATGTTGACGGACATCGCCAATCTATAGACCGGAATTGCTAGAGAAATCCGGCTGAAAAGGAGATATCGCTCATAACTCTTATTAAATTGATTCATGGAATTTCACATTATTGTCATGATCTTTTCAAAGTTGTATGCTTTTGCAAATTTATTTTGTCTGAAATAAAAAAAAGATTAAAACAAAATATCTTATATGCCATTATTAACCCTTTCCCTGACTACTCTTCTGCTGACTTCTTATGAAACAGTGTCAACAAAGGATAAATTGCTCATAATGAGCAATTTATCCTTTTTCTACAAATTGTTCAACTCTTTTGAATAATTAAACTTTCCTAAATGGAAATTTTACCGAATGTTGCCTATACGTTTTCAAACGGCATGCTGCTGATTTGCTGTAAGTGGGATAGGGGTAAACCATTCATAATTAAATCATAAACTGGAAAATAAGTGTTTAAACCAAGAAATACATACCAGATCTGGAGAAAGCCCAAGTGATCTTAATTCTCTTATACTTGACTGAGTGGGTTTAGTTTTCTGTTCCCCTGTTGCCTTGGGCTGTACGTAATAAAAACAGATATTCTTCATTTGTTGACAAATGGGGTCAAAATGAAATACTAAAAAGAATTGTCTTTTGTAAAATACTCAATCTAACTAAAGTACACGATTTGACCAAATGTATTACAGTAAGATCTGATCCATTCGAATTCATCTTCTTGTTTTATCGGATTTCCAATATCGCTATTTTTATTTAAACCAATCAGAGGACTAGTTTCAATAAACGTTTGGCTTAACCTTCAAAATTGCGTCAATTGAGCAAATTTAAAATAGACCATTTAAAACCAGAGCAAAGAACCCTTTTCGATGCTGTATGGTCAGGGAAAAGATTGTATTGGTGTTTTGCCTCATTTCCGCATTTGTAGCCATGATGCGGCCGTCATAAGAACTATACACACGTGTAAATCACTATGCGAAAATTGGGATCCCATGCTAAATATAGACTTTACTTTCACTCTCAAAAACGTGAAAGCAAGGTTCTGATTGGCTGGCGGAAAGGTCGTCTGAACGTGACCCTCTATCGGTTGTCCTCAGATCCTATGTGTAGCGTAAATAGGAGATGTTTTAATGAGATTGGTAAAGCACTGTGCCCAAAATCATCCTTTATCTTTTTATTATGCTTTTAGATAAAAAAAGCTTTTGAATTGAAATTAAATAAATAAATAACATATGTTAACCTTTCCCTGATACAGATGACGTTTGACACTTCAAAACAGTTTTGAAAACAATGTGTTAGTTGGGGCTTATACCCACATGCTCTCCCTAATACAAATACCAAAATATTCATTTCTTAACAAGGATTGTTAGTCAGCAATGTAACTATTTATGTCAACTAATTCATTTAATTAAATACATTCAACCATTCATGTTTTACAAAATATTAGGAAAACAAAAATGATAAGATATGCTTTTAAGTATTTAGTGTTTCTTAGCACTAATTAAGGGACCATTTGTTCTCTAACACCTGCAAGTCAGTTTTAATGCTAATCACACAATCCTGGGCATTAACCCTTTCCCTCATATAGACGCTTTAGATGGCTCTGCAGCAGACGGCTTTTTGAAAACATAGTGACAAAAGAAGAAATTACTCAAAACGAGCAATTTTTCCTTTTGCCACAATGTTTTCCGCTTTAAGTCATAGGTTATCTATTCAATTATAGAGATTTTCTATTTTTTGAAAAAATATGTTTAGAGTCGACTGCTGCAGACTTGTCATATGAGGGAAATGGTTAAGGAGGGAAAGCCATTACTACCATTTTTAAAGTCTTTGCTATGACATGGCCGGGGATCCAAGCTGCGACCTCCTGCACCGGGTCGGATGCACTACCACAACAACAGTGAGGCGATCTGATATGTATGAAGCAAACAACTGTTATACCATGGAAAATGTTGAACCCACCTGAGGAACCAGACTGACATGTACACAACAGAAATTTTCTCTTTTCACTCGGAACTGAAATTGTCTGAAGGCCTCGACAAAGGGCATACCTTCTATATCCCCAATCGTTCCTCCAAGCTGAAACACAACACAAGACATTGATTGACGTTAAAACCATTTCACCAATAAATGTTCAATTCTTTCTGAATAGAAATAGATTACTATTCTAGCTAAGTGAAACTATATTAAATTGTTTTATTTTGTAAATATAGCCCTGAAGTCCATGATATAACATACAATAGTATAAGTAATTTTTCATCTTTGTTCATTTCCTGGTATCATTAAATGCTACAGATCAAATCCCAAGTAATATTTTCTGGCAAATATGAGCTACAATGGACTCTACACAGAGTCATACATGTATATATAATATTTTGTTATATTCAATTATAATGCAGTAGAAGTTCGTTTTGACAAGTTGACAAAATGATCTGCTTCTACATTAAATATTGTGATAAGAGATGGAAATATATACATGTACATTTGGGTACATCATCATCACAACGATTTATATTAAATCAAGTAGTGATTGATTGACGTCAAGCTTTTGATTGTCAATCATTTGCATAATCTTGGAATCATGAATAATAAGTGATTTTTTTCATATTTTTCCTTGGGACTGTTCCAGGAAAAATTGTCTAAGGGGGAGGAACGACCACAAACTTTTAGGGTTCCACCTATCAAATTTTAATTATTTTTTGGGCACTAATTTTAATTTTAATTAAAAAATACCCCCCCCATCCATTAAATAAAATAGCTTGCAGTTCCTCCCCCACCAAGACATTTTTTCCTGGAACAGCCCTTAAGAGATTTCAATGTCCTCTACTGCAGATATGTTATATGTATCATAGAACAATTGACCCATTCCCACATACAACAAATCTACAGCAGACGTCTTTGAAAGCACTTAGTAAATATTGTGGAATGAACAACTATTGAATGAAGTTGAAAACATTGTGGCAAAAAGGAGGGAAAGCTCATTATGAGTAATTTTTTCTTTTCCAACAATGTTTTCAAAATTGTCTACTGCAGGTGTGAGAACTTGTCTGTATTTGAAAAATGATTAATGATAAAGCTCTTGACATGTAAGGCAGATAATATATTTACCTCAATGATACAAACTTCTGGGACAGCATTATCCCCGTCCACTGGTACCTGGGCTACCTTCTCCACCCATTCCTGTATAGCATCCGTGATATGTGGTACAACTGTAATTACATCAATTTTGTTTTTTAGACAAAAGAACCATGAAAATAGCTCTCTTGCCCAATCAAACCCTATGTTGTAGGCTCTCAAAAGAATCATCTTACTAAAACAATTCTTTTGATTACCGGTATCCATAATAATTAATTTGATGTCCAAATAAGGATTTTACAAACACTAAATAAGTAAATATGTACCTTTTCTAGATCTATAAAATAACAAGACCTAGGGCTGAGGATGTGTCACCCTTCTTGAAAAGCTGCATATTTTTTAAATGGTTGCTAGATTTAAACCAGTACCACTCCACTGTTATTAGGCAAAAATTAACTCCTTATACCACATTATGCAAAACAGCCAAGTGTTCTTACCAATAAACATGGCTTGAAGGAATCTGGAAGAGGGTCACCAAAGGAATGTTTCTTCAAAATAAGTTAAAAATCGTCCAGCCAGCTTTGGAGAAGATTTAAAAAAAAAACAAAAAAAAAACAAGAGGGCCATATGGCCCTGGATCGCTCACTTGATTTTTTTTCCACTTTAGCCATAAAAGCCCCGCCCCCTGGCGGCCATAGTTTTTGACCAATCAACATGGCTTGAAGGAATCTGATAGAGGGTCACCCTAGCAATATTTCTACAAAAATATTTGAAAATCGGCCAAACACTTTTGGAAGAGAAGATTTTTTAAGTTTTCACTAAAGCCATATTTATAAGGCAAAATAGCCCCGCCCTGTGGCGGCCATGTTTTTTGACTAATCAACATGGCTTTAAGGAATCTGATAGAGGGTCAGCTAAGGAACATTACTACAAAATTATTTGAAAATCGCCCTGACACTTTCAGGAGAAGATTTTTTAAGTTTTCACTATAGCCATATAAGGCAATATAGGCCCGCCCCCTGGCGGCCATGTTTTTCCACCAATCAATACGGCTTGAAGGAATCTGATAGAGGGTCATCCAAGGAACATTTCTACAAAATTATTTGAAAATCTGCCAACCAGTTTTGGAGAATTTTTTTTTTAAAGTTTTTTTCATTTCGTTGCCATGGAAACCAGAATTCTACATGGATCCAAAAAATTTGAAGGAATTCTGGTGATGTCAATGTGAGGATGCTTCCTGTGAAGTTTCATCCCAATTGACCAACTGGACTGAGGAGAAAAAGTTGACGGACGACAGACAAAAGGCCATCACAATAACTCTCCTTGAGCACTTCGTGCACAGGTGAGCTAAAAACAGAAGTGTACATGGATTCTAAACATTTGAAGGATTTTCAGAGAGGACATTGAGGGGATGTTACCTATGTTATTTCATTCTTGTTGGCCCAGAGGTTACAGAGGAGATGTGGTTTGAAGCCAAAATTTGACACACGCATGGACGCGCACATGACAGACAATTCACCATGACATAAGCTTGACTGGCTTTCAGTCAGTTGAGTTAAAAAAAAAAATCAATGAAATATAAATTTTTACCTTAGTGACCAGGGCTTCGGAAATTTTTGAAATCTCAATCGGTCCAGAATATTTTTCACCCCCGTTAATTTTTTTTACATTGAAACTCTTTTAAAAACAAATATACACAAATTTCATGTTTATTGCAGGTTACCTTGCATAGATGGTTGCATAACAGTGTCATCCTTCGTTAATGTCAATGTAGAAGTACTTTACAAATCAGCATGTGTGTTTACATTGCTCGTTTGTACTTAAGATTGTTTGACCCGTACATACTAGAAAAGTATTGGTTTTGCCAGGGACGTTGATAAGAGGGATAGGCAACTCCACCTGTACACCTGTTATCTGGTTAAAATATCACATATAGAAATAAAATTGTCCAAATTTTCACATTTTGTAGCAAGTAAAACTTTGATATCACATTTGGCACATAAACAAAACATACATATTCTGAAAGCTTAACATTTCAGAGATACAATGAATAACTGGAATTTCTTTGTATTTTGAACAATGACTGGTTTAAAAGACACAGATATTGGGATTTCTGATGCTATTTTTTTCCAAAATTAATAGACTGACATTTTTCATACGTATAACATATTATCAAAACCTGTAATATATTAAAATATTTTTATCTTCTGCGATAGAAGAATGTTTAAACTTTCAGATTTTTATTTTTTTATTTTCATATCTTGAATAGTTTTTGAGTTTTACTTGCTACAAATGTCGGCATGGGTGATATTTTAGTATATAATTTAGTTACTTATCCCTCTTATCTACGTCCCTCGTTTTGCACAGAAGATACTTTTCGCTTATCTGTACGGTTAACTTTGTTTTGTCTACATAAAAAAAAAATATTTACTACAAAAAAGGTCTGTTGTTTTGGAATAACCATGACTGAAATAATTAGAGAAAGCCATTTTTTAGGTAAATACATTTACCCAGTTTAGTAATTATGAACCGGTTTGACCCGGTTCTCTTTGTCAACATGATTCGCGTTGCCAAGCTGGTCATTTGACTTTTTGAACATCGCAAGTAAATTTCGTTGAGCCCTTTCACTAATGTATCGAAGGACAAATTAAATGAAATGAAGTTATACTTCTGCCTTATAAAATAAACAGTGACAAATTTATTTTTACGAAACGTTTCGTAAATCTCTCTTTTTCCATGCCATCTTGAAAGGTTACAAAGGTCACGTGACCTATGGAAATTCACTAATAACCCCAACAGCCAATCAGATGCATGAAATTATTACCACATGCATTCAATGGTGTTTTCTCGGGTAATTCCGTCATCCATTCATCACCGAGGTATTCCTATTGGCATTATCTATCAGTTTACACGATTGTCAAACTTAATTGGATCAATAATCCTGTTTACGTCACGGTAAGTGACTATCACAAAGGTTTACAGATGACTCTGTTCTCAGTGTACATGTTGCATAATAGTTTGAAACAGCGTAGATCGTTTGTAACAGTTTGAAAATTACAAAATAAGAATAACATATCAATTAGCCGTTCAGACCGGACTGGGACCAATTAAAATATGTTAAACTGATCAACTAGTAATTAGCAAACACTTTTAAAGAAGCTTTTAACCCATGCATTATCTATCAAACCGAAGGGAGTAATTACATAACCGATTGTCACACCTCCTGGACCGATTACCGGACAGCTTATCTTGATGACGTCATGGTAAGTGACTCTCTCGAAGGTTATCCTACGCTTTAGAAACAAAGAGCATGTGTACTTTTATTGAATTATATTGCTTTTTCGTTTACACAGTGACATACATATATAGCGTAGGTATTAACGAGATTTTATGAATATTATAAAATCTCGGACCGATTTTTTTACAAGTTTTAAGATTGCAATCGGTCTGGGGATTTGAATTCCGGTCCGGACTGGCACTTTTACCGGTCTTCCGAAGCCCTGCTAGTGACCTAATTTATAAGCTATGTGACCAAGTTTCGAACTGGACTACGATTTGATGGGAGACAAATTTATTAACAAATGTAACAAGGGTGGATATAAATTTATACCAGGGAAGGCAATAAACCTTCAAAAAATTCAAATACAGATTATTTTCGATAGAAATTAGATTTGACATTGTGATGGCAACCTCGGTTTGGGTTCCTATATCACTGTGTTGGACGGGCTTCAGGGAATCTCTTGGATGGATCTACTAGGTATGAGATTATGGAGATTTCTCAAATTTTAGCCACAGGACAAAGGAAGAGTAAATAGGTCTTTCTTATATAATACCTTTTACATAATACCTCTCTTAACAATCATTAAAACCTATGTTTTGGAGGTGAAATAAGGATTTTAGAGCATGAAAAACGCTCCTTATCTGAGGCTCTGTTTAGCCAAGATATTTTCAAAGTCGTCTGCTGCAGGTTTGTGAGAAAGGGTTTATCATCCAAGAACTCGGTAATCAAATCTAGTTACCTTGCACTGTTTTTCCAAGGTAGTCTCCTCTTCTCTCTTTGTTGATGACATGCTGATATATTTTTCCTGTTGTAATGTTGTTGTCGCGGTGAAGTGTGATGTCAAGGAATCTCTCATAGTTACCAAGGTCAAGGTCCACCTCACCACCATCATTTAATACAAAAACTTCACCTGGAAACAATAAATATGGAAAATCAAGTAGATATTTCTCCTCGAGTCACAATGTTTCTAACTCTATTCATAATTATACTATTTCTGCAGAGATTTGTTCATATTTTTGGCCAATGTGTTAAATTTTTAAAAGCAGATTTGTTGTCTTTGGGAAAGGGTCATTTTGTTAGCTATTCACTGGATTCTTTTTAACCCTTTCCCACCTGCAGTCGCATTTTGATTTGTGGCGAAAGGTAATATTGCTCATGATATTTCACCATTGGCCACAATGTTACTTTATTTAACAATTAAGCAAATTTTAATGGAGATTTTTCAGGTGTTTTTTTTTCACTCTGTTTTCGAAGTTGTCTGCTGCAGATGCGTAAGAATGCAGTGTATATTGTGTTATTTTGTTTTTTCTCTTCATGTCTTTGTTCCTGTATTTTGTGTATGTTTTCTGTTTGTGATTATTGTTTATTGCATAATATTGTAGTTTGTATCCCATATACATTTGAGACGAAGAGGAACATTTACAAATTGAATTGTAAAGATATATGATATGAGCCACACAACAACCGATCTTCTGAGTTTTCAACAATAGTTGCATTTACGATTTATTGGGGTTTTACGCCATTTTCAAAAAAAAAATAGTCATATCACGGCGGCCAGTTCAACTACTCAAGTGTTTCCTGGCTTTCCCACACCAGTAATCCACACAAAAAAATCCCAAGCAACTGGCTGCTTTTCCACATAGACTGTTTGCTCATTGGTGAAAAATGAATGATGCTTGTCGCATTGACTTTTATTAAAAGTCAGCCTTGCTGGGATTCAAACTCAAAACCCCTGGATTGACAGCCTGTGTCATTACCGACTGAGCTACCGAGGCAATTACGAACAAACTCAACTATCTAATCCATTCTCTCTCATAGACAAGACAGTTCTTCAAATGATTCTAGGAAACTGGAATAAATTATGAATACATGCCGAGCAAGGAAGAAGAAGAATCTGATCAGACTGTGCAAATGCAGGCTGGTCTGGACCTTAGCTTGTAACAAAGAAGGCAAGTTTTCGTGAAACATGGTAACGTTGTCTAACATATATTTTCATCAAATTTATGATTTGTTTTAACCCTTTCCCATATATAGACACTTTCTGATGTCTCTGCATCAGAAGACTTTTGAAAACAATTTCTCTATTTGCCACAGTGCTTTCAACTCGTTATATAAAGAACACTCATTTCTAGACGTTTTGCATACTTTTGCCCAGATATTTCTGACGCCTCTGCAGCAGACGGCTTTTTGAAAACATAGTGATAAAAGAAGAACTTGCACAAAACATGGAGATGTTCTATGTTTAGACAAAATACGTTCAAAGTCGTTTACTGCAGATTTAGTATATGTTGGTACAGGTTAAGAAAATATAAACAAACTGTGTGATAATGACACAAAGTTTAAAGTTTTATGGAATTACATATACATCATACATGTACAGCTTAACCCTTTCCCTCATACAAGAATTCTGCAGCATACGACTTTGAACATATTTTGTCTAAACATAAAAAATCTCCATAATTGAATGGATAACCTATGACAAAAAGTGGAAAACATTGTGGCAAAAGGAGAAATTGCACGTTTTGTGCAATTTCTTCTTTTGTCACTATGTTTTCAAAAAGCCGTCTGCTGCAGAGGCGTCAGAGGGCGTCTATATGAGGGAAAGGGTTAAAGGTAATGTGTTAGGAGTATTAATATTACCGTGTTCATATGGCGAGAATGTTCCTGCATCAATATTGATGTAGGGGTCGATCTTTATAGAGGTGACCCTGACGCCGGATGACTTGAGTATGGCCCCAACGCTGCTGGCGATCACACCTTTACCAATCCCACTGATTACCCCCCCTGTTACAAGGATGTACTTCATCCCCAAACGACCGATAATGCCAGCCACTTTAATAAATGGTTTGTCTGTAATGAAAAAGTTTAAAACAACAATTTATGACACAATGGTACTTCATCCGCAAACGACAGAATAGTCCAGCCACTTTTATAAATGGTTGGTCAGTCAGAAAAAAGTTTAACCCTTTCCCTCATATAGACGCTTTCTGATGCCTCTGCAGCAGACGGCTATTTGAAAACATGTTCAAAGTAGTCTGCTGCAGAATTGTCGTATGAGGGAAAGGGTTAAAACAATTTGTGACATGGTATTTTGAGCGTCATTAGTCAAAGGCCTCAGTCAACAGTTCCAAAATCATCAAAGAAGATCAAGATCAAGATAAACCCTTTCCAACATACAGACGTTTTCTGACGTCTCTGAAGGAGACGATGTTTGAAAACATTGTGACAAAAGGAGAAATTGCTCTGGCATCATGACATGACAAGCAATATTTCCTTTTGCCATAATGTTTTCATTTATAAGTCTCTATTTTAAAACTAAGCTTTTATAGAATGATTTTTTAAATCTTTCTCAAGATGATTTTAACCCTTTCCCTCATATAGACGCTTTCTGACGCCTCTGCAGCAGACGGCTTTTTGAAAACATAGTGACAAAAGGAGAAATTGCACAAAACGTGCAATTTCTCCTTTTGCCACAATGTTTTCCACTTTTCGTCATAGATTATCCATTCAATTATGGAGATTTTCTATGTTTTGAAAAAATACGTTCAAAGTCGTCTGCTGCAGAATTGTCGTATGAGGGAAAGGGTTAAAGTCATCTGCAGGGGATACTATTCTAAAATCTTGATTTGACCCTCAAACCCTAGTATGGTGTGGGTAATATAAAGATAGATAAAGTGGGGAAAAGACTTATTCACACCCTATTTATCTAGACCTCCGATGAGAGGCAACCTTGAGCGAATAGCTCTTACTAAATGTTTACAGTTACAGTTGAATTAAATTGGATTAATAAACTATATTAAAGTAAACATTTCACACCTTGAACAAAATCCTCCTCTACTCCACATAAAATATCAAGTCCTTAAGAAAAATTTATTTAAGAATTACTCATTTACTGAAATTTAAAGTTGAAAGCATTTAAATTTTCTGAAAATCATTCATTTATACTTTCATTTTAAAATGAAACTACACATGTTTCCTTTCCATGTGAATATATTAACATTTTCCCATACAATGAGCCTAGTATGGTGTGGGTAATATAAAGATAGATAAAGTGGGGAAAAGACTTATTCACACCCTATTTATCTAGACCTCCGATGAGAGGCAACCTTGAGCGAATAGCTCTTACTAAATGTTATAGTTGAATTAAATTGGATTAATAAACTATAAGTAAACATTTCACACCTTGAACAAAATCCTCCTCTACTCCACATAAAATATCAAATCCTTAAGAAAAATTTATTTAAGAATTTAATTTTCAGATTTTCATTCTGCTCCAGACTCATTGTATGGGAAAATGTTAATATATTCACATGGAAAGGAAACATGTGTAGTTTCATTTTAAAATGAAAGTATAAATGAATGATTTTCAGAAAATTTAAATGCTTTCAAATTTAAATTTCAGTAAATGAGTAATAATTATTATTACTCATTTACTGAAATTTAAATTTGAAAGCATTTAAATTTTCTGAAAATCATTCATTTATACTTTCATTTATAGACCATTTAATTAACCCTTTCCCTCATATAGACGCTTTCTGACGCCTCTGCAGCAGACGGCTATTTGAAAACATAGTGACAAAAGAATAAATTGCACAAAACGTGCAATTCCTCCTTTAGCCACAATGTTTTTCCGGACCACTTTTAGTCATAGGTTATCCATTCAATTATAGAGATTTTCTACTTTTTTACAAAATATGTTCAAAGTCGTCTGCTGCAGAATTGTCGTATGATGGAAAGTAAGGGAGCTAACTTGGGTTGAATTCAAATATATTTGAAAGAGAGTTATTTCCCTTTCCATGTACAAAATTATGTGTAGTATAATAAATTTAAGTTTAATTCAACTTAACACTGGTGTTTTTGAAGCAATCTTATTGAAACACAATCATCCTGTAATTTATTGGGTACATGTGGTGTAATGTGGCAAATATTAAGCGAAACATGTATAACTTGCGATCAGCAGCCACCCAAGGGACTTGATAAAACTGGCTGCTGATCACAAAGTTCATGACTTGGTCGGATTTGTTCAAGTTTTGTCAGTTCACATAATATTACATGCAACTGTTGTGAATAGTCATTACATTACAAATAGTAGATTGTCTTTAGAAACTTGTATTTAAACATTGTTATGAAGATTTGAAGCTTTTTTCAATCAAATATTTCATTGTGCTATCTATTCTTTAGTTTAAACCGACGTTTTCAACTAATTTGACAATCAAATATTTTTTTAATTCACTTTGAAAATCAACGTATCCGGAAAAAATAGCGTCCAAATCAACGTGTACATTTTGCACAAAATTTTACTCGATAATCTTTAGATTTTAAAATGTAATGGGAATATAAATCGACTTGGGGCTTCAAAGTGGACATTAACATATAAATGTACTTTCTTTCGGTCTAAAGCGCCCATAAATATCTTTTTTAATTTATCAATTTTGCCGGACATCGTAACAGAAAAGAAACCAAAATCGCAACTTCTTGTTGATGAATCATGCATCATTCGGCACACGTCGGCTGTTTTCGGTACCCTAGATCTAACATGTAAACAGCTTACGGGTATGAAAAAAGCGATAATGTGATTGTCACAGTATGCTTTATTACCTGTATGTATTAAACACCAATAATGTAACACCTGGTGAATCCAAGTCATGTATTGATTGACTGTTGAACACAATAAGATAACAGTTAATTTGACCAATTAGTGTGGCCGCGTTTTAAAGGTGACCGCTGATCAAGGCAATTTATAGAGTATAATTGGTTGGGAGGGATTTAAAGTGACCGTTTAACGATGCTTATCGCATGTGATCGCTCACACAAGTTTGACTGTATTTTTGAAATAGCTGTTGATACTAGTGATAATGGACGACGAACAAAATATGATAACAATAGCTCACCTTGAGCACTTGGACCACAAGTGAGCTAACAAAAAGTGTCCGCAAGACAGTGCGCTCAAAATGTTTAGTGCTTGACTGACAATGAAACAAAACTTTTTGCAGTAAAAGGCAAAACAAAAATCCTTGACAGAGTTACCTTCTTTTGCCTACAGATGGGGGTCATAAAAGTAAAAAGTATTCCAAGTTTCACAGCAATTCCTCAAGGGGTTAAGTCAATACTTGGACATAATTCTGACAAAAACCTAGACAGAGTTATTTCCTCTTGTCTAATGATGGAGGTTATGATGGTAAATAAGCATTGTAAGTGTTTAAGCTATATCTCTCAAGATTTGAAAAAAAGTGGGATGGTATGAAAAATTCAACCAAAATTCTATAAAGTAAAAAAAAGGGCCACAATTCTTACAAAACTATTGACAGAGTTATGTACTCTTGTCTGTTGATAGAGGTAATGATGGTGAACAAGTATTGTAAGTTTCAAAGCAATATCTCTAATGGTTTTGAAAAAAAGTGAGGTGGTACGAAAAAATTAACCAAAATTCTATGGCAATAAAGGGCCTTAATTTCCTACAAAAACCTTGACAGAGATTTGTACTCTTGTCTGTTGATGGAGGTTATGATGGCGTAAAAATAAGCAAGTTTCAAAACAATATTTCTCATGGTTGTAGTGAGGTGGTACGAAAAACTTAACCAAAATTTAAAGTAAACAAGAAACCGCTGAAGACGGCAAGGCTAGATTGTCGGCAATTTGACCTTGAAAATTGACAAACCAAGATCAAGTCAACGTAACCATAGAAATCAATAGAACTTAATTGTTACCTTCAGGGAAAGTTTCAAGTTTGTAACCCTTTCCAGTGCTGAGATATTGCCTCAACCTGAAACTTTAACCAAAATGTTGATGGACAGACAGACAAACGGTCAAACGTGAACGAAAAAATCAACAGCGGATTTACTCCAAATGACTAGAGGGGATTGAGACGTCGGTAGCCAAATAAATAACACTAATTTAACAGATGATAAAACAAGTGAAAGTCTAAATAATTTGGACGACCATTTCAAGAATTAATTTATTTATTGGGGTTTTACGCCTCTTCCAACATTATTTCAGTTATATGACAGCGACAGTTCACTTATTCATGATTCCTGGGTAAACAAACCAATACTAGGCTAGAAAATGTGCCTTGCCCAAGGGCACTCCACCATGATTTCAAGAATTAAAAGGCATGGATGACTTCCTCCACATGTTGTATGAAGACTTTGATCAAAGTCCTTCATGTTGTCATTTCTTTCTTAAAATCTGCACATTCATGTATTGATATATTATTTCACAACTTACAAACTCATTTGAAGTGGCTATCACTAGTTTCTTCAGCAAAAAAAAAGGTATTTTGAAAAAGATCAGTTGTCCGCGAAAACTAATGACAAATTCACTTTATGGTCGCGTCAATGACAATTTTTAATCGGAATAATATTAAGGAAAATTAAAATGATAAAAGTGTGTTAACAACTCTTCCTCAAACTCATTTTTAAGACGATTTAAATCAAATAATTGCCAGTTTTATGCACTCACCTTCCTATAAACAACGCAACAGAAACACATATGGTGAAAACCAGCAACGATATAATTTAGAAATGGGAACCAAATTCGTGAAAGCGTGACGATTTTAGAAACTAAATGTTAATTTTGTCGTTAGATTTTGTCAAATTTCAACTTTCATTGAATTACTACATGTCCGTAAATGTATTTGGCATATATCAATGACTGATCTTTCGGTAAAAAAAAAGCAGGGAGAAAATAAATAGCTATTTCTGATTTGAACCTCCTCGTGGTCAAAGGGAAGTAACATTCAAAAACGTATTTTATAAAATGAGGGTTGTCTCCCCTAGACCATAAGTCAATCGTAAATTTCTAGCATTTCCTTATAATAATAGAAATTAAAGATTTTAAAGTTATGTAATCATATTTTCCCGTTTCATATATTCTATTTTTCATTTAGATGAGATTAAAATTTAAAAAAAGACGAATCCCGAACTCTTCAGTACAGGAACACCATTAGGTACTTTCGGCGGGAAATCTGGTGCGCCTTATAGAATCTGCGAAGTATTTGAACAAAACGATTGTTGGAACCGTATATCTAGGCATTACTGGTAAAACATTTCCTTAAATATTTTTGTTCTCCAGAAGCATAAATGACGATAAAAAAGAGAATAATTGACCAATAATTGTATTTAAAAGACACAAATTTCAATTCAAGGTCAAAAGAGTAGATTCAAATAAGAGTAGATGAAAAGCAGAGGCTATCTCCTTCTATACGCATTTGTTTACAACTATGTTTTAATTCCAATCTTTACAGAAATACTTAATTCTAGCTCTATCAGAGATTTTCAAAAAGTACATAGGTCACATCAGGCAGATGTCAATTGAACGCCAAATCTATAGAAACTCCAATATTTGAAGAGAATCTAGTTATAGACTAGAGAGCAACTTCATATAATAAGAGACCTCGATCTCAAATCAATTGAAGAGCTGTTCAATTGATTTAAAGAGCTCTCTTATTATTTGTTGCTATCACTATATACATTTATTGCTAGCAATAATTAATTTGTTACTCTTGTGACAGGAATGCGGTGTCACTAAACAGAGTCTGGTTGAGTCCGGTACAGTTTGGTGGTCAAATATCCCATTATATCAATGCTTTGTGAAGATTTTGTATTGAAATGAATAAAATTAAGTGTTATTGTATCTTATAAATAATGTATTTTCCTATGTTAGTTCATTTTCGTATGAATATATATAAATATGATATGCGTGACAGTGGCCACCATTTTGTTTAAGCAAATCTTCAAACCAAATCCTATTTAGTTCTGTATTATTAATTATTTGCCGAAATAATAATATGTTTTGGTCACATATAATTATATACCAATACATATTATATTAACTTTTTATAAATTAAAAAATGAATAAAACAATGTATTTATTTCTCAGTAATGACCAGACTACCAGTCTCCACACTGACATGCAATATATCATATTTCTATATTCATATGAAAATCATGAACCAAAATAGGAAAATACATTATTATTTTTTATTTATATGATACAATAACACTTTATTGTATTCATTTCATTACAAAAACTCAACAAAATATTGATATAATGGGATATATGACCTCCAGACTCTACTGTACTCTACCAAACTCTACCAGACTCTGTTTAGTGATACCCACAGGAATGGGGTATAAGTACAAGTAACCACTTCTACAGCAGGTCTTAGTTTTCTAGTACAGTGGGTCTTAGTTTTCTAGTACAGTGGGTCTTAGGTCTTAGTTTTCTAGCTAGACTAGACTGTTTTGTGTCCCCATGGACGCACAGCAATTTAATTTGGGGACATTTGAGTTGAAAATGCGGATGAAGGATTTACGCATCATGGAAAACCCTGAATATTTATGGAGACACTATCTATATAAGCGAAGGTTGATTTCCAGCCAGATCTTCCAAGCAACTCCAAAAAAATGATCTCTCAATTCATCAATTAGCTTTGGCCCTTCTCTAACTACATTTATTTCACCTCCAACTAGAAACTAGCGATTTCATTGGACAAGAGCAGTCACATGGTGACCCCCTAAATTTCTATAGTGGGTCAGTTTGAAGTCAATATTCAACAAAATGGCCGCCATTCATCGATTCTTCCTTTAAAATCACCTTTTTCTATTCCAAAATCACAGAAATCACTAACAATATTACAAATTGTGTTTATAAATGGAAATGAACACGAATTTTTTCCGCAGTGGGTCAGGAACAGACCAAATAACTGATTTATTTCATCAACCACCTTTCATGAGCAAAACAAATTCATATCGTTTCATTTCATTATTAAAGTGGGTTTAATACTAGGAATTTTAAAAATACTGGGACCGAATACTAGGAAAATGATGTCACGTCAGCGGTTTGACGTCATAACGCTAGTCATTTGGCACCATAACCCGTAAATTTCATCTAGACATATTCTAAACGTTAATGTAAATGAAACAATATCAATTTTTTTTGCTTATGAAAGGTGGTCGATGAAATAAATCAGTTATTTGGTCTGTTACTGACCCACTACAGAAAAATAGGGGGTCTTGAATGTATAAGGGGACGCCTTGCCCCCTATAAATTCCACAGACCCCTATTTTTCCATAGCGGGTCAGTAACAGACCAAATAACTAATATTATTCTTCATCAAACTTCGGCAGAATATTTAATGGGACAAAAACTGGACCAAGTTTTATTTCCTCTGAGATTACTTTATATCCATAAAGACACTAGAGTTGTGGCTCTTTAATTTGTGAAATTTTGCTGAAGTAGCTTTTACCCCCACTCTAACTTCAGCAATCTTTATCCGATCTTTATTAAACCCTTTCCCGCATACAGATGCTTTTTGACGCCTCTGCTGCAGGCGACTATTGAAAACTCTGTGACAAAAGGAGAAATTACTCAAACGAGCAATTTCCCCATTAGCCACAATGTTTTCAACTCATTTGAGCTCACCTGAGTACGACTTGTGATTGCTTTTTGTCCGTCTGTGCGTCCGTCCATTCACTTTTTGCTACAAACAACTTCTTCTCCTAAACCAATGGATTGATTTCATAATAATCTAATAGGAATGTTCCTTAGGTGGTCCTTTTTCAAAGTTGTTAAAAGAATTTAATTCCATGTAGAACTTTGGTTGCTGCAGCATCAGAAAAGGGGAAAATTGCCAAAACTTTAAAAATCTTCTTGTACAAATGTACTGCGCCGATTTAACAAATGTTCCTTGGGAGATCCTTAACCAAGATTTTTCAAATTATTCAGATCTATTGAAAAATATGGCCAACAAGTAGCGAGCTTGTTTTCGTTAAATGTACATTGTAAAAACTTTGAAAATCTTCTTGTCCAAAAGTACTGGCCCGAATTAAAAATAATCTTGCACAAATGTTCCTTGAGGGACCTCTACCAAGATTGTTCAAATTATTTGGATCTAATCAGTGCTTTCATTAAGCGGACGTGGACGTAATATACGTCCGAAAAATCCCAAAAAACGTCCGAAAATTGAGCACTGGACGTTTATTATACGTCCAGAAATTCCCCCAAAACGTCCGTAAATTTACACATGGACGTTTTCAGAATAACCCTAAATAAAGTATAAAGGGTGAAAGTGCAGAGGAGAACGTGTAAAAAACCGATAATTGTCAAAGCACGAGTACACGCTTACCCGAGTTCTTATCGTGTGTACCAGACATCACCTTGACGACCTCTGTTTGTAGGGTAGTTTAACTTGATTACGCTAATTGGATTAAAAGTTTGCCTAATCCGACGAAGGTCTATCTTTCAAATAACGTTAATTAATTAATTAGGTCGGACGTTTTCTTTATCTTTTAAAAAAATTTGACGACGAGAAATACCGATTATCACTTCGGTAACTATAACATTGGAAGTTATTTATATATTCTGTATGCATATGTTGTAACTACTTGAAAATATGCAGCCTCGTTCTTAATGGATTCCTCCCCGAATAATGAATTTGATTGGTCAAAATTGAAATAATAAATACGTCATCAATCTAGTCTGAAGAGGTACTTTCCGAGATTCCAAAATGGCGGATGTCTAATAATTTTTTGCCGACATTTTTCGAAATTTCGACTCTGAAGCAGAATTTGAGGGCATGGAAAGTGCAGATTTGATAGATATTAGTAAGACGACTTTATGCTTCTCTGCCATATCTTGATAATGACATTTCCCGCGATTAACAGCTAAATTGTTCGCGAGAAATTAGCGAACCACTCACCCCCTATTCGGCCTGGACTTTTTGTTGACATTGCAAGCAAAGCTTTACCGGTTGTCATCATTATTAAAATCAAATAAATAAACACTAATTTTTTTGTTTAAATAGATGTATATTTCAAACGACCCATTGCTTTGTCATAGTTATTAAAATAAAAAAAAATAAACATTTATTTTTGTTTAAATAGATGTGTAACCAAAACGTCCCAGTTATGACACACGTATCAATGACATAAGAAACATAAATTCTCCTTTAATATGGCACAAATGTTTTTTTAGGGACCTTCTTCCAAGATTGTTCAAATTATTTGGATCCGATAAAAAGCATGGCCTCTAGCGGGCGGGGCTTGTTTACCTTATATGTACATTGTAAAAACTTCTTAGATTTAATTAAATCAGGTGAGCGATATAGGACCATCATCCATGGTCCTCTTGTTTAATGAATATTTTTCATGTTTTTGTCATTACCATTATATATTCGAAGTCCTCTGCTGCAGATTCGTTGTATATTAGAAAGGGTTAACAATTTCTCCTTTTGTCACAATGTTTTCAAAAGTCGTCTGCTGCAAAGGTGTCAGAAAATGTCTACATAAGGAAAAGGGTTAAGAGTCAAAAAGGGTTTTAGGTACATGTTCATGAACTACCCACCAACCTTATCTGCAACTCTGATCTGATTCCATTGAATACCATTAATGTTTGTTTGTTTTATTGGGGTTTTACGCCGCTTTAAACATTATTTCAGTTATATCGCGGCGACAGTTCACTTATTCATGATCCCTTGGTAAACAAATGTGCCTTGCCCAGGGGCACTCCACCATGACCGCAGTGCCGTGACTGGGGATCGAACCCGGGACACCTGGCTTCAAATCTTCGACGCTAACCACTCGACCACAGCGGATTCCTAGTAATGAATGTGGCTGATAATGTGATTATGTACTCTTGCTTCAACTTATTATTTTAAAAATGTTCTGTTACAGAGGTGTCAAAAGTGGTTTTTTCAGGGAATGGGTTAAAACTTTCAATTCTATCAAAAACTATAACAAAGTCTGAAGGTTGCTTTTTTATGTGGCTTTTCTCATTTTTTTGTACCATGGAAAGAGGTAAAGAAGACAATATCAGCCATCAAATAATTGATTGTCAGTAATGATACTGGTTGATTGGGATTAATCCTATGTTTACGAGGTTACAAACCAAATTGACAAATATTTACACCATTCTGTACACCTGTGGCGGGCATTTTGTCATCATTTCACTGTGGATTACTTGTAAACCGGTATTTTGTCATCATTTCTCTCCCGATTACTTGTAAACCAGAGATTATAGTAATACCCCTCACACACTTCAAACGTGAATGTTTATCAACTCTTCATTATAAATGGGACAAAGTGGATGAGAAAGCTCCCCCATACTTGCATTTTTGCACAGCAGTGAGACTACCCCAGAGCGTATGTGTAAAACTTTTACATGAAAAACGACACTTTCTTAATCCAGATTATGGCAGTTTAATAAAACATGTCAATATTTTGAGCCGTACTCCGAGAAAAGAGGTTTCTGGATATAGCTCTTTCCCACATATAACAAAACTGAAGCAGACGACTTTGGAAACATGTGGACAAAAATATAGAAAATCCCTATAAATGAGGGTATAATTTATCTACTGCAAAAAAGTTAAAAACATTGTGGCAAAGGGAGAAATTGCTCATTTTGAGCAATTTCTCTTCTTATCACAGTGTTTTCAAGAGTCATCTGCTGCAGAGGCATCTATATGTGGGAAAGGGATGAACAACATTTGATACCTGATGACTTTAAATGAAAAACACAGTTGGAAAAGTAGAAATTGCTGAGACTAAACAATTTCTCCTTTTTTCTATCATTAGGCAATACTTCAAGCCGTACATCTGCTTAGGGAAAACCAACTGTGAAGCATTTGCGATCGGTTAAGCTCCATGCAGTCTGAATTTGCTCTGCACTGTTTGCGATTTGTCACTTGTCACTTCTGTAAAGCAGTATCCTTTTGGATTCTTAACCCTTTCCCACTTGTATTTTCACGTATCTGTAGCAGACGACTTTTGAAAACATTGTTGCAAAAGAAGAAATTGCTCAGAACGAGAAATTTCTCCTTTTTCTACAATGTTTTCAACTCTTTTTTAATGACAAAACCCTTAATTATGAAGATTTTTTTATGTTTTTGTCAATATATTTTCATAGTCGTCTGCTGCAGATTTGTTTTATGTGGGAAAGGGTTAACATAGATGTGCGGGAAGGTTATTTACTGGATGTGTAGTAATCACACTGACCCTTTCCAAAATATAGACACTCTGAGCAGACAACTTTTGAAAATATTGAGTATTTCCCTTTCCCTCATACGACAATTCTGCAGCAGACGACTTTGAACATATTTTGTCAAATAATGGAAAATCTCTATAATTGAATAGATAACCTATGACTAAAAGTGGAAAACATTGTGACAAAAGGAGAAATTGCACGTTTTGTGCAATTTCTTCTTTTGTTACTATGTTTTCAAAAAGCCATCTGATGCAGAGGCGTCAGAAAGCGTCTATATGAGGGAAAGGGTTAAACTGCTTTCGCCACAATGTGTTCAACAATTGACTGTCATTTCAATTTGCTGCATGTTGGAAAGGGGGATTAACCCTTTTCCGTCTGAAGATGCATTTTGACTCAATTATGATAGCAGACGACTATTGAAAACATTGTGGTGAAAGGTGAAATTGCTCATTATGAGCAATTTCTATTTTGGTCACAACGTTTTCAATTTTATTTAACAATCAAGATTTCTTTTATGGATATTTTTCAGGTTTTTGTCACTATGTTTTGAAAGTCATCTGCTGCAGATTTGTTGTATGCGGGAAAGGGTTAAGGTAATGTTATTCCTGGAAAATCACTCATTTTGCAAGTTCTTCTTGGATGTTATATAGGTTCTGTCTGTGTGTGTCTCCATTGGTCTCAAGAAACTGGATTATGTTATAACTTTTAACCCTTTCCCTCATACGGCAATTCTGCAGCAGACGACTTTGAACGTATTTTGTAAAAAAATAGAAAATCACTATAATTGAATGGATAACCTATGACAAAAAGTGGAAAACATTGTGGCAAAAGGAGAAATTGCACGTTTTGTGCAATTTCTTCTTTTATCACTATGTTTTCAAAAAGCTGTCTGCTGCAGAGGCGTCAGAAAGCGTCTATATGAGGGAAAGGGTTAAACTGCCTGAAACTCTTATGTATTTTAATTGTTCGCAATTAATACTTTCTCACAGAAAACAAATCTGCAGATGTCAAAAGGTGTAAAAATGAGGGGAAAGGGTAAAGATATGCATGCAGTTAAATTAAAACATTCTTGCCTGTTAGATTATGCAAAAACTAGGATAGTATAAGAGTTCTTGAAATTCTGAATGTGCATAGAAGGCTATTTGGATATTATAACATCAACTTTTTTCTTCTCTTGAAGGTCAAGGTCTCACTTCAAGAACTAAGGCAAACAAATTAAGACTAAAGTGGCTAAAGTGGATAATCTAATAACTAAGTAAGTATAAGAGCTATGTCCATGAAACTATTTGCGTATAGAGGGCATTAAGGATATTATGGATGTTATAAACTAGTCACTTTGCTTTTAGATCAAGGTCACCCTTCAAAGTCAAATGTTTAAAAATGTGTCCTATGCAATGACTCAAAAAGAATATGAGCAAGATTCATGACACTTGGTACATGTTTTTGCATAGAGGGCAATAAGGAGATTACAGACATTTGTGAATATATTACAAAAATATTATTCCTCTTCTTGGGGTGAACCTCCTAAACTGTTGGCAACTTCTCTTTTGCCTGCAATACTTCCATTCCATGTCTCTAAGTGGGAGTCATAGACTCTTTTTTAACTCTACAAAGGACTAGATAAGATCAGTAAACAAGTCTTCGATGATATCTCTGTTAGCACTCATTAAAACCTATATTGTGGGTACTCAAAAGGAAAAGTCTCACTGAGACGATTCTTTTGAGTACCCACAACATAGGTTTTGGAGGTCAAATTGTTATTAAGAAATAAGGATTTTAGAGCATGAAAAATGCTCATTATTTAGAGCTCTGATTCTGTCTGTGATTCTTTCATCCTATGGTTAATTGACTTTAATATTTATTTCCCCATAACAAAGGTTTGTCTCTCCACTTCAGTGGATTGATTGGTCTGTCAGTATAACATGAATTTTGTGGAGTGAACTCCTATTTCAAATTTTAAGATATTTTATTGGTCTTACTTAGTACAAATGGTAATCAGCAATTGTAGATGTGCAGGACATCATTTTGGATCATATTTAATAGAGATTTCCCACATATAATATATCTGCAGCAGACGACTTTGGAAACATCCAGAAAAAAATATGGTAAATCTCTGAAAATGAAGGTATAATTACTGAAAAGTGTTGAAAATGTTGTGGCAAAAGGAGAAATTGCTTGTTTTGAGCAATTTCTCCTTTTGTCACAATGTTTTCAAAAGACGTCTGCTGCAGAGGCATCAGAAAGCGTCTATAGGTGGGAAAGGGTTAATTGCTTTGGGAGTAGGGATTGAGGCTAGCTTCCCTTAACCCTTTCCCTCATACGGCAATTCTGCAGCAGACAACTTTGAAAATATTTTGTCAAAAAATAGAAAGTCTCTTTAATTGAATGGATAACCTATGACAAAAAGTGGAAAACAGTGTGTCAAAAGGAGAAATTGCTTGTTTTGAGCAATTTCTCCTTTTGTCACTATGTTTTCAAAAAGCTGTCTGCAGCAGAGGTATCAGAAAGTTTCTATATGAGGGAAAGGGTTAAGTTTTCGTAGGTAGTCCTTTACTATAACACTTCAAGCTATTTTGATTGGTCAAATACAAGGCTATCATTTGATGAAGCTATTTTTCCTTGCTTAATCAAATGAGTTTTATTTTTTCAGAGTACAGAGATTTGTGTATTTAATTGCAGGAGAGATGTTTTCACAAAAAACAGAGAAAAAATGTGCATGATCATAGATTGGAAGGGAGGTAAGTCCTTGAGGTATTAATGTGTTACATTAAGGCTTAGAAGTTGCTTCCCTTTACTTAATAAAGAATATTGGGGAGTTTGTTGTGATAAAGTTGTCTGCGAGGTTAATTGATTGGTTAATGTTTTTAAGCCACTTTCAACAATATTTCAGTTATATCATGTGTTTCCTTGGTAAGATACAAGTACGACAGGCCCATTTATCCTCACACCAGCCAGTCAACAGTAAATGCTAACCCCGCAACCCTGAGCGCCAAGGTGGGCAGCCATTACTACATATTTTAAAGTCTTTTGTATGACCTGTGATTTTTTAAAAATAGCCTGCCAACCATTTGCAACCATTATGAATCAAGTCTTTAATGCTTTCCCTCATATAGACCCTTTCTGAAGTTCTGCAGCAGACAGCTTTTTGAAAACATGGCGACAAAACAAGAAATTTCTCCTTTTGTCACCATGTTTTCAACTCTATGCAATCATTGTACTTTCATTTTAACCCCATCCCACATACAACAAATCTGCAGCAGACGACTTTAAAAACATAGTTGCAAAAACCGGAAAAAGCTCCATAAAAGATAGCTAAATTGTTAAATAAAGTTGAAAACATAGTGACCAAAGGAGAAGTTGCTCATCGTCTGCTGTTATTGCGTCAAAATGCGTCTGCGGGTGGGGAATGGTTAACCCTTTCTCTCATACGACAATTCTGCAGCAGACAACTTTGAACGTATTTTGTCAGATGGATAACCTATGACTAAAAGTGGAAAACATTGTGACAAAAGGAGAAATTGCACGTTCTGTGCAATTTCTTCTTTTGTCACTATGTTTTCATAACGCCGTCTGCTTTAACCCTTTCCCTCATACGACAATTCTGCAGCAGACGACTTTGAACGTAATTTGTCAGATGGATAACCTATGACTAAAAGTGGAAAACATTGTGACAAAAGGAGAAATTGCACGTTCTGTGCAATTTCTTCTTTTGTCACTATATTTTCATAACGCCGTCTGCTTTAACCCTTTCCCTCATACGACAATTCTGCAGCAGACGACTTTGAACGTAATTTGTCAGATGGATAACCTATGACTTAAAGTGGAAAACATTGTGACAAAAGGAGAAATTGCACGTTCTGTGCAATTTCTTCTTTTGTCACTATGTTTTCATAACGCCGTCTGCTTTAACCCTTTCCCTCATACGACAATTCTGCAGCAGATGACTTTGAACGTAATTTGTCAGATGGATAACCTATGACTAAAAGTGGAAAACATTGTGACAAGAGGAGAAATTGCACGTTCTGTGCAATTTCTTCTTTTGTCACTATGTTTTCATAACGCCGTCTGCTTTAACCCTTTCCCTCATACGACAATTCTGCAGCAGACGACTTTGAACGTAATTTGTCAGATGGATAACCTATGACTAAAAGTGGAAAACATTGTGACAAAAGGAGAAATTGCACGTTCTGTGCAATTTCTTCTTTTGTCACTATGTTTTCATAACGCCGTCTGCTTTAACCCTTTCCCTCATACGACAATTCTGCAGCAGACGACTTTGAACGTAATTTGTCAGATGGATAACCTATGACTAAAAGTGGAAAACATTGTGACAAAAGGAGAAATTGCACGTTCAGTGCAATTTCTTCTTTTGTCACTATGTTTTCATAACGCCGTCTGCTTTAACCCTTTCCCTCATACGACAATTCTGCAGCAGACGACTTTGAACATATTTTGTAAAAAAATAGAAAATCTCTAAAATTGAATGGATAACCTGTGACTAAAAGTGGAAAACATTGTGACAAAAGGAGAAATTGCTTGTTTTGAGCAATTTCTTCTTTTGTCACTATGTTTTCAAAAAGCCGTCTGCTGCAGAGGCGTCGGAAAGCGTCGATATGAGGGAAAGGGTTAAATAGTTTTATGTTGCTGATAGTCTGCTTGTGCTCACCAACTGATCTTACAATTTACTATTGCCAATGTAGAAATATTAAACTTTATGTTACAGTATAATACACCCTCAAGGTTAGTCCATGGACAAATTTCATGTCCTTATCCATTTCCTACATACAACAAATGGCAGCAGACAATATTTAAAACATCTAGACAGAAATATGAAAAATCTCTAAAAATGAAAATAAAATTATTACGAGCAATTTCTCTTTTCGTCACAATGTTTTTAAAATCTATCTGCTGCAAATGCTTCAAAATGTGTCTGCAAGTGGGAAAGGGTTAATTATGTTGCAAATGCAGATATGCTAAGGTGACTGGGCATGTCCAACTGTGCAGCCTCTATAAATAATGTTTATTATGAGAACTTTTTGCTTTTCACCACAATATTTTTAACTCTTTCTATATATTAAGCTCACCAGTAGTGAGCACAAAGTGCGAGATGAACTATTGTGATCACTCACCATGTTTTGACAAAAAACGTTCAAAGTCGTCTGCTGCAGAATTGTCGTATGAGGGGAAGGGATAAACTTGCGAAAAAGATCAAGATCATCAGTATGATCAGGATCTTTCCTGATAACCCTTTCCCACATACAACAAACCTCAATCACACGACTTTTAAAAACATCTCAGCAAAAACACTGAAATGCTCTATAAAATATGGTTTAACCCTTTCCGTCATACGACAATTCTGCAGCAGACGACTTTGAACATATTTTGTCCCAAAAAAGAAAATCTCTATAATTGAATGGATAACCTATGACTAAAAGTGGAAAACATTGTGGCAAAAGGAGAAATTGCTCGTTTTGAGCAATTTCTTCTTTTGTCACTATGTTTTCAATAAGCCGTCTACTGCAGAGGCATCAGAAAGCGGCTATATGAGGGAAAGGGTTAATTACTGTAAAAAGTTGAAAACTTTGTGGCAAACAGAGAAATTGCTTGTTTTGAGCAAATTCTCCAAATCGTCTGCTGCAGAGGTGTCTGAAAGCCTCTGCCTAGAACATATAGTCTTAAACGTTTGTAAATTGCTTAACCCTTCCCCACATATAGGAGCTTTCTAACGCAACTGCAGATGATTTTTGAAAATATTGTGGCAAATGATATTTTTCTCATTATGAGCAATTTCTCTTTTTGCTACAACATTTTCCAACTCCATTGAATAATTATTTTTTAATTTTTAGAGACCGTTTATGTTTTTAGGTAAATATTTTCAAAGTTGCCTGCTGCAGAATTGTTGTATATGGGAAAGGGATAAGATGAACATGTTCTTCTTTATGTTACATTTTCCTCTGTCTGAAATTACTGTTTTATTTAACCCTTTCCCTCATACGACATTTCTGAAGCAGACGACTTTGAACGTATTTTGTCAAAACATAGAAAATCTCAATAATTAAATTGATAACCTATGACAAAAAGTGGAAAACATTGTGACAAAAGGAGAAATTGCACGTTCTGTGCAATTTCTTCTTTTGTCACTATGTTTTCAAAAGACGTCTGCTGCAAATGCGTCGGAATGCGTCTGCAAGTGGGAAAGGGTTAAGTTGTTCACTATCTTCTTCTCTGCAGTCATAAAGCACAGTACAGTATCAAATAATGTGTTAACATTGCGATGAGATGATCATTGACTTCATTAACATAACATTTAAATAATTGTGGGGAGGCTACGACTTCCAACAATGTCGTAATAACAATCATGATCCCATCCATGCGTCGATGAATTGTTCACTTGACAACATTTTCAGCCCCTTGTTTGGGTAATCACTAAGCATGCCCACCACATTGCGACTCAAAATTAGGCGTCCATTTTGATGGTTGAATAACAAGATGTTTTCAATTCATTGTCCCCCTTCAGCTTTCGAATTAAAACCATGAAAACATTGGGTACAAGTTACATGTAACATTTGACAGGATTGGGCAATGATTTGGGTGTATTAATGGGCGATGGGCGGGTGTGAAATAATGGGGGTAACTAGTTGACTCTGTAATTTGGATGACATAAGTGTGGCCAAGTTGTTAGAGAAGTGTGTGGACCCTCCTTTTCTTCTTCTGATCTCCATTTATTTATGGTGTCCACTTTTAAAAAATATCAATTCTTTTTCAATGTGAAGACCCTTTCCCTTATATCAATGACTTTTGATGTATCCATAGCAATTGATTTTTGAAAACATTGTTGGAAAGGATGGAATGATTGTTTCAAAGGTTAAGTTGCATAATAAAAACCAGCAATTTCTCCTTTTCCCACAATGTTTTACTAAAAGATTTTGCTTTCTCTTTTCTATAGATTCTATATCGAAGGCTTGGTGTGAAACGGTTGTAACTAAAATTGGTATTTTTTTACTAAGGTTTATCACCTCGCCATAAAGTCTTTATAAGCGTTAACTAATTTTTTTTGGTAAACAATGGAAATTTAGGTGCCATTGCTCGTTCTGAGCAATGGCATCTAAATTTGCATTGTTTACAAAGGGGTCAAAATTGCCCCTAAACAAGGGTTTTCAAAATAGGTTTTTAGTTACAACCGTTTCACGCCAAGCCCTCGAAATATTCTTTTTGCTCATGATTATGGGGTTCGCATTACGGCTGACTGACTGACCAGTGTCAGGATAAATGGACCAGTAGTACTGGTAACTACCTAGAACACTGATATATAACTGAAAAACTGTTGAATTTGGTGTAAAACCCCAAACAATCAATCAATCAATCTTCCAGAATGTGTTCAAATTTCATCTGCTGCTGTCAGGTCAAGACATTTTGAACGAGCTTGGGAAAGGACATTTCTTTTAACCCTTTCCCACATACAAAAAATATGCAGCAAATGACTTCTACAAATTTAAATGTTATTATGGAAAAGAGTCAAAAGCATTGTGGAAAATGGAGAAATCGATCATTATTATTGCCACAATGTTTTCAAAAGTTGTCTGCTGCAGACACATCTGCAGTCTGGAAAACAGTTAACCCATTCCCTCATACCACAATTCTGAGGCAGACGACTTAAAACATATTTTGTCAAATAATAGAAAATCTCTATAATTGAATGGATAATCTATGACTAAGAGTGGAAAACATTGTGGCAAAAGGAGAAATTGCTCGTTCTGAGCAATTTCTTCTTTTGTGACTATGTTTTCAAAAGGCGTCAAAGAGCCTCTATATGAGGGAAAAGGTTAAAGGAAACATGATTTCTGAAAGAAATATGCTCATAACAGATATCCCAATTATTACAAATTAGTTCATTTAGCAATGAAATATGATTTAATCAAAGATTTTAGATAAAGTATTAATGTATGAGAAAATATCTTTCTGTTGTATTGAAACGCTTGTCATGAATTCAGTTTAATCAATAGAGTGTTAAATGTCTTATATATGATAAGCTGATTAATTATCAAATTAATCAATTAATAACCTGATGTGATATTTAAATATTCTTTCAAATTGAAAGAATTTATGTCAAGTAAGACAAAGGAAAAAATGCATTTGGTTCCAAGTAGACTTGTTATTGTTACGTAAAAAGTAAAAGGTTCATTTTCAATCTTTCCAAATATTTTCACAAAGGGCCTGTTACGGAGGCATTGGTTCTTATGTTTTGTGAAAGCAATGGCCAAGCAACTTTTGAAAACACCTTTAGCAATGACTAATAATAAACAGTAGCATCACAGTCCTACTATCTTTCATCTGAAAATATAAAACAAATCGTTTTTTTGCACTGTTGTTTTCAAAGTTAAGAACTATTAAAAAAGATTATGTTACAGTAACAAACAATAACATAAATTTATTTTTCATGTGGTCAGAATGTACGAAAGTATTAGCTGTTTAGTATATAAAAACAGAGACAAAATGGTGATGTTCCTGCTTTGATTTCCTTTCCAACAATTTCTCCTTTTCCCACAATATATTGACAATTCCCATCTGTATCCCATCTGTATCCATTAAAGGGTAAATTATTTAAATACCATAAATTCCATAGTAATAGTTAAGGAAAAAGTAGCCCCTTTAAGATTTACCCTTTCCCATATTCAACAAATCTAAGACATTTAACACTCTATTGATTAAACTGAATTCATGACAAGCGTTTCAATACAACAGAAATATATTTTTTTACAGGCGACTTTTAAAACCATCCTAGCAAAAGTTTTAAGGAGCTAAAATAATTATAAATCAATGTGGCAAAAGGAAAAATTGCTCATTATGATAAATTTCCTTGGTTGTCACAATGTATTCAAGTCTTCTGCTACAGATGGAAAGGGTCCCCCCTTGCCAAGATACTGGTGCCCTGTATTAGAGAACTTTTGAAAACTTGATTAGAAAGGGAGAATGTGCTTGAATCATTTCATCATGTTTTCTTTTTCAAAGGTCACAAAAAAAATATTTTTTTAAATGTGTCATTAATTGTTCCAAGGTTTACCATGGATAGTTTCAATTGGAGAATTATGAGTCCAAACTGAGCAAGTCAGGTCATGGGTCAGTTTGGTGCTTTGTAAGAATCACACGAGTGTGGGAAAATATAGATTATATTAATACTATTTGTAGTATCTGATCATTACCTTTATTATTAGTTTATGTTCTGATTGCAGATCAAAGATAAAAAGGTAAACAACTATTAACCCTTTCCCACATACAACAAATCCTGCAGCAGGTGACTTTGAAAACATTTTGTAAAATATATGGACAACCAATTATTTAATAAAGTTTGAAGTATTTTGGCAAAAGTCTTTTGCTGCAAAGGCATTGGAAAGCATCTGTATCAGGTATCTGTATCTGTATCAGGTAATATCGTAGTTAATTATAAAAAGACTTAATTCAAAACATTTTTAGAAAATCATGAAGAATCAGAACAAATGGAAGCATAATTAACCCTTTCCCTCATACAACAATTCTGCAGCAGACAACTTTAAACATATTTTGTCAAAAAATGGAATATCTCTATAATTGAATGGATAACCTATGACTAAAAGTGGAAAGCATTGTGTCAAAAGGAGAAATTGCTCATTTTGAGCAATTTCTTCTTTTGTCACTATGTTTTCAAAAAGCCGTCTGAGGCAGAGGCGTCAAAAACCGTCTATATGAGGGAAAGGGTGATAAACAGAAATTTGTTCTGTAATTGTTAGCATTACAATTATTCTATTTTAATGCACAATATTTTTAAGTTATCTGCAACAACTTCAGAAGGGAAGCCTACTGCAGGGGAATATGTTTGGAGATGACCATCTTTTGGTCCATTTCCTTTAAAGCAATATACAAGAGAAAGTTGATGCAAGGCATCAGTGTCGCCGGAAAAGACTGCATTGATTTATTTATGTATTCTTGACTTTCCTTAGTCTATTCAATCATTAGGAACGCAGTAATGAAAACATTTGCTTATAAATTGTATATACATACCTATGCATTAGGGTATCTATAAAAAATTAACGAAATGTGTACACATTTATCTGGCTTAAATTTAATTTTGCTGTTGTTACTTATTTAAATAATAGTATTCATTCATATAATTTCAATGTTTGTCAATCTTATTCGAATCACAAGGTAAATATCCTGGTATTGCTTTAAAGGGAGGTAATTTGAAGAAAACAAAAGTCTTCAAAAGGAGAAATATATCAGCATTACCGTCTACAGTTTAAATTGTTCTATTGTTTGTGGATTTAAAAATGTTCTTTTTTTCTTATTTCTACATGTACAACGAAATATTGCGGCTTCTCTTTGACGCTTTGCGTCAAACATTCGTCTTGTACTTGTCTAAAATAAAATAATATCACTCGCTTTTTCATATCGAAATGCGCATGCGCGAAAATCGATGTTAAAGGTCACGAAACTACACAACAGAATAGGGTCTATGTTTAGCTTAGAAACAGTTCCTACTTTAGATATTCATGGATTAACATTATTAAATGAATTCTACACAAATCAAGACATCTCTTTGAACATGAAAACAACATTTAGTAAGTTAAAATTGCTATTAAAAGGAGAATCCGAAATTGACCTCAATGATGACACATAAGAGTCTGCATTAGGGGGTGTTGGTTCACGTCTTGAAGGGACCACTTTTGTCTTCGTAAATAAGACAAAAAACTTAAATGCGAGTGAAATAAAAAAAACTGCAAACATTAAAAAATCGGAATATTTATTTCATTTTAGATGTGTCATTTATTAGTGTTCGTAAACAACCACAATTGTAATATGTTCAAATCATCTTGATTTGTTTCTTTCTAATAATAAGCCGCCCTCCCATGTGATTTCTGAAAAGCTATTAAAAATAGAAGTCGCGGGCTTCTGCCCGGCGACTAATGAGACATGGTTCCAGAAATTTTATTATAACTATACAGAATATATTTGCTACTGTCAGGAAATGTTAGTTAACCTGTAAGCTTTACTGTGATTGCCTAAAGTAGATGGTACACCAGATAAATGGCCCCACCCCCATTTTTTTATTAGGGGATATTAATTTGACATATTTGCATATTTAAATTGAGAATTGTTTTAATAATTTTTCACAGGAGTTTGCCTTGATGTAGTACAATGTGGATTGATAATCTTGTGTATAATTGTACTTGTTTACTGTTTCCTTGATCTGATAGGAAGATATCGATCAGATATCATCATTAATGAACTAGTCTAGGAAGATATCGATCAGATATCAACATTAATAAACTAGTCTATCATCTAAAATCAAATCTGTAATTTTTTGGTCTGTTTATCAATTAGCTGTTTGCCTGATATAATATGTTTATAGTTGTCTGCTTTGATGACAACTTGGGGACAATTTTAACATCTGAAAAAAAAAATATAATGATCTTGATAAGTGTTGTGGGGGAAAGGACAACTTCCTGGTTTGAGCACCATTTTATTAACACCATTGGAGGGCTGCAAGTTACTGCAAGATTGACTCATAAATAACCAAGTTATATAGCCCTCTTTTTTTTTTCAAGTTTCTATTTGTTTGTCTGTCTGAAGCCATATCTTAGAAACGGTTAGGATTTTTATGATGAAACTTGATAAACATGTTGACGACCATAGGTAAATGAGGCCTACATTAGTTCAACTAGATCAACTCATGAACAACAGAGTTACGGCAATAGTTAACTGACACATTATTTAAGGAAGATTTATTGTCTCCTGAGGTAGGCAGATATTTACCGAGTTGACCATCAAAACTAGACACTGCTCACATTATAAAGTAAATTAAAGAAAATTGCTAGACACTGCTCACATCATTAAGTAAAGTATTTAAAACTGCTAGACACTGCTCACATCATAAAGTAAATTATTGATATCTGCTAGACACTGCTCACATCATATAGTAAATTATTGATAACTGCTAGGCACTGCTCGAATCATAAATTAATTATTGAAAACTGCTTCAAGCTGCTCACATCATAAAGTAAATTATTGAAAACTGCTAGACGCTACTCACATCATAAAGTAAATTATTGAAAACTGATAGACATTGCTCACATCATATAGTAAATTATTGAAAACTGCCAGACACTGCTCACATCCTGCTACAAGCTGCTCACATCATAAAGTAACTTATTGAAAACTGCTTGACGCTACTCACACCATAAAGTAAATTATTGAAAACTGATAGACACTGCTCACATTATTAAGCAAATTATTTATAACTGCTAGACACTGCTCACATCATAAATTAATTATTGAAAATTGCTTCAAGCTGCTCACATCATAAAGTAAATTATTGAAAACTGCTAGACGCTCGCTACTCACATCATAAAGTAAATTATTGAAAACTGATAGACACTGTTCACATCATATAGTAAATTATTGAAAACTGCTAGACACTGCTCACATCATAAAGTAAATTATTGAAAACTGCTAGATGCTGCTTACATTATAAAGTAAATTATTGAAAAATGCTTGACGCTGCTCACATCATAAAGTAAATTATTGAAAACTGCTAGACACTGCTCACATCATAAAGTAAATTATTGAAAACTGCTAGATGCTGCTTACATTATAAAGTAAATTATTGAAAAATGCTAGACACTGCTCACATCATAAAGTAAATTATTGAAAATTGTTTTGAACATTTGCGGGACACTGCTCAAATCATAAAGTAACTTATTGAAAACTGCTAGACACTACACACATCATAAAGTAAATTATTGAAAACTGCTAGACACTGCACACATCATAAAGTAAATTATTGATAACTGCTAGACACTGCTCACATCATAAATTAATTATTGAAAACTGCTACAAGCTGCTAACATCATAAAGTAAATTAGAAAACTGCTAGACGCTACTCACATCATAAAGTAAATTATTGAAAACTGATAGACACTTCTCACATTATTAAGCAAATTATTGATAACTGCTAGACACTGCTCACATCATGAATTAATTATTGAAAACTGCTACAAGCTGCTCACATCATAAAGTAAATTATTGAAAACTGCTAGATGCTACTCACATCATAAAGTAAATTATTGAAAACTGATAGACACTGCTCACATCATATAGTAAATTATTGAAAACTGATAGACACTGCTCACATCATAAAGTAAATTATTGAAAACTGCTTGACGATGCTCACATCATAAAGAAAATTATTGAAAACTGCTTGACGCTGCTCACATCATAAAGTAAATTATTGAAAACTGCTAGACACTGCTCACATCATAAAGTAAATTATTGAAAACTGCTAGACACTGCTCACATCATACAGTAAATTATTGAAAACTGCTAGACACTGCTCACATCATAAAGTAAATTATTGAAAACTGCTAGATGTTGCACACATCATAAAGTAAATTATTGAAAACTGCTAGACACTGCTCACATCATAAAGTAAATTTTTTGAAAATTGTTTTGAACATTTGCCGGGTGCATTAATGGATATATTGTCCTTACACATGCATAATATGGAGTTGCATGCTAAAGCCATATTGACTAGTGTTTTCCATTAGCAACACCTTTCTATAAATATATGAAAGGTTTTTAGCTCCGCTTATGTCATGGCGAATTGTTCGTCGTGCTTCCGTTGCGTCACGTCCGTCCGTAAACTGTTTGCTTCAAACGACTTCTCCCTAACCTTTCAGCCAATTGGGATGAAACTTCAAAGGAAGCATCCTCTGAATGTTCTCTCCTAAATTCCTTCAAATATTTTGGATCCATGTAAAATTCTGGTTTCTATGGCAACTGAAAGAAAAAAATAGTGAAAACTTAAAAAATCTTCTCCTCCAAAAGTGTCTGGCCGATTTTGAAATAGTTTTGTAGAAATGTTCCTTGGGTGACCCTCTTTCAGATTCCTTCCAGCCATGTTGATTGGTCGAAAAACATGGCCGCAAGAGGGCAGGCTATTTGCCGTATATGGTTATAAGGAAAACTTAAAAATTCTTCTCCTCCAAAAGTGTCAGGCCGATTTTCAAATAATTTTCAATTGGTGTTCCACAAACACATCATGTTTTTAAACCCAGTAAGATCTGTCATAAGAAACTCTTTCTAATACAGACAGAGTTTATGATAATAATAGGACAGACTGAAAAGTTAAATTTAATATGGCAACTTAAAAAAAAACCAAGATGGTTTTCATGCAAAAGGAATTTGACCTTTGGGCTTGTCCAAATCCATGTAAAATCTATCACCCATGTGACGAGAAAATCACCTAGATTTATCCATCAATTTAAGGAACAAGATTACTGTGTTTTCTTGTTCTAATCCATCCATGGAGAGGCTATGCTAATGGTTTATATAACTCTTTTCAATATGTAGACTTATTTTGACCAAGTCATTTATAGCAGAAGACATTTGTTCACAATGTGACAAAAGCAGAATTTGCTCATAGGTAATATTTTTTTCTTTTTGCCTCATATTATTCTACTATGTAATTTTCATAGTTGTCTTCAGCATATTAGTTGTATTTTCAATAGGGTTGACCACATAAGTTTGTGTTACTTCATGTATCATTATCCAGTTTTACATCGAGAACCATGTTTTATTGAAGTATTTATCGTATTTGTTTGACATGAATCTTTTTCGAAATTTTATTTTTTCGGGGGGGGGGGGGGGGGTGGGGGGGTTGAAAAAACTCAGAAATATGACTGCGTCTTATTAGAGAGAACAGCATAAAATCCTAGATTTTAGACCTCAAAGTAGGGGGTGCGTGCGTCTTATAGTCGAGGGCGACTTATAACCGAGTATATACGGTAAACGCTTTTGGACGCCTCTGCAGCAGACGGCTTTTTGAAAACATAGTGACAAAAGAAGAAATTGCACAAAACGTGCAATTTATCCTTTTGCTACAATGTTTTCCACTTTTTGTCATAGGTTATCCATTCAATTATGGAGATTTTCTATGTTTTGACAAAATACGTTCAAAGTCGTCTGCTGCAGAATTGTCGTAAGAGGGAAAGGGTTAATAATTATACTTTTATTTATAGACATATTCCATTTTTTGGCTAGGATTCACTGCAGCAGACAAGTGTTGCCACAGTGTTTTCAACTCTCTTCAAAAAATAAACTTTCATTTATAGACATATTCCATACTTTTGCCTGGATGTTTTCAAAGTTTTCTGCTGCTGATTTCATGTTTGTTGGAAAGGCAACAGCAATTACGCTGAAATTGCAAACTAGTACTGTCGTATTTTTCAGAACCTCCCTAGATGTGTGTAAGACAACATGACAAACGGGCAAGAACCTGATCAGTGGGTGCATTTATGTGGAAGCTGATCTTGATTTATTAATGCTGGTCACCAAGTACTGAAGGTCAGTTTAAAATAGATTGTTGTTTGAGAAGTATTTTTCATTGCTGAAGCATCATAATCGGAGAGCTATTGTTTAACTGTTTAACACTTTCCCTCATATAGATGCTATTTGACGCCTCTGCAGCAGACAGCTTTTTGAAAACATAGTGACAAAAGAAGAAATTGCTCAGAACAAGCAATTTCTCCTTTAGCCACAATGTTTTCCACTTTTAGTCATAGGTTCATTCAATTGTAGAGATTTTATTTTTTTTGACAAAATACATTTAAAGTCGGCTGCTGCAGAATTGTCGTATGAGGGAAAGGGTTAAAGTAGTTAGGATGGATTGGAGTGTAGTTAAAGCTGTTTTCAACACTATTTCAGTTATCTTTTGATGGCAAGTTCATCTCCTCATGTGATTCCTGCCTTTTTTGCACCAGAGAGAGGTCTAGATAATCTGGGGTATATACAGCTCTCTGCCCCACAATATCTCTCTTATTGTCCAACCAAACCCTATGACATGGATACACAAAAGAATCATCTCATTGAGACGATTCTTTTGAGTACCAACAACATAGGGCTAGAGGGTCTGTAGCTCAAAACGAGCAATTTCTCCTTTTGCCACAATGTTTCCAGTTTTAGTCATAGGTTATCCATTCAATTATAGAGATTTTCTATGTTTTGACAAAATATGTTCAAAGTCGTCTTCTGCAGAATTGTCGTATGAGGGAAAGGGTTAAGAATTATACTTTCTATTTTCGAGAGTTGCATTTTACTTATATCAATGTTTTTAAAGTTATCTACTGCAAAATTATCGATCATATATCAGGAAAGGGTTAACAAAACGTGCAATTTCTCCTTTTACCACAATGTTTTCCACTTTTTGTCATAGGTTATCCATTCAATTATGGAGATTTTCTATTTTTTGACAAAATACGTTCAAAGTCGTCTGCTGCAGAATTGCCCTATGAGGAAAAGGGTTAAAGCAGTCAAGTTTGTTTCAATAATCTTTAAAATTTCGGTTGGAACCAATCTACACTTAAATTTGAATCATTTGATTGAGTGAACTTTATTTACGTATGGTCAGATAAAATCAAACAAAGCTGATGAAAGTGATTGATTGATTGGGGTTTAACGCCATTTTTAACAATTTCTCAGTTATATCACGGCAGCCAGTTCACCTACTCATGCATTTCCTGGTTTTCTCACACCAGTACTCCACACAACAATCTTCCCAAGCAACTGGCTGCTTTTCCAGATAGACTTAGCCCATTGGTGGAAGACGAATGACGCATGTCACATTGACTTTTGTCAATTCTCGGAAAGAAAGTTGGCCGAGCCGGGATTCAAACTCACAACCCCTGGATTGACAGCCCGCGTCGCTACCGACTGAGCTACCGGGGCTCGGCCTGATGAAAGTGAACAAAATATGTTTCTATTTCTGTACAACTATTGGACATTTTATGAGAGGATATTGAATCCTAGGTCCATCTTTGCTACTTGTCAAACTGGGGAATATTAATTGATTTCATGACTTTCGATGAGATACAAACATCACACTTTCCCACCTATAGATGCATTTTGACGTTTCTGCAGCAGACATCTTTTGAAAACATCGTGACAAAAGGAAAAAGTGCTCAAAACGAGCAATTTCTCCTTTCGCCACAATGTTTTCAACTTTTTTCAGTAAATATACCTACAATTATAGAGATTTTCCATATTTTTGAGTAGACATTTTCAAAGTCGTCTGCTGCAGGTTTGCTGTATGTGGGAAAGGGATAAACAAGCCTATTGACAGAGGGGTTTCACTTACTAAGGTAATGATGGAAATTGAAAGGAATTCAATAGATTATCTTGACACTGTTTCTTTGTTTATTATGTTTCATATTATCTGAGAGATTAACCCTTTCCCATCTGAAGACGCATTTTGACGCAAAAGCAGCAGACGACTTTGGAAAACATTGTGGCCAAAGGTGAAATTGCTCATGATGAGCAATTTCTCCTTTGGCCACAATGTTTTCAACTTTATTTAGGCCATCTTTTATTGCGATTTTTCAGGTTTTTGTCACTATGTTTTGAAAGTCGTCTGCTGCAGATTTGTTGTATATAGGAAAGGGTTAAACCCTTTGCCATTTAGAAATAAATTTTAATACTTTTGCAGCAGAAAACATGAACAATTTATAATGTCATAGATCTTAGGTTTTTATGCCATACATTCTGAGGGGCATTTGAGCAATCTATCCTTTCCTGCGATATTCTTAAAAGATGTCTGCTACAAAGACTTCAAAATCATCTGAATAGGGGAAAAGATTAAGGAAAAAATAGATTATCTTGATAGAGTTTAGGTTTATAACCAAGATGTTATAAAGAAAGCTGAAATCAATTCTTACTTGGGATATGGATTAAACGATTTAGTGATAAAATGATCCCCCAAAATGCCAATGACATTTCATTGTCTTAAAGTATTAAAGAAGTCTTCATTGATAGTGTATATCCATGTCAATGTTGAATCATGCAATGGAATTTTATCATAATTCATTCTTATTATACCCCCAGATACATAGTATATGGGGGCTATATAGGAGTCACGCTTGTCGGTCGTTCCGTTGGACTGTAGACATTTCTTGTGAACACTATTTCCCAGCAACCCTTGGTCAGAATTCAATATAACTTCACAAGAATGATTGATTCCAAGCCTAGTTGTGCATATTGTCGGTGTGTTGCACTGGAATTATTTTTAAATGAGTTATGGCCCCTTGAATTTCTCATACATATGTATATTGTCAGGCACCAGCTGGGGGTATTCATCACCTTCAGTGATATTTCTAGTTTGACGATCCTTTCCCTTATACAGATGACTGAAGTGATGCCTCTCTGAGACTGCTGCAGGCAACTTTTAAAAATGTTACAGAAAATTGAGAACCTGCTTATATAACCAGCAATTAATTACCCCATTTCCCACAATGTTTTCAACTCTTTGTTAAAATAATTAAATCTTTGTAAATAATGCTTTGTAACATAAAAATGTTCAACATACTTCCTGATATACTACTGTTAACCCTTTCCTTCATACGACAATTCTGCAGCAGACGACTTTGAACGTATTTTGTCAAAACAAATTGCATGTTTTGTGCAATTTCTTCTTTTGTCACTATGTTTTCAAAAAGCTGTCTGCTGCAGAGGCGTCAAAAAGCGTCTATATGAGGGAAATGTGTTAAATTAGTAAAACCAAAGGTCCTGAGTTCGATTCCTTTGACGAGCGGGTTCTGATTTTTCCACACAAATGGCGCAAGTACTGGTTTGAAAAGTCTCCAGGAAGCAGACATTGAGCGTGATTAATATAAGCTGAAAGCTTGTTTCGCAATTGATGTAAAATAAATAAGTTTAAACTAAATTAGTAAAAGATCATAGTCAGCAAACAATTATAGGAAAATATTTAAGAAATGAGGCGCTTTTGAAGTGCAGATGTAAACAATTTTTTAAGAATGATATACATGTATTATAGTAGTTTCAAATAAGCTTGCAGCAGAGGCATAATTGTTTATCAACTGAATAAGTGAAAGTGTTAAACGCTAAAATAATTGAAATTAACCCTTCCCCTCATGTAGACGCTTTCTGATGCCTCTGCAGCAGACGACATTTGAAAACTTTGTGACAAAAGAAGAAATTGCTCAAAACAAGCAATTTCTCCTTTTGACACAATTTTTTCAACTCTATTCAATAAAAAATATCTTCATTTAGGGAGATTTTCCATATTATTGTTAAGATGTTTTCAAAGTGGTCTGCTGCAGATATCTTGTATGTGGGAAAGGGTTAAGCTCTGAAGTTTTCAGTTACAGTAATTTACCCAAATTTAGTCAAACTGTAGGGTTGATCCTGGTATGTATTTTTGCAAAAAAATATTTTTTTTGTCAAAATGTTATATGGAATTATTCCAAGTTTGGAAAAGGGAGGGTTTAATTTTGCTATTTTATAGGTACTTTTAAAAAGAAGAATTGGCCTCCGCTCTTTGGCAATCAGAGTAAATCGAGGGCTTAGTGTGAAACAGTTGTAACTAAAAACCTATTTTGAAAACCCTGGTTTAGGGGCAATTTTGACCCCTTTGTAAACAATGCAAATTTAGGTGCATTTATTACGGCGAATCTCTTAGTAACTTGCAAGTCATTGCCACTTTAACGAATTAACCGATTACAAATTAGATTTTTGAGGATTGCAGAATCATCTAAAAATATAGTCACCATAATAATAATGATTCATGAACTTTTATTCTAAATATTATCGTAATGCACGACATCAAAGCGAATCGAAGTCGGTTTTCTTGGGAAAACACTGAAACATGCTTTTATTTCGCGAAACATATGATTCTATTTCAGTGTTCAATAAAAGCATGTCTGATCCAGACCTTCGTTCAAAGATGTATCTGAAAAATGTGTTGAGTAACATCCTAAATATATGTATAATTGTAGATAAACAATCATCTGAATGTAACGTGAAGTAATTGTATATTGAGTACAGTACTGCTCATTACGGTACCACTATAATATAGGTCAAAAGTATATCTACTATTGCTACACTGTTTTCAACTCTATTCAAGAATTATACTATCTTTTACATAGATGATCCATATATGTTCCTTGGATATTTTCGAAGTCATCTAGCTGTTGCACATTTGTTGAATGTGGGAAGAGGTGTGTGAAATAACAATAATAAAATTGTACATACAATTTATTATTTTGATTCATTGCTGTCAAATGTTCTGGAATCTATGTAAATCTAAATTAGTCACACCAAAATAGATCCCTAGTGTGCTTTAATGGATCACAAAAATTACCCCAAAAAAATCATATTTTTTCCTGGATATCTTTTGATTATCAAAACTTCTTTAGTGTCATCATTTTGAAAAAGCCAAGAAAATTGTTTGCTATGGCACTTTGAGTTTCGAAACTACATAGTGTCAGATTGGGGAAATAGAAAGGTAGTCAATGTATTAAGATGAGCATAGTTTAGCATAACAAATGGGTTCTGTCCTTGGTTATTTATTTATTTTCCACCAAAAGTACTAGGTGTCAACTATTTATTGAGCCATTTTAAATGGATTTAAAAGAATTAAAACAACTTAGCAAACATTCAACTTTATTCTGTTTCATTTCTATAGAAACAGCTTTTTTCACTCCATTGTTTACATTTTTCTAAAAAACAACTCCTCCCACAAACCCACAAAACCTGCAAATTTAAAACTAAGTAACTCTTTCCCAGACATACACAAATGTGCAGCAGATGACTTTTTAAACATAAAGACAAACATCTGGAAAATATTGATAAATAAAATTATAACTATTAAAAAGTTTTTTAAAACACTGTGTCAAAAGGAAACAATGGTCACCATATTAAATTTCTTCTTTTGCCACAATGTTTTAAAAAGTTGTCTACTGCAGAAGCATGTGCTTGACAGAAAGGGTTAATTTGAATTATAAATCCCTCAAGTGGCTTATTTTCAAATTAAATGTTATTTAAAGTTTCAAACTATCTAGTCAGGACAACAAAAAATATTGTGACTTCCGCAGTGGTCTTCAATGGACAATAAACAATTGCCACGTACCATTCACAAAAAATTCAAAATAACCGAAATCTTGTCCACATAATTGTGATGCATTGGACAGTAATATTCATTTGTCCTTCTGATGACTTTTTCCCTCCAATACAGCAGACGTAAAAATAACCCTTTCCCAGATTGAACTGACTTTAAACATTTATGGTAGACAGCTTTCAAAAACACTTTGGGAGATGGACAATTCACTAATTGTGAGCATTAATCCATTTCCTTCAATATTTTTTTTTCTTCCTCAAATTTGTACTAATGTCTTGATTTAGATATTTTTTCACTTTCTCAAAAATTTCCTATTTGGAAGATTTCATTTAAAAGTTTTATCCAGTAATGGAGTAACAGTCTACCGCAGCTCAAATCTAAATTTAATTGAACAGCTTGGTTTTTACCTTGACTGTGAAAACAGTTTTACATTACAATTAAACTGACATGGCTCAAGTGTGCCGTGTCTTCATGGCTGTGGATTATTGTCTCGCGCCCCCTCTCATTATTCCGATAATCGCTTTGTTTAAGGTTCGTCATCATTTATGATATGAAGAAGCTGAAAAGACGTTTGAATATTAAACTTTACGTCTTTGCAGATAAATGTCTTTTGTTGCCGGTCAAATGAAATTTGTGATTAGTTACTGACTTCCACGGGTTTTACGAGTGTGGTCAGTTGCACAAAAGAATGGATGACCAGCCGCGGTCTGGACGAGATCAGTTTCACAATGAAAGTTGTAATTGTCCGAGATGCGGCCATGATCAATCAGCACACAATAGATTACAACTCTTCAACTCTTCTGTTTATCCTTTAACCTACCAATTTGATATGTCTAATGTATTTCTGTTTGAATTTTTGGATCTGTTTATTTCATGGTAATGAGTTTTCTTCCTTACTTAGATAAAATAACATGAAACATTATTACAGAGAGTGAAGACCATGATGAGATGGTTTATTTGAGCAGTCTAATCATAATCTGCACTGTTATGAAATTGCATAGCATACATTCATTTCTATTATTCAGAAATTAAAGGGTTTAGGTTAAGCGTCCTGAAACATGCATTTGATAAGTATAAAAGGAAGGTCAATTCATTGCTGACCCTGTCGCATTTTGTCCTTTCAAACTGGGGGTATGGCCTCACAAACGGTGAGTGGTCGGTGTGTTAAGTTGAATGGATGTTACCGGCTATGATTCGCACCACCTGTTTAGGGGCGCATCCTTTCATATTTCAAAGAAATTGATGCCTCAAACACCCCTTGAAAATGTTTTAAATGATTAGATAAATTATCCGAGTCATATCCTGGCTGCATTAGAAATTAAGTTTTATTAGTTTTGCAAAATTTGTTGAACTCTCCACAGCCAAAAGTTAAGCTGCTGTGAAAAGGCTATTCTTTTGTAATGGGACGAAAGGTCTTGAAAGGGCAATTCACCTCATGTCATCGTGCGAAATTGATAGGATGCGGTGATTTGCAGAATTCTGTGTCATTGTTTGGTCATTATTAAATCGGAATTTAGGCGCGAGTCTTAAACATCAACTGTCCCTTACATGGAAAAGTTAATATTTTCTGATCACGGCCTCCAGGCGTTTATTGTCTAAATGTCTGTGAAATGTTTGTGAACATCTTTAGTTGTTCTTTAACAATAATTAAGAATTGTTATGTTTTCTTTAACCTTTTTTCTGAAACAGAAGACTTTGTATGCTTCTGCAGCAGATGTTTTAAAAAAATTAAAAATGTTTTTAACTTGAATTAAACAAAAAAACTATTCACTATTCTTCAGATTTATACTGGTGTTCAAATAAAAATGGCATTAAAACTCATTTTTCAGCAATCCCCAGTGTTGTAGTGGTTACAGCATCAGTTTGCATTCAGAGCAGGATACCTGGGTTCCATTTCCTGATTTGGTCATACCAAAGACTTTAAAAATGACAGTAATGGCTTCCCTCCATGGCACAATTTGTAGAGATAGCATAACAACTGATGCTCTCAAGTTAGAATACAAGTAATACCGATCATTTACCAGAGATAGCATAACAACTGATGCTATCAAGTTAGAATACAAATAATACTGGTCATTTACCAAGAGATGGCATAACAACTGATGCTTTCAAGTTAGAATACAAGTAATACTGGTCATTTACCAAGAGATAGCATAACAACTGATGCTCTCAAGTTAGAATACAAGTAATACCGATCATTTACCAGAGATAGCATAACAACTGATGCTATCAAGTTAGAATACAAGTAATATTGATTATTTACCAGAGATAGCATAACAACTGATGCTATCAAGTTAGAATACAAGTAATATTGATTATTTACCAGAGATAGCATAACAACTGATCTTTCAAGTTAGAATACAAGTAATACCGATCATTTACCAGAGATAGCATAACAACTGATGCTCTGAAGTTAGAATACAAGTAATACTGATCACTTACCAGAGATAGCATAACAACTGATGCAGCTAGAATGCAAGTAAAACTGATCATTTACCAGAAATAGCATAACAACTGATGCTATCAAGTTAGAATACAAATAATACTGGTCATTTACCAAGAGATGGCATAACAACTGATGCTTTCAAGTTAGAATACAAGTAATACTGGTCATTTACCAAGAGATGGCATAACAACTGATGCTTTCAAGTTAGAATACAAGTAATACTGGTCATTTACCAAGAGATAGCATAACAACTGATGCTCTCAAGTTAGAATACAAGTAATACTGGTCATTTACCAGAGATAGCATAACAACTGATGCTATCAAGTTAGAATACAAGTAATATTGATTATTTACCAGAGATAGCATAACAACTGATCTCTCAAGTTAGAATACAAGTAATACTGGTCATTTACCAAGAGATAGCATAACAACTGATGCTCTGAAGTTAGAATACAAGTAATACTGATCACTTACCAGCGATAGCATAACAACTGCTGCAGTTAGAATGCAAGTAAAACTGATCATTTACCAGTAATAGCATAACAACTGATGCTATTAAGTTAGAATACAAATAATACTGGTCATTTACCAAGAGAAGGCATAACAACTGATGCTTTCAAGTTAGAATACAAGTAATACTGGTCATTTACCAAGAGATAGCATAACAACTTATGCTCTCAAGTTAGAATACAAGTAATATTGGTCATTTACCAAGAGATAGCATATATACACTTATGCTCTCAAGTTAGAATACAAGTAATACTGGTCATTTACCAAGAGATAGCATAACAACTGATGCTCTCAAGTTAGAATACAAGTGGAAATGATAGTTAAAAATATACCAGAGTAACAATAAAATGTATTTGAAATGTTGTTAAATGTTGTGTCAAAACATCATTAAAACAACATTAAGAAACATTGTTCTCATTGAAAATAGGATGGTTTTTCATGTATGTTTATTTATACATCATCATTCATTATCACTTCTCTATGATCAATATTATAATTATTATTTAATTTGTATAACTACTTAGTATTATTGTCATGATAATCATTATTAATATAGTTATAAGACAAAAACCTAGAATGGTGTTTCTGTTAAGTCTTCTAGTGCTTTTTTCTGCTTCTGCTTGCATTAAAAATGGCCTTTATCTTTAGTTGCCTAAATTTACTGGTCAAAATTAGTTTAAACTTAATTATTTTCCATCACATGTGAAACAGGCTTTAACCTTATATAAATCACGCTCGAAGTCTGCTTCCTTGAGACTTAACCATTGCTTGCGCCGTTTTTGTGGAAAAATCCAAAAGGCAGAAATTGATCATCACAGGATTTGAACCCAGGATCTTTGGTACGAGAGGCAGACGCTCTACCTCTGCACCACTGTCTGTCTCGCTGTCAAAATTTAAAAAAAATGCATGATTATTTTTTAACCAGTTATTCCCTAAAAGAGTGTTCCATTTTCATAAAGCTTTGTCTTCCTTATAATGATCATTTACTGCAAATGAGTCTGCATGTGAGAAAGGGTTAACATAATTTATAGGATCTTAAATAATGCTATAATATATTTGTGGTTACAATACTCTGATTTAGATTACTATTGATACCTCTGCATCAGAAGACTTAAATTTGGAATACATTTTGAGAAAAAAAATAAAGATTTCTACATAATTTATTATCATTGCTTTATTTTTTACTTTACTTGGTGATACATGGAACAATCCATTATGTTAAAAATGTCTGCACATTGAACCATGTCCCAAATACAAACCTTTTGTAATGCCTCGGCAGCAGACAATATTTGAAAACATTGTGGCAAAAAGAGAAATGGCTCATAATGAGCCATTTCTCTGTTTGCCACAGCTTCTTCAAATTTATTCAATAATTGTTCTTTTATTTGTAAAAAGTTTCCATATTTTCCATATATTTGACTCAATGTTTTTTCTACTGCAGATTTGATGTATGCGGGACAGTGTTAAATTGTTGTGTTATATTTTGTAGTTTTCTCCTTCACAATTACGTTACAACCATGTATGAAAACTAGATTCGATGTCCTGAATAATTATAGTTAAGATTAGTTTTCATTCTCTGGATGACCGCCTCGGTGTTGTAGTGGTAGAGTGTCCATCTTGGGTACAGGAGGTTGCAGGTTCAATCCCAGGCCGGGTCATACCAAAGACTATAAAAATGGTAGTAATGGCTGCCCTCCTAATGGCGCTCAGGGTTGCGGGGTTAGCATTACGACTGACTAGCTGGTGTCAGGATAAATGGACCAGTTAGTACTGGTAACTTACCTAGGAAATGCCTTGATAAAGCTGAAAAATTGTTGAAAGCGGTGTAAATCACCAAACACTAAATCATAATCTGGTAATATTGTGGTATTCAGATGACAATCTTTTTATCCTTAGCCTTTTAGCACATTCAACGAATCTGCAGCAGACGTCTTTGAAAACATCGAGACAAAAATATGGAAAATTTCTATTATATGAGAGTATAATTATTGAATAAGTAATTTCTCTGTTTACCACAATGTTTTATTTAATGTTATCTGCTGCAGAGGCGTCAGAAAGTGCCTGTATGTGGCAAAGGATTAACCCTTTCTCTCATATAGACGCTTTCTGACGCCTCTGCAGCAGACGGCTATTTGAAAACATGGTGACAAAAGAAGAAATTGCTCAAAACAAGCAATTTCTCCTTTTGCCACAATGTCTTCCACTTTTAGTCGTAGGTTACTCATTCAATTATAGAGATTTTCTATTTTTTGACAAAATATATTCAAAGTCGTCTGCTGCAGAATTGTTGTATGAGGGAAAGGGTTAAAAGAGTGTTACATAAGGAGGGATTGCTCAATATTAGTAAATATAATATGTTAAAATACATCTTCATGTGGGAGAGGGTTGTATGGATATGAAACAGTTGAAAGAGAAACGGGTGAATATTGACTATAACACTTTACCTCATATAGTCAATGCTCGAAGCTTGCAATGGAAGGATTTATTAAGATATTGTGCAAAAAAGAAAATATATTCAAAACTTTATTATAAAAGGGACACTTTCTTTTGACCTTATTGGCACAATTTTTTCCTCAAACTGTTATCAAGTTCAATAAATAAAAATATTATCATATCAAATAATTATGACCTTATTGGCTCAACTTTTTCAGGATGAAATTTTGTATTCATGAAGGGTAAAAACAAGTTTCATTAAAACTAGAATTAAACTCTCTCATATCAGAAGCGTGAAATTTAGCCCCAGTCTTTATTTTGTCTCCACGATCCTGTCACGGAGACCAAGTCACAACTCGCGCAGATACCAAATCTGATTCCTTTTATACAACAATAGACACATTTTCCTTAACCCTTTCCCACATATAGACGCTTTCTGACACCTCTGCAGCAGACGACTTTTGAAATCATTGTGGCAAAAAGAAAAATTGCTCCTAAGGAGCAATTTCTCTTTTAGCCACAATGATTTAAACTCGAATCAATAATAATAATAATAATGATAAGACTATCATATTAAGAGATTTTCTATATTTTGGAATTCAAAGTCGTCTGTTGTAGATTTATTGTATGTGGGAAAGGGTTAATAGAACTGCACTTGATACATCTTCATTTACATTTTTGAAAACCTTTTGGGAAAGGGAAGAATTTTTGATCCAAATTTTATCCTAATTTATTGTAATGTTTTGCTCTCTCATGGGCTCAAAATTATTCTTCCAGTTTTATCTTAGTTCTTTAGATGTTTTTTGTTCGGAAGAGTCTTAGTCTGACATTCAAAAAATCTGCAGTTGACATCTTGAGAATTATTTGTGAAAAAAATGTAAATAATTTATATAAAAAAATTGTATGTTGGAAGATTCGAGTCTTGACTGATATATATGCAACAAATCTGCAGCAGATGACTTCGATAAAATATCTGGGCTCAATATATCTCTTTAAGTGGAAGTATGATTATTGAATATATATAGGCTTCAAAACAGTGTTACAAAATTAATGGAGAGTCCAAGGCTTTAATAACTCTTTCCAACATACAGCAAATCTGCAGCAGACGACTTTGAAACAATACCGGAAATTGTTTGGAAACTCCCTTTAAATGAAAGTACAATAATTGAATAAAGTTGTCTCAAAACATGGTGACAAAAGGAGAAATTGCTTGTTTTGAGCAATTTCTTCTTTTGTCTCCATGTTTTCAAAAAGCCGTCTGCTGCAGAGGCGTCAGAAAGCATCTATATGAGGGAGGGTTAAACTCTTTCCAACATACAATTTAAAAAATCTGCACCAGAAGACATCTCGCCAAAAACATGGAAAATATGTATAAATGAAATCTTAATTATTGAATACATTTGAAAACATTGTGATTAAAGGAAAAAATCCTTGTTTTAAGCAATTTCTATTGTTGTCACAATGTTTTCAAACATGTCTTCAGAGACATCAGAAAGCATCTGTATGTGGGAAAGTGTTTAATTCTCCTTTACTAAGTTCACTCATTCAAAGGATCAATGTAATAATTTACTGGACAATAGTATGAAATCTTTTCTCCATGAAACCCTAGACTGTGTATACTGATTGCCATATTATGGTTACAACACTTGTATCACAAATTATCAGTGGTTTCTGCTAATTCTGCATTGTATTAAGAAATCTTTGAGGTTAGGTCTGAAGTTTTGAGCTATCACAGAAAGGGTTACTCAGTTACTGTTAGGCAATGTCCTAACATCAAATATCAAATGAAATGAAACACCGTTTTTCACAACTCAGTGAAAGCAAATACGGATATCTCCCCAGAAGTTACGCAAATTGTGGTGGATCGTTTTTTAATTACAAGTGCCAGTGCATCATTGCGGGACTTTAAGTAAAATTTTGTGTGTTCAAGTGGAAAGTATGCGTTGATCTGTTAAATTGATGGTATTTAGAAACATCTCAACGATCCCCCCAGGATATGCGTTATTGGTTGAATTGTGTTTAAAATCAACACTTCTGTGGGATCCCTCAGGTAACCCTATCCCATATTCAGAAGCTCTTTGATGCTTCTGCAGCAGAGAACTTTTGAAGACATTGTGGCAAAAGGAGAATTGGCCCATGATGAGCAAGTTGACCTTTTGCAAGATATTTAACACTTCATTGAGTTACTGCACTTTCATTAATAGAGATTTTCAATACTTTGGCCTTACGGTTTTCAAAGTCAACTACTTTAGAATTGTTCAATGCAGGAAAAGGTTAATAAGCATCAAAGGTAATTGGTATGGGAGGGTGAAAGCAATTGTCACAGCATGCTTCCATTGTAATGCATGTCCCTGTGAAAGTGAACATGATCCACTGAGTTGCAATCATGTCTTTTAACCCTTCCCCACATACAACAAATCTGCATTTGGCGACTTTGAAAATATGTGGGCATAAATGTGGAAACACTTTAAATGAAAGAACAATTATTGAATAAAAGTGTCATGATAAATTTAATTCCTCCTTTTGCCATCATGTTTTAAAAAGTCATCTGCTACAGAGGCATCAGAAATGGCCTGTATGTGAGAAAGGGTTAACCTATTTACTGATACCTCAATTACTGCAAGAAACTAATGAGCTGAAAACATTGGAATAAAAGAAGGGAAAGTCATTTAAAAGGGAAGTGTAAATTAAAACCATGGTTGAAAATGTTGTTGGAAAAGGAGCTTATTTCACTCTTCACGTTAACACTTCAACTATTAAGTTTATTTTTGTATTTTCTGACCCATCATTATGTCATTTTATGATAGAAATCGTGAATAAATTTGATTTATTCCATTAATTTTTAAATTATACATTATAAATATTATAAAAGCAGATTACATCTTGTTATACACATAATTCTAACCCCCTCGGTGGTGTAGTAGTAGAGCGCCCGCTTCGAGGTTGTGGGTTTGATACTCTGCCGGGTCATACCAAAGACTTTAAACATGGAAGTAATGGCTGCCCTCCCTGACGCTCAGGGTTGTGGGGTTCGCATAACGCCTGACCGACTGGTGTCAGGAAAAATGGACCAGTAGTACTGGTAACTTACCCAGAAAATGTCATTATATAACGGAAAAATTGTTGAAAGCGGTGTCAAAATTTAGTTTATTGGAATAATACAATTTTCAACAGTTCATCTATAAATCTTTATGTCTTATCTATTTAAATGTTTTGTCGACCTTGAAGAAAACATCTGAGGAAAAAGGAAAGTTTTAATTAAAATACAGAGTTTTTAACAGAACAAGCAATTTCTCTATTTTCTACTATGTTTTAAAAAAACATCTACTACAAATGCATCAATTAATTGTCATTTATATTGGAAAGTGTATAATGCCGCCAAAGATATTGCAAAGATTGGAGAGGCACAGAATTTAACCCTTTCCCACCAGACGCATTATGATGTTTCTGCAGCAGATATGACTTTAATGAAAACATTGTGGCATATATGGAGAAATTGCTCATGAGATGTTGCATTGTGTGATAAATCTTTATCCAGTTGCTTTAGTTTTGAGGCAGATATGACCTTGACTGTTGATTAAAGGATCAGGTCTTTTAAACCCTTTCCCACATACACAAATCTGTAGCGTACTAAGAATCTCTATAAATGAAAGTTAAATTATTGAATAGAGTTGAAGATATTGTAGCAAATGAAGAAATTGAGTGTTTTGAGTAATTTCTCCTCTTGCGATAATGTTTTTAAAAGTCATCTACTGCAAATGCTTCAAACTAAGTCTGCTGGTGGGAAAGGTTAACTACTTACTGAGCTTACATTTCCTAGGCCATACGTTAAAGTAAATGTGACCAGCCTCTGCTTCCAATGGATTGTAAAGACTTTATATAAGAATGGTAGTAATGGCTGCTCTCCTTGGTGCTCAGGGTTGCGGGTTTTTAGAAATATGACTGGCTTACTGGCTGGTGTCAGGATAAATGGAACAGTAGTACTGGTGACTTTCAAGGGAAACACCCTGATATAACTGGAAAATTGTTGAAAGTGACTTGAAACACCAAACAATCAACCAATGCATTGTTAAACCAAAGAAGAAAGAAGAAATTCAAGTAAAAGTCACACTTGTCATAGGCTGTGTCACCACCCAGGTGAGAGTCATAATGTATCTGCACAAGAAAAGTTGCTTCATTCAAGTCAAATGTATATTAACCATTTCCCTCATACGACAATTCTGCAGCAGACGACTTTGGACAAACTTTGTCAAAAAATAAAAAATCTCTATAGTTGAATGGATAACCTATGACTAAAAGTGGAAATAATTGTGACAATAGGAGAAATTGCTTGTTTTGAGCAATTTCTTCTTTTATCACTATGTTTTCAAAAAGCCGTCTGCTGCAGAGGCGTCAGAAAGCGTTAAGACTTTCTTTTTTAACCTTCACCTTGCTGCTAAATCACAGTAAATATGTAGCTTTAAACCTTAGTAAAACTATGGAAACTCTCTATAAATGAATGTATAATTATTAAAAGGAGTTAAAAACATTGTGACAAAAGACAAAATTGCTCATCCTGAACTATTCATCCCTTTGTCACAATGTTTTCAAAAATGATATACTGCATATGCGTCAATATCATCTGCATGTGGGAAAGGGTTAAAAGCAGACGACTTTGAAAGTATCTAAACAAAAATAGGGAATATCTCTATAACCCGTTATTTAATTATTAAATAAAGTTTAAACCGTGTGGCAAAATGAGAAATTGCTCATTATGTTTTCAAAACTTGTTTGCTGCAGAGGCGTCAGAAAGCTTCTGTATGTGAAAAAAGGGTTGAAGATAAGCTCTATTACAAGTTTGACAGTAATAAAAATAAACTAATACTGTAATAACACAATGTCATGTATATACTTTTAGCTGCTTAATGATAACTTTCATTAAATTTATGGTTTGGGCGTCTGATAGACCAATTGCCCTGCATTCTGAACAGTCCTTGATAGAACACTGTTGTGAGATTAAGAGTTACAAAACAGAAATGTTTGTCTTAAAATGCATCAGATGTAGAAACAATAGTTAGAATATTCAAGGACAAAAGGATGAAATACAGCTGGTGTCAAAATTGAAAATTACAGAGTGGTCAGTTGCAATCTCCGCCAACAAAAAAGTTTACCCTTGCTTTAATTGACCATAAAAGTCTTCCAAGGACAGAACAACAGCCATAACACTTTTTGTCCCCAGGACATTGTATAAACAGTCAAAGCCTTTAAAATGAAGTAGCTTGTTTCACTCAAAATGAGGAAGCTAATAAAACATTTTATAAGAAAAATGTAAAAAAGAAAAAGATTTTATTCTATATATCTGTTCTTGGTATGGAAAGTTTGTGAAAGTTAACCCAGTGAAGGGTTGGTTTTAAGATGTTAGGGGATAGTACTTAATAATGCATGCAACTTTACACCACTCGCGCCATAAAATTTCAGTGTCCAGTGCCTATACTATAATTGAATCACAACTGTCATGCACTCAACATGCATTTCAATTACAGTGGGGGCCACGAAAGTTGAACAAATTGGACCCAGTCATGCAAAAGGTGCTCCCTACCTTCTGAATGTCACGTGATCACATAAAGAATTGCACAGGGCTGCACATTTAGCTTTTTATAAGCAGTTTCAGAATCTACTATATTTGATACCTTTCTGACAAATGAACTGTCTGCTAAGACCTGTGCAAGGCTGTTTGGATGCACAGGATCGTCTGGGTCTTTACTGATATCATTATAATGTAACAAGGCCCCCTTTTCTTGCTAAAAATGCAGCTCGAATTATCAAAGTTCTTTATCTTCTTTGTTTGAATGAAAATGAGTGATGGGTATTTTTCAGTAACTCTTGAATAAAATTGCCCCAAATTACAGGTAGGGCTATCCTGCGAGGGCATGACACTTTGTTTGAATTATACGCTTTTCACTTCCCATTGTGCACATCTTAGGACTACTTGATCCTCCCGGGACAATAGAGAGGTGCAAAAAATATGCAAAGTGAATAACTCCTCCTCTGAGAATTGTTGACCTTCTCACCTTGCGCCCAATAGGTAAAATCTGGACCACTTGAAGCTAATCCTTTCCCACATACAGCTAACTTTAAAAATATTCAAGAAAATATAATGCAAATTCTCTTTAAATGAAAGTGTAACTATCTAATATCATCTGCTACTGTTTACATATATCTAGCAGAAAACATGAAAACATTAACGCAAAAGGAGAAATTGTCCATCATGAACAATTTTTCGACTGAGTTTTGCCGAGATGTTTTCAAAATTGTTTGCTGCTGATTTATTGTATGCGGGAAAGGATTAATCTGACAGGGATATTCAATAGACAATGCCTAAAGATTAGAATGAATGAATTGATTGGTGTATAATGATGATTTCAACAGGTTCTCAATTACATCCTGGCATCCAGTTCACCTAACCATGTGTTTCCTGACTCTCAAGCACCAGTACTCCATGCAACATTCTAACAAGGCAACTGGTTACCTTCCAAGATGGAATTTTAGCCTCTTGCTGGATAATGAATAGCACTGGCCAGAATAACTTTTGTCAATCTTCAGAAAAAAGGTACTGCCTCGGGTGTGGGAGGTTGCAGGTTTGATCCCCAGCAGGGTCATATACCAAAGACTTGAAAAATGGTAGTAATGGCTGCCCTGTCCTTGGCGCTCAGGATTGCGGGGTTAGCATAACGACTGACTGACTGTTATCAGGATAAATGGACTAGTGGTACTGGTAACTTACCAGGAAACGCCTTGATATAACTTTAACCCTTTCCCTCATACGACAATTCTGCAGCAGACGACTTTGAACGTATTTTGTCAAAACATAGAAAATCTCCATAATTGAACGGATAAACTATGACAACAAGTGGAAAACAATGTGGCAAAAGGAGAAATTGCACGTTTTGTGCAATTTCTTCTTTTGTCACTATGTTTTTAAAACGCCGTCTGCTGTAGAGGCGTCAGAAAGCGTTTATATGAGGGAAAGGGTTAAAATGTTGAAAGCGGCGTAAATCACCAAACAATCGATCAATCATCAGAAAGAAAGAACGGGATTTGAACTCGCGACCCTTGGATAAATCTTTTGAGTTTTGTTTTAAGGGTTTCGAGGTCAAATGAAAATTAGAATTTGGAAACTGACTTATACGGAGCTGCTTGTAGATCGTTAGTGCTTTTGCTACAGATTGCATAATATTATGCCTCTAAAATAATGCTGTTGAAAATGCCATTGCCGTCGTCTATGTGGGGTTATTTACCCTCGTGTTTCGGCATAAAGCCATTTGGCGAGCCAGGAATTGTCTTCATTTTTATACGCCTAGCTGTATTTATACCAGCCAGAAAAAAGGATGGTCCTGTGACTGTGAGGTCGCAGGTTCGATCCCCTGTCAAACAGTTTTCATCCAATCTTCATCAAACTTGATCAAAATGGTTGTAGACATAATGTTTGGATAATCAGTCAAATAGCCGAAGTTACTTTCTATTTATGGTCCTTGAATAATATTATTTTTTTCAAATATGCCTTTTCCACTCTTTAAGTTCAACATTTTTTATCCAATCTTCTTCAAACTTGCTGTGAATGTTTATGGGCATGAAACCCTAGGCTCGGATAAAAGACTGGCCAAACGACTTTAGTCGTTTCAGAGTTATGCCACCTTGACAGGCTTAATTTGTGACAGTTTGGCACTCTTGTTTGTATTGCAATTAAAAATCTTCTATCTATAATCCAGTCTTGATCTGGTGAATATTATGGTCAATGGGTAATGACAAGGCCGCAATTATAAGAGGGGTCATGGAATAGAATCCTGACTCGGCCCCTCAATTCTATCAATGATAGACAAAAGTCATTGTGACTAGTGTGTCATTTATTGTCTTCTAAAGGGGTAAACATCAACCCTTTCCCACATACAAAAAATCTGCAGCAGACAACTTCGAACATATTTTGTCAACAAATAGAAAATCTCTATAAGAATTGAATGGATAGCTTATGACTAAAAGTGGAAAAACATAGTGGCAAAAGGAGAAATTGCTCGTTTTGAGCAATTTCTTCTTTTGTCACTATGTTTTCAAAAAGCTGTCTGCTGCAGAGGCGTCAGAAAGCGTCTATATGAGGGAATTTCGGGTTAATGTGGGAAGGCTACAAAAAGCCAGTTGCCAGGAGACAAATGAGCCATTTCAACAAGAAAACCAACATTATGGAGTCTGCATAATGTATCGACCCAGATCAGCCTGCGCAGGCTAATCCTGGCCGACACTTTCCGTCTCAGGGGTATAGAGTAATGAGTCCTGAAACAGAAAATCCACAGGAGGCGAAAAGGGTCTGTCCAGATTAGCCCTGCGCGGCATACTTAGGCTGATCAGGGTCAATACTTAACGCAGAGCCCACAATGTTGGTTTTCTTGTGGGACGGCTCATATGGCCACTGAGATATAACCGAAATACTGTTGAAAATGGTGTTAAACTCTATTTAATCAATCACTGTATAAACTGCACTGCTTATTTATTTCAGATTTAAAAAAGTACATGTGCTATGGCTTCTTAAGTGAAGGGTCGCTGCACTATTACATTTTTAGTTCCTGAAAGTAATATTGTAAAATCTGCAAAGTTGCAATTTCAGTTTTGAAAAGAAGTTAATTATTGTCAGAAAACGTAACATTTGAGTATTTATTTAATCTCTCCTTTCCACACAATGTTTTCAAAAGCAGCCTGCTGTAAATGGATTAAATGTTGTCTGTATCAGATAAAGGGTTAAAATGCAAACATGCATTCAGCTGCAAACCAAACACTTGTTTTTTTATACTTGTAGAATTAAGTGGGTGTCATGGGCATAAATCACCAGGTAAATGGATGCTGCAGTGGACGCACTAAAACTGACCGCCTGATTACAGGGCTTCCTACTAACCCTTTCCCACATACATCAAATCTGCAGCAGGTAACTTTGAAAACTTTTACATCTAGGCAAAAGTATGGTAAATCTCTTATCAATGAAAGCATAATCATTGAAAAGAGTTAAAAACAATGTGACAAAAGGAGAAATTGCTCATTATGAAAGTTGTCTGCTGCAGAGGCTTCAGAAAGTGTCTGTATGTAGGTGCAAATAGCTTTGAATCCTGTCATACATTTGCCTTTGATTCAACATCAACCTTATTCTCAAATGCAGATGCCTTTTGATGCATTTGCAGCAGACATATTTTTGCCAATATTTGCCAAGATATTTGTTCTGAAGGCTCCTGCTGCAGATTTGAAAGGGAATGTGAATAGAAAGCTATTAGGGGATAATGCACATCATACAAGCTTTTTGTTTGCTTGAAAGTGAAGTTCACACTCAGAGTTCAAAGTTTTGGAAAATCTGGAAAGGGATTTCGGTATTATCTACAATACTTCTATTAAAAAAAATATCCTTTCATTTATTCAGATTTGTCTTTTTTTTTGTCTTGTTGTTTTAAAGTAGTCTGATTTTTAGCTCCATTCAGCCAGTCGAGCTTATGGTATGGCGAATTGTCCGTTGTGCTGTGTGCCTGCCTTCAAACGACTTCTCCTCCCTAACCACTTGGCCAATTCGGATGAAACAGTATAGGAAGCATCCTCTCAATGTCTTCTTCTAAATTCCTTCAAATTTGTTGGATTCATCTAAAATTCTACTTTCCATGGCAACCAAAAGAAAAAAAACTATAAAATTCTTTTCCACTCTTTAAGTTCTTTTCCTCCGAAAGTTTTCATCAATATTTAATAATTATCATTAGAAAAGAAAAGATTTTCTGTAATTATTGCCTAAATGTTTTCAAAGGCATCTGCTGCAGGTTGCTATAATTGGAAAAGGGTAAATTTAAACTGAAAACAAAATTCATCTTTCAAAATGAAACAACAATTTGTAATAGATCTTTGAATTACAGTTGCATGTAAAACATTATTTTGTTGATGTAGAAAACATTTACTTTCCGAATACAGATAATGTTTAACAACTTTTGAAGCATTTTTTAAAAAACATTGTGGAATAAGGAGGAAATGCTCAAAATTGTCCTTTTCTCGTTTTGTTTCTCCTCTATATCCTTCTCCAAATTAGACTAATATTTGTCAAGATTTTCTTCAGAAATTATCAAAACATGCAACAAAACATCAGTGATCATTTAACTATTTCCCACATACAACAAAACATCATAAGTATTATAGGTTATTGACCCTGTACTGTGAAATCATCGTTGGACCGAGTTCTTTGGTTGACGTTGCCGAGCTTGCGAGGCTACGTTCGCCAAAGAACGAGGTCCAACGATGATTTCACAGTACAGGGTCAATAACCTTTTTATTGCATACTTTCATATTGTAAACTATTTACTTTACGTTGTGGAGGTTTGTTTTATTATCTAGAATTGATAAATCTGCTTCCGAATTAGAAACAAACTGTTGTTTACATAAGTAGTAATTTTTGTGCCGTTTGAATTATAACGGTGACGTAATTTTTTTAAATGACGTCATGCACGTGCATAACCAACATTTTAGACGCTCGTTTTAGACTGTTTTCGTGCCAAAAACGTACTGTTAGCATGAGACAGTAAGAAATTGTCCATGATCAATATATGAGAATTTAACATTACAAAGTCCCGTGAGGTTTAACAATGATATTTAGGTCAGCTATGTTTGTTTACATAACAAAAGTAGTCCCTAGCATGTTAATTATGCAGAATTTTCGCACGTCCTTATCTACGGTCATGATCACTCCTTGACAGCGGTCATGATCGAAAAATCATGACCACTTTCTTCAATGCAAAGTGAGCGGGACAATATTAAAGTATGCAATAAGCAGTGATCATTTAACTATTTCTCACATACAACAAAACATCATAAGTATGCAGTAATCAGTTAACTATTTCCCACATACAATAAAACATCATTATTATGTGGTGATCAGTTAACTATTTCCTACATACAATAAAACATCATAAGTATGCAGTGATCAGTTAACTATTTCCCACATACAACAAAACATCATAAGTATGCAGTAATCATTTAACTATTTCCCACATACAATAAAACATCATTATTATATGGTGATCAGTTAACTATTTCCTACATACAATAAAACATCATAAGTATGCAGTGATCAGTTAACTATTTCCTACATACAATAAAACATCATAAGTATGCAGTGATCAGCTAACTATTTCCCACATACAACAAAACATCATAAGTATGCAGTAATCATTTAACTATTTCCCACATACAATAAAACATCATTATTATGTAGTGATCAGTTAACTATTTCCTACATACAATAAAACATAAGTATGTATGCAGTGATCAGTTAACTATTTCCTACATACAATAAAACATCATAAGTATGCAGTGATCAGCTAACTATTTCCCACATACAACAAAACATCATAAGTATGCAGTGATCAGTTAACTATTTCCCACATACAATAAAACATCATAAGTATGCAGTGATCAGTTAACTATTTCCAACATACAATAAAACATCATAAGTATGCAGTTATCAGTTAACTATTTCCCACATACAACAAAACATCATAATTATGCAGTGATCTGTTAACTATTTCCAAAATACAACAAAACATAAGTATGCAGTGATCAGTTAACTATTTCCCACATACAACAAAACATCATAAGTATGCAGTGATCAGTTAACTGCAGTGATCTGTTAACTATTTCCAAAATACAACAAAACATAAGTATGCAGTGATCAGTTAACTATTTCCCACATACAACAAAACATCATAAGTATGCAGTGATCAGTTAACTATTTCCCACATACAATAAAACATCATAAGTATGCAGTGATCTGTTAACTATTTCCTACATACAACAAAACATCATAAGTATGCAGTGATCTGTTAACTATTTCCAAAATACAACAAAACATCATAAGTGTGCAGTGATCAGTTAACTATTTCCCACATACAACAAAACATCATAATTATGCGGTGATCAGTTAACTATTTCCCACATACAATAAAACATCATTATTATGTGGTGATCAGTAAACTATTTCCTACATACAATAAAACATCATAAGTATGCAGTGATCAGTTAACTATTTCCCACATACAATAAAACATCATAAGTATGCAGTGATCAGCTAACTATTTCCCACATACAACAAAACATCATTATTATGTGGTGATCAGTTAACTATTTCCTACATACGATAAAACATCATAAGTATGCAGTTATCAGTTAACTATTTCCCACATACAACAAAACATCATTATTATGCAGTGATCAGTTAACTATTTCCTACATACAATAAAACATCATAAGTATGCAGTGATCAGTTAACTATTTCCCACATACAACAAAACATCATAAGTATGCAGTGATCAGTTAACTATTTCCCACATACAATAAAACATCATAATTATGCGGTGATCAGTTAACTATTTCCCACATACAATAAAACATCATAATTATGCGGTGATCAGTTAACTATTTCCCACATACAATAAAACATCATAAGTATGCAGTGATCAGTTAACTATTTCCCACATACAATAAAACATCATAATTATGCGGTGATCAGTTAACTATTTCCCACATACAACAAAACATCATAAGTATGCAGTAATCAGTTAACTATTTCCCACATACAATAAAACATCATAAGTATGCAGTGATCAGTTAACTATTTTCCACATACAATAAAACATCATAATTATGCAGTGATCAGTTAACTATTTCCCACATACAATAAAACATCATTATTATGTGGTGATCAGTTAACTATTTCCCACATACAACAGAACTTTGACAACACATTGGCAAAATTGTGGAAATGCTCTTGTAAATGAAACTGATATTAATTAATACAGAATACAAATGGAATATCATAAAAAAAAGTAAGGCAAATCAGAAATTGTTCATTAGTCGCCGGGCAGAAGCCCCCGACTTCTATTTTTAATAGCTTTTTGGAAATCACATGGGAGGGCGGCTTATTATTAGAAAGAAACAAATCTAGATGATTTGAACATATTACAATTGTGGTTGTTTACGAGCACTAATAAATGACACATCTGAAATGAAATAAATATTCCGATTTTTTAATGTTTGCAGTTTTTTTTTATTTCACTCGCATTTAAGTTTTTTGTCTTATTTACGAAGACAAAAGTGGTCCCTTCAAGACGTGAACCAACACCCCCTAATGCAGACTCTTATGTGTCATCATTGAGGTCAATTTCGGATTCTCCTTTTAATAGCAATTTTAACTTACTAAATGTTGTTTTCATGTTCAAAGAGATGTCTTGATTTGTGTAGAATTCATTTAATAATGTTAATCCATGAATATCTAAAGTAGGAACTGTTTCTAAGCTAAATATAGACCCTATTCTGTTGTGTAGTTTCGTGACCTTTAACATCGATTTTCGCGCATGCGCATTTCGATATGAAAAAGCGAGTGATATTATTTTATTTTAGACAAGTACAAGACGAATGTTTGACGCAAAGCGTCAAAGAGAAGCCGCAATATTTCGTTGTACATGTAGAAATAAGAAAAAAAGAACATTTTTAAATCCACAAACAATAGAACAATTTAAACTGTAGACGGTAATGCTGATATATTTCTCCTTTTGAAGACTTTTGTTTTCTTCAAATTACCTCCCTTTAAAGCAATACCAGGATATTTACATTGTGATTCAAATAAGATTGACAAACATTGAAATTATATGAATGAATACTATTATTTAAATAAGTAACAACAGCAAAATTAAATTTAAGCCAGATAAATGTGTACACATTTCGTTAATTTTTTATAGATACCCTAATGTATAGGTATGTATATAAAATTTATAAGCAAATGTTTTCATTACTACGTTCCTAATGTTTGAATAGACTAAGGAAAGTCAAGAATACATAAATAAATCAATGCAGTCTTTTCCGGCGACATTGATGCCTTGCATCAACTTTCTCTTGTTTATATAATTAGAAATTTCCCCTTTTGCCACAATGTTGTTAAAAGTCTTCTGTTGCACATGCATCAAAATGTGTCTGCATATGGGAAGGGGTTAATCCTTTCCTACATACAGCATATATAAATGTCTACTCAAAAAAATTGAAAAAGAAATCTCTATAATCGTAGGTATAATCAATGAAAAAAGTTGAAAACATCGTTGCAAAAGGAGAAATTGCTCATTTTGAGCATTTTTTCCTTTTGTCACGATGTTTTCAAAAAAACATCTGCTGCAGATGCATCAAAATGCGTCTACAGGTGAGAAGGGGGTAATGAATGATAATAAAGTAGAAAACTCTCATATTGTTCAGTTTGTCAATACCATTGAATTTTAGGTCACAGATGTTCAATGTTCCAGTTCTTGAAACGTGGTCACCATTTCACCCATGTAGTACGTAAGCAGCGAGCGCCTTTGGAAAACATTGTGTGAAAGGAGAAATTGCTGGTAATGAGTATAATAATTTCTTCTTTTACAACAATGTCTACAACAGGTTCTCTTTTAACTATTTCCTGCATACACCAAATCTCCAGCAGACAACTTTGAAAACATCTCAACAATAATATGGAAAATCTCCCTTAATAAAGACATACTTATTGAATACGACAATTCTGCAGCAGACGACTTTGAACATATTTTGTCAAAAAATAGAAAATCTCTAAAATTGAATGGATAACCTATGACTAAAGTGGAAAACATTGTGGCAAAAGTAGACATTGCTCGTTCTGAGCAATTTCTTCTTTTGTCACAATGTTTTCAAAAGTTGTCTGCTGCAGAGGCGTCAGAAAGCGTCTTCATGAGGGAAGGAGTTTAATCATTATACTTTATAGTTAGAATGATTTTTGCATAGATGTTTTACTAGTTGACTGCTGCAGATTAATCTGAATGGAAAATCTTGGTTAACCCTTTTGCTGCCAAAGATGATTAAAGCCTTTGCAAACATTGCAGATTCAGGTGAGACAGCTCATAACAAACTGTCTCTCCTGTAATTTGCATTGTTTGCCACTTAGACATTAAATTTTACCAAATTTGTTATTGGACGAAAAATGGAGTTGTTCAATTTTTAACAAGGAAGAGTCGACTTTGTGAAATTCGGAAGAAAAGAGTAAAAGATTTGTGACAAAAACTTCATAGATGTTATAGTTCCCATTACCTGAAGAATAGAACAAATTGGGTTTGTAATTTAGTGAATATAACAATATATATATATATATATCACTATTGAATATATATAGTAAATTAATAAATATATAATTGATTTTTATTAACTCTACAGTGGACCAAAAGAACTTGATGTTTGGAATCATAATATAACTATATATAATAAAGCAAAGTTTGAACCAGTTTGGTTCACAAAAAGATTGTGTCTCCCAAACCAAAACCGCTAGCTTAAATTTGATTGCGGCAAGGTCGCAGTAGGATTACCATGGCAATAATTATAAATAAGCTTGCGACTAACTTATTTAACAATGTAGTTAGATTGCAATTTGAACATTCGCAATCTTATCTTTAAGCAGCATGCTTTAGCTTAATTACGCAACATCATTAAGATTGCGCAAGGTTGCAATTAGAGCAATAGAAATCTTAATTGAAAGCTGCAAGATTGCGCAGGTCGGAAGGTTGCAAGTTAAGATACTTGTGAGCTTGATTTAATTGTGTTATGATCGCGCAAGCTTGCAAGCCCACATTCTTAACCCTTTCTCATTCACAACAAATCTGCAGAAGACAACTGAAATAATCAGGAGAAAAATATTGAAAATATATTGATACAAATGTTTAGCTTTTGAATATATATGCAGTTGAAAACATTGTGACAAATGGAGTAATTGCCCAAATTTTTCTTTAATCATATGTTTTTTTTAAAACGGATCTGCGGCAGAGACGTCAGAAAATGTCTATATGTGGGAAAAGGTTAATAGAAAATTGCCAAATATTTCAATTTACATCCAAAACCATAATATTATTGCAATTTTAATTATTTTTGCATGAATTAAAAATGCTGATAAAGAAACTTAACCTTTTCCCACAAATTATGTTTTTATCCCCCGCTTTTTCGAAGAAAAAAGGGGGGTTATTAATTTGGGTTTGTCCGTCTGTCTGTCACACTTCGTTTCCGTGCAATAACTGCCACAAATGTTAACCGTTTTTATTCAAACTTGATAACAAAGTTAAATGCCTTAAGGGCCAGGCCAAGTTCGATCCTCACTTTCGGCAGACTTTATTCGGTGGAGTTATGGCCCCTTATTTAACAAAAAATGTCGTTTGTTGCTGTTTCCGTGCAATAACTGCCACAAATGTGAACCTTTTTTTTTCAAACTTTTTAACAAGGTTAAATGCCTTAACAGCTAGGCCAAGTTCGATCGTCACTTTCGGGGGACTTTATTTGGTGTAGTTATGGCCCCTTATTTAACAAAAAATGTCGTTTGTTGCTGTTTCCGTGCAATAACTGCCACAAATGTAAACCTTGTTTTTTCAAACTTGGTAACAAGGTCAAATGCCTTAACAGCTAGGCCAAGTTCGAACGTCATTTTCGGAAGACTTTATTCGGTGGAGTTATGGCCCCTTAATTAACAAAAAATGTCGTTTGTTGCTGTTTCCGTGCAATAACTACCACAAATGTGAACCTTTATTTTTCAAACTTGGTAACAACCTAGGCAAAGTTTGATCCTCACTTTCGGCGGACTTTATTCAGTGGAGTTATGGCCCCTTTATTAACAAAAAACTTGGTAACAAGGTTAAATGCCTTAACAGCTAGGCCAAGTTCAATCATCACTTTCGGCGGACTTTATTCCTACAATATTTCCAGCAAGCGGGGGATATAAATTTCATGAATTTGCTTGTCATTATAAATCACTGATTAAACAGTCATTATGTAACATAAGTTTACCTGTCCAGTGTTTGTAGACATCATGTCATTTCGGAGTAAATTCTGTGCAAATCTTCATTTAAAGTTTATTTTATCTGCATTGATTGTTATCATGTAAAGAAAAGTTACTTACAAGTCACTAAGAAAAGATGTTTGCGTAACAAGATCTATCCGCAAGCTTAATTTCCTTTTGCGCACCAGGAATCTTAATATTCTAGGGCTGCAAGCTTAATTAAATTTCAGTGAGCTTTCACAAGCTTTATAATGGCACACTTGCCGCAAGCTTGTATTTTGGTTTGCACTCGCCGGCTAGCTAGCTATACCATTTGCTTGCTACACTGTGATGAAAGGGCGCCACCATTGTTGTTGGTGTATGCCTGACCTAATGATGTAATGGTAGGGGCAGGCAACTCCAGACTACTTCAAGGATATGAACCACGTCACACACAATCTTATATTCAGAGGTCTTCAAATCTATGGCAATAATGATGAAACTGATTATAATTTGAGCCTCATCTATCAATTTGGGGTCTTATTGCATCTGCGAACATTGAAAACTTTCGGTGAGACTCCACTCAGTCTCAATAAAGTCTTCACCATCCATACATTTATCTTTCATAGACCTAAACATATATTTCCAACAAAAGAACTAGAAATGTAGCTCCAGTAGTTGTATGCCAATCTTACTCTCAGAGCTCTGGATAAGGGGCATTTTTCATGTTCTATAATCCTTATTTGACATTCAAACCCTTTTGAGTACCCACAACATAGGATTTTGTTGAGTAATAAGAGAAATATTGTGGGGAAAAGACCTGTTCACTCCCTCTTATCTACTCTTCTGTACTCTCAATGATCTAAATTGGAGAGTCTTTAGATTCTAGACCCCATGCAGATGTGCAGAAGCGAACTCATTTATTTTGAACAGTCAAAGTTTTAGTCTTTTCTCTAGGCTGATCTGGATATTTCATTGATTGCTACGTCCCAAAGCTTGGTATTTGATTGCAATGGCTCTTAGTGTTAATTTACATTGAAATCTAACTTAAGATTTCACTAGATTTCGTCTCGTACAAGGTCATAGGTCAGTGAAAAACCTTTTTTTCTTTTCTTTTTCTTGGTATGTCTCCCTCCCATTGTCATTTTGCTACCAAAAAAATCTTCATAGATTTTCAGTAAGCATATTTAATTCATTGCCATAAACGTTGTCATTTGAGTACATTGAACTCAATCATTAACCTATTTCTTGCTAAGGCTACTTCTGAACACTTCAAAGATAATTTGCAGAAAAGAATCGAAGTTCTAGAGAAATGGAAGTTGGAGACATAAAAGAATACGTTGAGGGAAAAGAGGAAAAGGCTCATCATGAACAACTTCTCTCCCATCCCCACATAGTTTGAAAACAATCTCTACTTTATCCTCTGTATGTGGGTAAGAGAGTTAATGACAGGTCTATCTGTTGGGTAGATCATTTAATTTGGGAGTATTTCACAGCTGTCATAATAATTTTAAAGATTGATAGTAAAATGAAATCAGTCATAGCAAATTCCTTTCTTTCAAAATCAATTTTAACTTTATAAGTTATAAAATGATCATAAAAACAGATATTTCATTTCTATAGGTTGACTAGATAATCTTAATATTGTGACTGTGATAATCATTAATAGATAAAGCCTGTTATAGAAGTAACATAATCTTATCCCATATTATTAGTATAATTACTCCTAATGGAGGCCAGTATAAGAAGGAATTAAATTGCCTTTCCCCAAAATACCTCTTCTTTGCTCATTTTGTCCTATCAATTTGGTTCTCAAAAGATTTGTCACATTGAGACAACTCTTCTGAGTAGCCACATTATAGAGATTGGAGAGGAAATTAGAGGGCTTGGCATGAAACGGTTGTAACTAAAAACCCTGGTTTAGGGGCAATTTTGACCCCTTTGTAAACAATGCAAATTTAGGTGGAATTGCTCGTTCTGAGCAATGGCACCTAAATTTCCATTTTTCACCAAGAAAAAAGATTTAACACTTATAAAGACTTTATGGCGAGGTGATAAACATTGGTAAAAAAATACCAATTATAGTTACAACCGTTTTATGCCAAGTCCCCGATTAATAATTATTCAAGAACATGAAATACGCCCAAGTACTTATAATTACACAAAGAGCTTAAGGTGAGTTTTTGTGATTTATTTTTTAGCTCACCTGAGCAGGAAGTGCAGGATGAGCTATTGTGATCACTCACAGTCTGTCTGTGTGTCCGTTTGTTCAAATTATTCAAATCCGTTGGAAAACATGGCCGCCAGGGAGCGGGACTTGTTGTCCATCTATACATATATATAGTCAAAATTTAAAATCTTCTTGTCCCAAAAATTCCTGCCCAATTTGAAAATTATCTGACACAAATGTTCTTTTCGTGACCGGCTTCAAAGATTGCTCAAATGATTCTAATCCTTTGAAAAACATGGCCACCAACAGGCAGAGCTTGTAAAATATACCCCCGACAAACGAAGTTTGAAGGGGGCATATTGGAGTCGCCCTGTGGTCGGTCGGTTGGTGCGTTGCAATGATCCTGGTATAGAGCATAACTTGAAAACAGCTGGCTGGAATTAATTAAACTTCATACAGTGATACAACACAGTGAGAAGAAGTGCAGTGTACAGCAACCATATTTCTATTTTACCTTATTACAGAGTTATTGCCCTTTGTTACTTTTTCTTGTAAGGAGAATAACTTGAAAACTACTTGATATAATCTAATAAAACTTCATACAATGGTAAAGCACAATGAGAGGAAGTGCAGTGTACAAGAACCATAACTATATTTGAGCTAATTCCATAGTTATTGCCCTTTCTTACATTTGTCTTGTCCGGAGAATAACTTTCATTGCCCTTTCTAAATGTTTTCTTGTCCGCAGAATAACTTTAAAATTACAGAATGGAATGTTATAAAACTTCACACAATGGTAGAGCACAATGAGAGGAAGTACAGTGTACAAGAACCATAATTCTATTTTAAACCATCTTAAACCTAGTTATGATATATGTAAATAACCATCAACCATCCTAAGTCTATTTATGATATAAAAATAACCATCAACCATCCAAATTCTATTTATGATATATGTAAATAACCATCAACCATCCTAAGTCTATTTATGATATATGTAAATAACCATCAACCATCCTAAGCCTAGTTATGATATATGTAAATAACCATCAACCATCCGAAGCCTATTTATGACATGTAAATAACCATCAACCATCCAAAGTCTATTTATGATATATGTAAATAACCATCAATCATCCTAAGCCTAGTTATGATATATGTAAATAACCATCAACCATCCTAAGTCTATTTATGATATCAAAATAACCATCAACCATCCAAAGTCTATTTATGATATATGTAAATAACCATCAACCATCCTAAGTCTATTTATGATATATGTAAATAACCATCAACCATCCTAATCCTAGTTATGATATATGTAAATAACCATCAACCATCCGAAGCCTATTTATGACATGTAAATAACCATCAACCATCCAAAGTCTATTTATGATATATGTAAATAACCATCAATCATCCTAAGCCTAGTTATGATATATGTAAATAACCATCAACCATCCTAAGCCTAGTTATGATATATGTAAATAACCATCAACCATCCGAAGCCTATTTATGACATATGTAAACAAGAGAAAGTTGATGCAAGGCATCAATGTCGCCGGAAAAGACTGCATTGATTTATTTATGTATTCTTGACTTTCCTTAGTCTATTCAAACATTTGCTTATACATTTTATATTCATACCTATACATTAGGGTATCTATAAGAAATTAACGAAATGTGTACACATTTATCTTGGCTTAAATTTAATTTTGCTGTTGTTACTTATTTAAATAATAGTATTCATTCATATAATTTCAATGTTTGTCAATCTTATTCGAATCACAAGGTAAATATCCTGGTATTGCTTTAAAGGGAGGTAATTTGAAGAAAACAAAAGTCTTCAAAAGGAGAAATATATCAGCATTACCGTCTACAGTTTAAATTGTTCTATTGTTTGTGGATTTAAAAATGTTCTTTTTTTCTTATTTCTACATGTACAACGAAATATTGCGGCTTCTCTTTGACGCTTTGCGTCAAACATTCGTCTTGTACTTGTCTAAAATAAAATAATATCACTCGCTTTTTCATATCGAAATGCGCATGCGCGAAAATCGATGTTAAAGGTCACGAAACTACACAACAGAATAGGGTCTATATTTAGCTTAGAAACAGTTCCTACTTTAGATATTCATGGATTAACATTATTAAATGAATTCTACACAAATCAAGACATCTCTTTGAACATGAAAACAACATTTAGTAAGTTAAAATTGCTATTAAAAGGAGAATCCGAAATTGACCTCAATGATGACACATAAGAGTCTGCATTAGGGGGTGTTGGTTCACGTCTTGAAGGGACCACTTTTGTCTTCGTAAATAAGACAAAAAACTTAAATGCGAGTGAAATAAAAAAAACTGCAAACATTAAAAAATCGGAATATTTATTTCATTTTAGATGTGTCATTTATTAGTGTTCGTAAACAACCACAATTGTAATATGTTCAAATCATCTAGATTTGTTCTTTTCTAATAATAAGCCGCCCTCCCATGTGATTTCCGAAAACCTATTAAAAATAGAAGTCGCGGGCTTCTGCCCGGCGACTAATAACCATCAATCATCCTAAGACTAGTTATGATATATGTAAATAACCATCAATCATCCTAAGCCTAATTATGATATATGTAAATAACCACCAATCATCCTAAGCCTAGTTATGATATATGTAAATAACCATCAATCATCCTAAGCCTATTTATGATATATGTTAATAACCATCAAATATCCTAAACCTAGTTATGATGTATGTAAATAACCATCAGCCATTCTAAACCTAGTTATGATGTATGTAAATAACCATCAACCATCCTCAACCTAGTTAATATATATGTAAATAACCATCAACCATCCTAAGCCTATTTATTATTTATGTAAATAATCATCAACCATCGTAAGCCAATTTATGATATATGTAAATAACCATTAACCACACTAAGCATTTTTATGATTTATGTAAATAATCATCCAAAGCCTATTTATGATATATGTAAATAACCATCAACCATGCTTAGCCTATTTAAGATTTATGTAAATAACCATCCGCCATTATAAGCCTATTTATGATTTATGTAAATAACCATCAGCCATTTTAAGCCTTATAATTTATGATTTATGTAAATAGCCATCAACCATTCTAAGCATATTTATGATTTATGTAAATAATTTCAGCCATTCTAAGCCTATCTATGATATATGTAAATAACCATTAACCATCCTAAGCCTATGTATGATTTATGTAAATAACCATCATCCTTCCTAAGCCTATTTATGTAAATAACCATCAACCATCCTTAGCCTATTTATGATATATGTAAATAACCATTTACCATACTAAGCCTATTTATGATTAATGTAAATTACCATCAGCCATTCTAAGCCTATTTATGATATATGTAAATAACCATTAACCATCCTAAGCCTATTTATGATATATATATAAATAACCATCAACCATTCTAAGCCTATGATTTATGTAAATAACCATCAACCATCCTAAGCCTATTTATGTAAATAACCATTAACTATCCTAAGCCTATTTATGATTTATGTAAATAACCATCAACCACACTAAGCCTATTTATGATATATGTAAATAACCATCAACCCTTCTAAGCCTATTTATGATATATGTTAAATAACATTAGTCTTGGCAATTATGCTATTCAAATAAAATGCACAATCTGTGTGGATGTGCAGTGTGTTCTGGATCTTCTCTGGATTAGAATGGTTGATTTTCTCTAACCTCGGAGATTGTTGGCAGAATAGTTTACCAAACATGTATGTTTTGAGTTTCAACATCTAAGGTAAAACATCTGAAATATTGGAAAAGTAAAATTTGTTATAGAAATGAAAATATTGTTGGGAAAAAATAGTTTTCAGTCAACATCTGCTGCAGAACCGTCAAGAGTTGTCTGTATTTGGAAAATGGTTGAAATTAAGCTGGAATGCAAAAGGTTATCAATTAACATTACAGTGTCATAACAAATTTAAACATGATATTCTTTTCCAATTCCATTGAAACAATAAAAAAAGTTATTTCCTTAAAATTTCATGTTAGCTTAACAGTTTCGACAGAAAAACTTTAATTCATGCTTTATGTTTGCATAAATGCAGAGTAAATCAAGGAATATGTACGTTTATATTGCGATGATGTGCTCTGATATCTGTGAAAAACACCATGGTGGCCGTAAAATATCAATTACGCAGTGCAAGTACTGTAACTGTATAAAAAGCACTAATTTACATAAATTTATCATGTGGGCCAGATCATGATAAATCTTGACCTTTTGCATTTTGTGATCAGTGAAGATCCAGATTAGCCAGGTCCTCTGTGCAGATTGATAAGGATTTTCCCTGTTTGTCAACTAGTCATACAGGAATTCTGCAAGCTTCTGGAAACGTATAAGTATCTGTTTTGATTGGAAATGCTATTCAATTTTAAAACATCCAAAGGTTTATTTTTCTTTTGACGTGGTTCGTTGGATGTTACTAGATATTCCGTAACCCTGGATGACACAGGGAAATTGTTTGAGCCTTTTTCTCCTCTTCTGTGTCGTCACCTATGTGATTGAATGGTACAAAGGGCAGTCATAGGGGTTGGATGTCACAGGTAATAAGGGCAGTCTTAGGGGTTGGATGTCATAGGTAAAAAGGGCTGTCTTCGGGTTGGATGTCACAGGTAAAAAGGGCTGTCTTAGGGCTTGGATGTCACAGGTAATAAGGGCAGTCTTAGGGGTTATATGTAATAGGTAAAAATGGCAGTCTTCGGGTTGGATGTCACAGGTAAAAAGGGTTGTCTTAGGGCTTAGATGTCACAGGTTAAAAGGGCAGTCTTTGGGGTTGGATGTCACAGGTAAAAAGGACTGTCTTAGGGCTTGGATGTCACAGGTAAAAAGGGCTGTCTTATGGCTTAGATGTCACAGGTAAAAAGAGCTGTCTTATGGCTTACATATATTGGGAAGTCTTAGGGATTGGATGTCACAGGTAAAAAGGGCAGTCTTAGGGATGGATGTCACAGGTTAAAAGGGCAGTCTTAGGCGTTGGATGTTACAAGTTAAAAGGGCAGTCTTAGGGGTGGATGTCACAGGTAAAAAGGGCTGTCTGAGAGGTTGATGTCACAGGTAAAAAGGGCTGTCTTAGGGCTTGGATTTTGCAGGTAAAAAGGGCTGTCTTAGGGCTTGGATGTCACAGGTAAAAAGGGCAGTCTTTAGGGGTGGATGTCACTGGTAAAAAGGGCAGTCTTTAGGGGTGGATGTTACAGGTAAAAAGGGCAGTCTTTAGGGGTTGATGTCTTACAGGTAAAAAGGGCAGTCTTTAGGGGTGGATGTCACAGGTAAAAAGGGCTGTCTTATGGCTTAGATGTCACAGGTAAAAAGAGCTGTCTTATGGCTTAGATGTATTGGGAAGTCTTAGAGGTTGGATGTCACAGGTAAAAAGGGCAGTCTTAGGGTTGGATGTCACAGGTTATAAGGGCAGTCTTAGGGCTTGGATGTCACAGGGTTGGATGTCACCGATAAAAAGGGCAGTCTTAGGGTTGGATATCACAGGTAAAAAGGTCAGTCTTAGGGCTTGGATGTCACAGGTAAAAAGGGCTTTCTAAGGGCTTGGATAAAAAAGCCTGTCTTATGGCTTAGATGTATTGGGCAATCTTAGGGTTGGATGTCACAGGTTAAAAGGGCAGTCTTAGGGCTTGGATGTCACAGGTAAAAAGGGCTTTCTAAGGGCTTGGATAAAAAAGCCTGTCTTATGGCTTAGATGTATTGGGCAGTCTTAGGGGTTGGATGTCACCGATAAAAAGGGCAGTCTTAGGGTTGGATATCACAGGTAAAAAGGGCAGTCTTAGGGCTTGGATGTCACAGGTAAAAAGGGCTTTCTAAGGGCTTGGATAAAAAAGCCTGTCTTATGGCTTAGATGTATTGGGCAGTCTTAGGGGTTGGATGTCACCGATAAAAAGGGCAGTCTTAGGGCTTGGATGTCACAGGTAAAAAGGGCTGTCTTAGGGCTTGGATGTCACAGGTAGAAAGGCTGTCTTAGGGATTGGATGTCACAGGTAAAAAGGGCTGTCTTATGGCTTAGATGTCACAGGTAAAAAGGGCAGTCTTATGGCTTAGATGTATTGGGCAGTCTTAGGGCTTGGATGTCAAAGGTAAAAAGTATAGTCTTAGGGGTGGATGTCACAGGTTAAAAAGGCAGTCTTAGGGGTTGGATGTTACACGTAAAAAGGGCTTAGATGTATTGGGCAGTCTTAGGGGTTGGATGTCACAGGTAAAAAGGGCAGTCTTAAGGGGTGGATGTCACTGGTAAAAAGGGCAGTCTTTAGGGATGGATGTCACTGGTAAAAAGGGCAGTCTTTAGGGGTGGATGTCTCACAGGTAAAAAGGGCAGTCTTTAGGAGTGGATGTCACAGGTAAAAAGTGCAGTTTTTAGGGGTGGATGTCACTGGTAAAAAGGGCAGTCTTTAGGGGTGGATGTCACAGGTAAAAAGGGCTGTCTGAGAGGTTGATGTCACTGGTAAAAAGGGCAGTCTTAGGGGTTGGATGTCGCAGGTAAAAATGGCAGTCTTTAGGGGTTAGATGTCACAAGTTAAAAGGGCCGTTTTAGCGCTAGGATGTCACTGGTAAAAAGAGCAGTCTTAGGGATTGGATGTCACAGGTAAAAAGGGAAGCCTTAAGGGTTGGGTGTCACAGGTAAAAGCTCTGTCTTGATTGACAGGTTAAAGCTCAGCCTTGAGGCTTTATGACTGATTGAGCTTTCTCCAAGCTTACATGCCTGGGTGTGTCTGCTAGAAATAAACCATTACTCATTGTTGATAACTGAACTATTGCTGCAAGCTCAATTAATTGCAACACAACATTTTTAAAAGTTGTCTGCTGCAGAGACATCAAAAGTCATTAAAGCAGGGATGGGGTTTATTAATGCTTAGCCTTATAGATTTTTCTAAAAACAATTTCGTGAAAAGGGAGAAATAGGAACAACTCTTGTGAAAAGGTAGAAATGGGAACAGCTCATCCTTTTCTCAGAAAATCTCACAATATTGTCCCCCTTTCCTTTGCATTTTGATACATTATCCAGCAGACGACTTTGAATCATATATAATGCTGCAAAATGAGAAAATGCTCATGAGCAATTTAACTTATAATATTTTGATTAATAGAGATTTAACATATTTGTTCATAGATATTTTCATAGTCGACTGCTGCAAATAAGTTTTATGCGGGAAAGGGCTAAAGCAGTTAATTCCAAGTTCATCTGACTCAAACAGTGTGGACTAGATTTGAACCAATGTTGTATAAAATAGTTACTGTAATGCATGATCTGTATTAGTTTTAACAATGTTTAACTTATACTCGTAATTGCATGTACGTACTAATTAACCCTTTCCCTCATATGTACGCTTTCTTTCGCCTCTGAAGAAGACAGCTTTTTGAAAACATTGTGACAAAAGAAGAAATTTCTCAAAACGAGCAATTTCTCCTTTTGCCACAATGTTTTCAACTCTTTTTAATAATTAAACTCTCATTTATTTAATTAAACTCTCGTTTTTGTATATAAGTTTTCAAAGTCGTCTGCTGCAGATTCATTGTATGTGGGAAAGGGTTTAAACAAATGATATCAAATATAAAAAGGAGTAGAAAGCATTCAGCTTATTTAGGACGCTCTCTCATGATCTGTATATCTAATATATATAATTATATGTACTCTTATCAGTTGATTATATTATCATCAATGTTTTTAGATGAGCCGAAAGAAAGTTTCCAAGATTTAAGCTAGTGGAACTGGCTAAGATGATACAGTTGATACTTTTGGATAAAGATCCTTTTAAGGAAAAATGTAAAATAAAAGGGGGACAATGTTTCTACAAGTTTTTCTCTTCCAATCTATTACGTCAATGATTTTGATGCAATGAATGTTGAACAAAATGATGTCCGTATGCAAATGTAATTGTGAAACCGTAATAAAGTGTGAATTCATCTTATCTAACGATGGATTACACTTGTGATAAATTGGAGATAAAACCAAAATTTATGGCAGAATTAAAATGCTGCAGATTTTATTTGTTTGTTTACAAACAGATTAAATTTCATACAGTTATTCAACCTTGACCAAAACAGGATTATTCAACTTGATAATTTTCATTCTTCCTTATAACAGTGATTATTAACACTTTCCCTCATACGACAATTCTGCAGCAGACGACTTTGAACGTATTTTGTCAGATGGACAACCTATGACTAAAAGTGGAAAACATTGTGGCGAAAGGAGAAATTGCACGTTCTGTGCAATTTCTTCTTTTGTCACTATGTTTTCATAACGCCATCTGCTTTAACCCTTTCCCTCATACGACAATTCTGCAGCAGACGACTTTGAACGTATTTTGTCAGATGGATAACCTATGACCAAAAGTGGAAAACATTGTGGCAAAAGGAGAAATTGCACGTTCTGTGCAATTTCTTCTTTTGTCACTATGTTTTCAAAACGCCGTCTGCTTTAACCCTTTCCCTCATACGACAATTCTGCAGCAGACGACTTTGAACATATTTTGTCAAATAATGGAAAATCTCTTTAATTGAATGGATAACCTATGACTAAAAGTGGAAGACATTGTGGCAAAAGGAGAAATTGCTGATTTTGAGCAATTTCTTCTTTTGTCACTATGTTTTCAAAAAGCCATCTGCTGCAGAGGCGTCAGAAAGTGTCTTTATGAAGGAAAGGGGTTAACTTCATCTTTGATTTAGACTCCAACAATTTTCGCTCGTATTCCACTCTCTGTCTATAAGCAGTACCGCTATATGTTGAAAAACTATCGATACAGCTGGTCTAATAATTGATGAATTTTGAAGGAAAAAAATGGTAAATGCAGAAGATTGCTTGGTCTTTCGAGCTGAGCAATTTCTCCTTTTAACAATATGGTTTTAAATTTATTCTGCAGAAGCGTCATTATAAGGTTGTGTGTATCGGGGAAAGAATTAATAAGAGCCTAAAATTTTCATACGAGGGGGAACAAATTATATAAAAACTGGTAACTGACTATACCACATTGGTTACCAGAGTGAAGCTGCACAACCACACAGTTTGATCTGAAACTGCACTGTTCACCAAGTAGACACAAATGGTTACAAGAAACTAACCAACAAACATTGTACATTATTCCTTTCCCACATACAGACGCTTTCTGACGCCTCTACAGCAGAGGACTCTTGAAATCATCGTGACAAAAGGAGAAATTGCTCAAAACAAGCAAGTTCTCCATTTGCCACAATGTTTTCAACTCTATTTAATAATTAAACACTGATTTATGGAGATTTTATATGTGTTTGTCAATATGTTTTCAAAGTCGTCTGCTGCAGATTTGTTGTATGTGGGAAAGGGGTTTAAAACGGTTCCCATGGATGCATGTATAGTTCTACATCCACACTTGTCATGAATAAGCCAGGGTTTGTTTTTCCTAGATCTCTTCTCAAATCTGTTCTAGAAAGCCAATTAATAACTGACCTATCCAATAAAGGTAGCTCAGCCAGTGGTTCCAGGAAATAGACTTCTGAGAAAAAGCAAAGGTTATCAGGGAAAGCCATGGAAATGAGAGAAAAACAAATAAATTTTCACCAGACCACTGTGATAAGGTCATCTTTTGTCAGATAAGTGGATGGGGATGGGCCATGTAAAAATGGAACTACGGTATAAATATATATATAATAGATATTATGTTGCAGCGGACTACTTTTGACACAATGCATTCAACTTGAATAATAATTATCCTTGACTAAAATTTAAAAAACAATAATGCAAAAAGAGATTTTTCTCATGATGATAGATTTTTACGTTTGCCACAAATTATTAAACACTCAAATGAATAATTATATGTTCATTTATGGTAAAGTGATATTTTCATCATGTGCAGCAGACTTTTTGTGTCACCCTGCATAGGGATTACTTTTTTTTTTGTCCGGCGTCTGTCTGTCCGTACATACAGACGAGTACTTGTGGGGATTGGTGTTCTCCTAAAGCCCACCCACCACATGATAACTGTCCAGATTTTTCCCCAGATATTTTCATCATGTGCAGCAGACTTTTTGTGTCACGCTGCGTAGGAATTTTTTTTCTGTCCGGCGTCTGTCTGTCTGTACATACAGATGAGTACTTGTGGGGTTTGGTGTTTGTACATACAGACGAGTACTTGTGGGGTTTGGTGTTCTCCTAAAGCCCACCGATAAAGACACTTAGATAAATATTTTTTTTTTTTTTTTTATAACGGGTATCTCATTTGCATATTAATGAATGTTATTCATTCTGTAAAAGGGAAGTTATTACGGAATGAAATGCATATATGTGGGGTTAACCCCACAAGAAAACATCAAAGGAATTAACCCCACAAATACACTTCATCAGTACGGACTGTCTGTCCGTCACACTTTTTCGTCACACTTTAATGAGCAGGTGCAGGTGACACACGTGCTCCGCGGAGCACTCCATTCTAGTTGTTTATGGGAAAGGGCTAATGAGTTTAGTTAAGTTTTAGTTAAACTTTGTTTACTTTTACAACTATTGAGAAACAAGCTTTCAGCTTATATTAATCAAGCTCGATGTCTACTTCCTGGAGACTTAAACAGTACCAGGGTTAATAAATTAATTAACCTTCTTCTTATACAGTCAACTTTATAACTCTAGAGTAGATGTTTTTGTAAACATTATTGCATGTTATCCCCAATTTTTTTGCTTAACCCTTTTACCTCATACGGCAATTCTGCAGCAGACGACTTTGAACGTATTTTGTCAAAAAATAGAAAATCTCCATAATTGAATGGATAACCTATGACAAAAAGTGGAAAACATTGTGGCAAAAGGAGAAATTGCACGTTTTGTGCAATTTCTTCTTTTGTCACTATGTTTTCAAAAAGCTGTCTGCTGCAGAGGCATCAGAAAGCGTCTATATGAGGGAAAGGGTTAATTAAACAATGTTTTCAACTCTGTATCAAAATCAGAAGACTTCCATTTATGTTTCTCTGTTCTATTCTTCTTTTTTTTTTTTTTTTTTTTTTTCCTGTTTTTGAAAGAGTCATGAAAAATGGCATATTACTGCAGATATCTTTTTTATTGGGCTTAAATATGCAAATCTCAGAATTAAAATATATCTTGTGAAAATAATGTAGAACGTAAAGCAGCAGGGAAATAAAAGAATCTTCCTTTTTCCACAAAGATATGTAGAGTTATTAGTACACCAGAGTTACAACTTTCTTACTTGTGTGGGTATGTTGCCAAATGCCGAATGGCGGAATGGTGTGTTCATTACTGGTGCAAGAAAGTCAGAGGATACAAATGTGTAGATAAATTGGCTGCCGTGATATAACTGAAATACTGTTGAAAGTGTCTTTAAACTCAAACCAATCAAAACTTTGTTTCCGTACTGGTAAAATACTGCATATATATTATCCATCTGTTGGTTGAGAATCTACAGTGGCCTAGTGGTTAGTGTCCGGGATTTGGAACTGGACATTCCCGGTTCGATCCCCAGTCGTGGCGGTCATATTGGAGTGCCCATGGGCAAGGCACATTTTCTAACATAGTATATTTGTTTACCCAGAGATAATGAATTAGTGAACCAATCGCTGTGATATAACTGAAATAATGTTGAAATGGCATGAAACCCCAATAAAACAAAATAGAAATCTGAGCGGCGTAAAAACCCAATAAAAAAAAAATCTATCTGTTGGTAATACAAAGTTTCAGGATATCGTTGACTATTTTTAAAATGACACAGCCACTGGTTCCAAAAAGATAACCCTATCAGAGCAGTAGATATACTTTCATTTAGAAAGTCACTTCAATAAAATGCTAAAAGGTTTCATCTCTTATTTTTACATTATTTTACCGACCTAATCAGCTGTCTACAGACAGTTTACATTTGTCTCTGTTCAACCAAGGAGGCCGAGACCCTTGCCCTTTGGAACTTAAGTCTTTATTGGCTGTATCAACCCTTAATCTTTTATATGGGACTTACCCTTTCCCACCTGCAGACGCACTTTGACGCAATAGCAGCAGACGTCTTTTGAAAACATTGTGGCCAAAGGTGAAATTGCTCATGATGAGCAATTTCTCCTTTGGCCGCAATGTTTTCAACGTTATTTAACAATTAAGCTTAATCTATCTTTTATGGAGGTTTTTGTCACTGTGTTTTCAAAGTTGTCTGCTCTAGATTTGTTGTATGTGGGAAAGGGTTTACTCTTGTTGATATTCAACAAATCTGCTGCAGATGCCTTCAAGCCCTATTATTTAAAGTTTCGTTATTGAATTGTGTTGAAAATATTTTGGTAATTTCTCCAGAATGTTTTCAAAAGTCGACTGCTGCCAATAGTTGCGTCAAACTAGACCAATCTAACCCAGCAGTTATTTAGGCCCTAATACCAGTTTCCTAAGAGGGGACTAGATTTACCATTGGTCTTTACATCAAACTATCTGTACCCGTCTGTCTGTCTGCACGGCCATTCATTCTTTATGTCACTGTGACGAGTATCATCTGTCTTCCACCAATGGGCTAAATGTTCTATGTGAGAAGGTGGCTAGCTAAATTTGAAGAACGTTGTGTCCAGTACAGGTAAGGTATTAAAGCTAGGACATTCATGTGAGGTGAACTGATCACTGTGATATAACCCTTTCCCTCATACGACAATTCTGCAGCAGACGACTTAAAACATATTTTGTCAAAAAATCGAATATCTCTTATAATAATTGAATGGACAACCTATGACTTAAAGTGGAAAACATTGTGGCAAAAGCAGAAATTGCTCGTTTTGAGCAATTTCTTCTTTTGTCACAATGTTTTCATAAAGCCATCTGCTGCAGAGGCGTCAGAAAGGGTCTATATGAGGGAAAGGGATAATAGAAATACCATTCCCCCCCTTTCCCTCACATCACAAATCTGCAGCAGATGACAATTTGAGCAACTTTCTTCTTTTGTTGCCATGTTCTCAAAAAGCTGTCTGCTGCAGAGGCGCCAAAAAAGCATCTATATGAGGGAAAGAGTTAAGCTACAATCAATCAAGCTAAAAAGATAAACTGTATGTACTACCCCTGAAAGGATGAGTAAATGATGGGTTTTTATGACAAGTGAAATTTGAGTATAAATCAAAGTTACTGATATGCCCAGTTTCTTACAGAGATGGAAATCATATGGTATTAACCCATTACTTCACATGATATTTCAAATGTTGTCTACTTTACAATCAACAGATGAACAAGTTGGAAAACTGGAAGTCACTTTTTGACAAAGAATTGCATTAATTAATTTAAAGGTGAAATTGCTTGTTTTGAGCAATTTCACCTTTTATTGTAATGTTTTCAAATGTCGTCTGCAATAGCAGGTGTCACATGTCATCAGTGTGAAGTAATGGGTTAACAATACATTCATTCTTTACTGCTACAGAACATAAATATATAGATTGGTTTGCTTCTATCCTAACCGTTTCCCACATACAACAAATTTGCAGCAGACGACTTTGAATACATCTTGGTTAATATATGGAAAGCCTCTAAAAATGAAAGTGTTATTACAGAAAAAAGTACCCTAACTGTTGAAAACACTGGCAAAGGAGAAATTGTTCACAATGAGCTATTTTGCCAGAATGTTTTCAAAAGTCGTCCGTATGGAGCCGTTAGATAGAATATACATGTGGGAGGGGGGGTTAACCCTTTCCTTCATATAGACAAAACGAGCAATTTTTCCTTTTGCCACAATGTTTTCCACTTTTAGCCATAGGCTATCCATTCAATTATAGAGATTTTCCAATTTTTTACCAAATATGTTCACAGTCGTCTGCTGCAGAATTGTCGTATGAGGGAAAGGGTTAATAATACATTTTTTTTTGCTTCTACAGTATATCATTGGGCAGATTGCTGTAGCAATTCCAGTCTATAGATTGGCGATGTCCGTCCGTCTGTCCGTCAACATTTTGGTTAAAGTTTCAGGTTGAGGCAAAATCTCAGCACTGCATGGAAAGGGTAACAAACTTGAAACTTTGCCTGAAGGTAACAAGTTCTATTGATTTCTATGGTTACTTTGACCTTGACCTTGTTTTGTCGATTTTCAAGGTCAAATTGCCGACAATCCGGCCTTACCGTCTTCAGCGGTTTCTTGTTTTATAGGTTGGTTTGCTTCTATGCTAAATGCAGCAAATGTCACTTTAAAAACATGTAAAAATCTCTTTAAATGAAATTTAAGTATAATTTTAAGTCTCAATGAAAGTATTATTTTAAATCTCAATCAATTTCTCTTTTGTCTGCAATGTCAACTTTTGAAAGTGTAATGAAAAAAATAGTTATTGCATAATGTAACACATGAAATTATAATTAAGACACCAGAGGGGGTTACTAATTAAGCCTTTCTCTGATAAAGCAGACGATTGCTACCTTTGCAGCACTTTGCTGGGAAAAAACAACAGCTGATCATAATAAGCAAATCTCCTTTTCCTACATTGTCTTCAAATCTTATCCAATTAAAATTATAATTTCAATATTTCAGAAGAAAAAAAATCATTCCGTGATACAGACATCTCTGAAAATATCATATCAGGTAAATGGAAAATCAAGACAAATTGTTTACACCATTATAAACTAATGGAATGTTTTACTGTTATTATTTGTAAAGGCCATTGTTTAATTTTTCCTAATTCAATACCAATATCCAAGGTATTGATGTCAAAAGATGAAATTTTTTGTCAATACTAAACAAAAGCGTTCAATCTACATTTAGTATTATCTTCTGATAGGAAACTTTTTTCCCACAATCCTATTCCAAAGACTTGGCCTTTTCCATTCTTTTAATCCTTTCCCAGGTGCAGACACATTTTGACACATCTGCAGCACACAACTTTTGAAAACATCATGGGAAAATTGCACATAAAAGATCCATTCTTCTTTAGTCTTGATGTTTTCAACTCTTATATATATATATATATATATATATAATAGTTCAATAATTATAATTTATTTGATATTTTATTTTTTTCATTTTTGTCCTGGCTGTTTTTAAAGTTGTCTGTTGATGATTCATTGTATATCCCTTTCCCTCATATAAACGCTTTCTCACGCCTCTGCAGCAGACGGCTTTTTGAAAACATGGCAATAAAAGGAAGAAATTGCTCAAAATGAGCAAGTTTTCCTATTGTCACCATGTTTTCAACTCTATTCAATTATTGTACTTTCATTTAAAGGGAGTTTTCATTTTGTTTTCAGTATGTTTTCAAAGTCGTCTGCTGCTGATTTGTTGTATGTGGGAAAGAGATATGGGAGAGGGTCAATGTAATGAAAAAGCTTGCATTTTTTGTGGGCCTATTGAGAAAATGTTACAATTTACAATTGTCTCTTTTGGTAAAGGTGGGAAATTTACTGATAACATCGACAAAATGTAACATTCTTTATTTCCTATTGTTTTAGCAGTGAGACAAATTAAGCGTAACAAAATACTTCGCCAACTTGTTTCTTCAAGTTTGAAAGATTGTTGAAATAAATCTCCAAATCTCTCAACTCTGTCTAATTCAAAATGTGAAGACCAATAGAAGATAATACTACCCCCATATTCTTGATTCAGATGATAAAGAAGTTTCTGTTTTTGGGTAACGGAAGATTTTCATTCTCTACCCTTTCCATCTTAGAGATTTTAACTTTAGAAGGCTCTCCAGACTACTCTTAAAGACATTGTAGAAAAAGGATAAATTGCTTTTGATGATCTATTACTAGATCTACATTTTGCTTTTAACCCATTCCCAAATACAAGAAATAATCTTGGCTGAAAATATAGCGAAAAGTTATATAGATGAAATATAAATATTGAAAAGAGTTGAAAACTTTGAGGTTGAAATCGTCCGCTGCAGATGCCTCAAAAGCATCTACATGTGGGAAATGGTAAAACATATAGTATCAAAATCATTTTTTTTGTGGTAAGCTTTTGATAAGTATCTCTTTTTATCAATATGAATCCTTCAATACATATAGAACAAATCTGCAGCAACCTTTTAAAGCCAATTCACTATTGAATTGAGATGAAACAATGTTGCAAAAGGAAACATTGCTTGATGACCTTTAACCCTTTCCCTCATATAGACATTTTCTGACGCCTCTGCAGCAGACGGCTATTTGAAAACATAGTGACAAAAGTAGAAATTGCACAAAACTTGCAATTTCTCATTTTGCCACAAATTGTTTTCCACTTTTAGTCATAGGTTATCCATTCAATTATAGAGATTTTCTACTTTTTGGCCGGATTGCTCTAGCAATTCCGGTCTATAGATTGGCAATGTCCGTCTGTCTGTCTGTCTGTCCGTCAACATTTTGGTTAAAGTTTCAGGTTGAGGCAAAATCTCAGCACTGGAAAGGGTTACAAACTTGAAACTTTGCCTGAAGGTAACCAGTAACAAGTTCTATTAATTTCTATGGTTACTTTGAATTCCGGTCTATAGATTGGCGATGTCCGTCTGTCTGTCTGTCTGTCCGTCAACATTTTGGTTAAAGTTTCAGGTTGAGGCAAAATCTCAGCACTGGAAAGGGTTACAAACTTGAAACTTTGCCTGAAGGTAACCAGTAACAAGTTCTATTGATTTCTATGGTTACTTTGAATTCCGGTCAATAGATTGGTGATGTCCGTCCGTATGTCTGTCTGTCCGTCAACATTTTGGTTAAAGTTTCAGGTTGAGGCAAAATCTCAGCACTGGAAAGGGTTACAAACTTGAAACTTTGCCTGAAGGTAACCAGTAACAAGTTCTATTGATTTCTATGGTTACTTTGAATTCCGGTCTATAGATTGGCGATGTCCGTCCGTCAGCTGTCTGTCCGTCAACATTTTGGTTAAAGTTTCAGGTTGAGGCAAAATCTCAGCACTGGAAAGGGTTACAAACTTGAAACTTTGCCTGAAGGTAACCAGTAACAAGTTCTATTGATTTCTATGGTTACTTTGAATTCCGGTCTATAGATTGGTGATGTCCGTCCGTATGTCTGTCTGTCCGTCAACATTTTGGTTAAAGTTTCAGGTTGAGGTAAAATCTCAGCACTGGAAAGGGTTACAAACTTGAAACTTTGCCTAAAGGTAACCTGTAACAAGTTCTATTGATTTCTATGGTTACTTTGACCTTGACATTGGTTTGTCGATTTTCAAGGTCAAATTGCCGACAATCCGGCCTTACCGTCTTCAGCGGTTTCTTGTTTACAAAATATGTTAAAAGTCGTCTGCTGCAGAATTGTGGTATGAGGGAAAGGGTTAAATGGTCATCTGCTGCACTGTAACTGCTTCAAATTGAGGCTACATGAACAAATCTTGTTTGGGCTATGATGTGGGAAGGGTTTAATTGCAACAAAAAAGATTTTGTCATATTGGCTTAATAATTAAGAGGAACCTATTGTCTCCCTTTCTCACATTCAGTTGCATTTTGATGCATCTGCAGCAGGTCACTTTATGAAAACGTTGTGAGCAATTTCTAATTTTTACTATAATGTTTTCAACTTTATTCATGAATTATTATGATAACCCTTTTTCAAACTACTTTGTGAAAATCTTAAATATGAAAAAATTTCTATATAGAAAAAACATAATTATTGAATAGAGTTGAAAACATTGTGACAAAAAGAAAAATTGCTCATCATGAGCAATTTCTCCTTTTATCCCTTTCCCACTTACAGACGCATTTTGACGCAATAACTGAGCTGAGGACTTTTGGAAAGGTCAAAGGTGAAATTGCTCATGATGAGCAAAGATTTCTCCTTTGGCCACTATGTTTTCAACTTTATTTAACAATTAAGCTATCTTTTATGGAGATTTTTCTGGTTTTTGTCACTATATTTTCAAAGTCGTTTGCTGCAGATTTGCTGTATGTGGGCAACCCCCTTGTCCATAATATACAACACTTCTGTAACAGGTGACTTTGAACAAGTATATTTAGGCAAAAGTAGCGAAAATGAATGAAAGTAAAGTGAGCAATTTCTTGTTCTGCTACAATGTAAGCAAAAATTGCCTGCTTTAACCCTTTCCCTCATATAGACGCTTTCTGGCGCCTCTGCAGCAGACGGCTATTTGAAAACATAGTGACAAAAGAAGAAATTGCACAAAACGTGCAATTTCTCCTTTTGCCACAATGTTTTCCACTTTAAGTCAATTAGGTTATCCATTCAGTTTTAGGGATTTTCTATGTTTTGATAAATTATGTTCAAAGTCGTCTGCTGCAGAATTGTCGTATGAGGGAAAGGGTTAAACGTGTCTGCAAGTTAGAAATGGAGGGTTGAGGGTTAATTGCATTATTTTCATGAAATTGACATAATAAAATAAAATCACAGAAATCACAAAGCACAGTCATGGTGGGAAATTTTGAAGAAACTCGCGAAATATCTTCAGAGATCTCTCCTTAAAGAAAATAGCTAGTAGATAACGATCTGATGTTTCAGAAGGACAATCACTGTTGCATTCTGGGTATTGTTGAAAAGAAACTTAATCGTGAGTCCCTTAACCACAGGTGTGTGACCCATAATGCTTCTTGTTGTTTTGGATCAGTGAAAAAAAAATCGTCTTTTAAGCATGTTCATCAATTCAATTTTTGATGAATCTTAATTTTCAATACTATCTCTTCGGCTATTATCTGAGTATCTTCTATAAACAAAAGGAAGAATTTTTATTCCGTTACACATGGAATTACTTAAATTATTTTAATTCCATTATCAGACTAAAACTGAGTTAGATTGATCCCCAAATGTTTTCTGTAATTTTATAACTGTGTTTTACTTTATCTCATGACCATCTTCAACAGTTTTCCCACAATTTCTATTAAACTAAAGCATTTCATAAAATGGAAAAAAAAAGAGGAATTTTTATTGTTGTTTTCTCTTAGTTTATTGTTCCTTAAACATATTTATGTTAGTGAGAACAAACTATTGAATCAAAAGATATATATGCATGAATATTCATGTCTATTTCTATTACTTTTTTCACATATTCAGAAATTTAAATCGTAATTTCGATTAAATTATTCTCCACTATTTTTGTGAGTTGGGGACATAATACACTGTACAATACAACAATTCATTTCTGTACAAATTATTTCCTAAATTATGATTTTTGGACATAAATGCACTGTACTAATTTCATCCTTTCTAAAATACAAGTCACTTTTGAAAATATTATGATAAAAATTGAAATTGCTTAAAATGTTCTTGCAAAAAGCAGGGGTATTTAGTCGCTATGGACCACATAGTATAGGATCAGCGGCATCGAGTTCAGCAAAGTCTTGAAAAAGGGTTAAATATGAGGTCACAAAGTAAAGATTGAGATATTGTTTCTAATTCCAGCTGAAGGAATTAAGTATTCCAACCATATTTTCCATCCATGAAATTAACCCTTTCCCACAAACAGCAAACAACTTGGAAATCATTTAGTCTAAAATATGGAAACAACTATTGAATAAAGTTGAAAACATTTTGGCAAAAGGAGAAATTGCTCATTATGACCAATTTCTCCTATTGCAACTACATAAATTATGTATGTTCTTAAAGTCATCTGCTGCAAAGGTTTCAGAAAGCCTCTGTATGTGGGAAAGGGTTAAATTCCCAATTTCATAATTTTATTGATAGCAACAATTATCTTCCAGAATTTGGAACAGATATACCTTGATTTGACATGGTAATGATATGGACACCACTTCCTAAGCGGAACTTCACCAATCTGTTTTTGGAAATTTACTCTTTATTATTACCGTCATTACATGTTTTTGGATTGTTGGCATGAAGCAATTGATACTGATTTGAATTAATTTCTTCTGGATGATTGGGTAAAACCTCCGATTTAAAGAACTGGGCTCAATGATTTTATAATCTGCATTAATTTCCAACATTTTCTATCAAGTTTTTGACTGTGTTTCAAAATATTCTTTGACCTTTTCTTACTAATGCCGACGCAATTTGACTCACCTGCAGCGTTTCAACTTTTGAAAACATGGCCAATGTAAATATTTCTCATAATTGAACAATGCCTCCAATTGCATCAATGTTTTCAATTCTATTTCTTTATTTTGCTTTGAAATAAATAGAACGTTTCCATTGTTTTGCCATTGTTTTGCCTTCATGTTTCTCAGCCACCTACTGCAGATTTGTTGCATTTTTGAAAGGGATTATATACTTTTGCCAATGTAGTTACTATTTTTCTGGTTAAAAAAAAAAAAAATCCAAAATAATTTCAATAATATGAATAGCTTGGATGTTATTGCATGTAAACTACTAACAAATCAATTTTGAGATGCTTCCCATTCTTGAAAATAATAAATGACAAGACATCTAGACTTGTTATGTTCATGAATAGGTTGTAATTGATTTTTCCCACATTAAACTTATATGCAGCAATTGACAAAGTAAATATCTAGAAAATCTCAATAAATCAAAAATAGATTTAAATAAAGATGAAAACATTGCGGCAAAAAGATTTTGAGCAATTTCTCTTCTTTTTTTTTTCAATATTTTCAAACGTTGTCTGCTGCAGATATGTCCAAACAAGACAGTATTTGGGAAAGGTTTAACCCTTTCCCTCATATAGACGCTTTCTGACGCCTTGTGTAGCAAAAGGAGAAATTGCTCGTTTTGAGCAATTTCTTCCTTTGTCACAATGTTTTCAAATAGCCATCTGCTGCAGAGGCGTCAGAAAGTGTCTATATGAGGGAGAGGGTTAAACTTGACTGCTAGATATCTGTCCCGCAGGTTGGAAAGCGTTAACCTGACCTGAGCTTATTGACTGTTTAATGGTGCACTGGACATTATCTCTGTCAATCAAATAGATCAAGTTGCTTGGAAGTTGACCCTTTCCTACATACAGACCCCTTCTGATGCCTCTGCAGCAAACAACCTTTGAAAACATTTTTTGCAAAAGGAGAAATTGCTTATTTAAAGAGGAATTTCTCCTTTTGTCACTATGTTTTAACTTTATTTAATAATTGAATTCTCATTAATGGAGATTTTTCACATATTTTCAAAAACATTTACAAGGTCGTATGCTGCAGATTTATTTTTATGTGGGAAAGGTTTAAATACTGAAAAAAAGTTGAAAACATTGAGTCAAAAGGAGAAATTGCTTGTTTTGAGCAATTTCTCCTTTTGTTACGATGTTTACATAATTCATCTGCTGCAGATGCATCAAAGTGCGTCTACAGGTGGGAAAGGGTTAATTGCTTTTGACAGGCATTATATAAATTTGTCACAATATTGCTGACTTTTTAGCTCACCAATGCACGAAGTGCAAGGTGAGCATTTGTTATCACTCACCGTCCTTCGTCCGTCGTCGTCCGTTCACATTTTCCTACAAACGACTTCTCCTACACCAATTACCAAATTCAAAATAATTTTACAGGAATGTTCCTTGGGTGGATCTCTTTCAAACTCGGTCAAAGAATTCTATTCCATGCAGAACTTTGGCTGCCACGGCAACACAAAAGGGGAAATTAACCAAAACTTAAAAAATCTTGTCTGAAAGAAGAAGGCCCATGCCTTTGATATTTGGTATGTAGCATCATCTAGTGAACCTCTACCAAGATTGTTCAAATTATAGCCCTGGGGTCAAAAATTACTCCTCCCCAGGGATCACTTGTTTAACATAGACTCATATAGGGGAAAAACTTAAAAAATCTTCTTGTCTAAAAGTAGAAGGCCCATGCCTTTGATATTTGGTATGTAGCATCATCTTGTGAACCTCTACCAAGATTGTTCAAATTATAGCCCTGGGGTCAAAAATGACCCCTCCCCAGGGGTCACTTGTTTTACATAGACTCATATAGGGGAAAAACTTTAAAAATCTTCTTGTCTAAAAGTAGAGGGCCCAGGCCTTTGATATTGGGTATGTAGCATCATCTAGTGGAACTTTACCAAGAGTGTTCAAATTATAGCCCTGGGGTCTATTGTGTTACATAGACTCATATAGAGAAAAAACTTAAAAAATCTTCTTGTCTAAAAGTAGTGGCCCCAGGCCTTTGATATTTGGTATGTAGCATCATCTAGTGGACCTCTACCTTGATTGTTCAAATTATAGCCCATGGGTCAAAATTTACTCCTCCCCAGGGATCACTTGTTTTACATAGACTCATATACGGAAAAAACTTTAAAAATCTTCTTGTCTAAAAGAAGAAGGCCAAGGCCTTTGATATTTGTTATGTAGCATCATTGTGGACCTCTACCAAGATTGTTCAAATTATAACCCTGGGGTAAAAAATGACCCTTCCCCGGGGGTCATTTGTTTTACATAGACTCATATAGGGGAAAATCTTTAAAAATCTTCTTGTCTAAAAGTAGAGGGCCCAGGCCTTTGATATTGGGTATGTAGCATCATCTAGTGGAACTTTACCAAGAGTGTTCAAATTATAGCCCTGGGGTCTATTGTATTACATAGACTCTTATAGAGAAAAAACTTAAACAATCTTCTTGTCTAAAAGTAGTGGCCCCAGGCCTTTGATATTTGGTATGTAGCATCATCTAGTGGACCTCTACCTTGATTGTTCAAATTATAGCCCATGGGTCAAAATTTACTCCTCCCCAGGGATCACTTGTTTTACATAGACTCATATAGGGAAAAAACTTAAAAAGTCTTCTTGTCTAAAAGATCTTTGGTATGTAGCATCATCTAGTGGACCTCTACCAAGCTTGTTCAAATTATAGCCCTGGGGTCAAAATGGCCCCACTCCGGGGTCACTTGTTTTTCATAGACTCATATACGGAAAAAACTTTAAAAATCTTCTTGTCTAAAAGTAGAAGGCCAAGGCCTTTGATATTTGTTATGTAGCATCATTGTGGACCTCTACCAAGATTGTTCAAATTATAACCCTGGGGTAAAAAATGACCCTTCCCCGGGGGTCACTTGTTCTCCATAGACTCAAAGAGAATTTTTTTTAAAAATCTTCTTGTCTAAAAGAAGAGGGCCCAACCTTTGATATTTGGTATGTAGCATCATCTAGTGGACCTCTACCAAGATTGTTCAAATTATAGCCATTGAGTTCAAAAATGACCCCATCCCGGGGGCCTTGTTTTACATAGCCTCATTTAGGAGATAAACTTTAAAATAGTAGAGGGCCCTGGCCTTTGATATTTGGTATGTAGCATCATCTAGTGGACCTCTACCATCTATGTTCCAATTATAGCCATGGGATAAAAAAATGACCCCTCACCGGGGGTCACTTGTTTTACATAGATAGGGAAAAACTTTAAAAATGTTCTTGTCTAAAAGATATTTGGTATGTAGCATCATCTAGTGGACCTCTACCAAGATTGTTCAAATTATAGCCCTGGGGTCAAAAATGACCCCTCCCAGGGGGTCATTTGTTTTTCATGGACTCATATAGGGGAAAGAACACTGAAAACCTTATAAATTTGATTAAATCAGGTGAGCGATATAGGACCAGTGTCCGACAAATCCATTGCCCGGAGCCCGCGGGCTACCACAATAATTGCCCGGGCTACTGTCATTTTCAAATGAAAGCCCGGCGGGCTACTGTTTATTCCCGTGTCTGGTAGCCCGGCTTAATTACTTACACACATGTCGTGTATAAACAGTGACTGTATGTTACATGCAAAACACTCGCTGTGACCATAAACAAATCAATATCAGTAGGCGGAGTTACCAACCTGTCAGATCGAGTGGTTTCAGCCAACCGAATCGCTTCAGTAATAGTCAATTAACGTGATATATATACCCATTACGGCGGTCCAATCATTAGTGACCATTGTTCCCTGGTGTTAATCCATGAATGATTGCGAATAACCAATGAAATTCAAATATTCCCTTAAACGTATTTTGATCCATATTTCTACTTTCGGTATGCGATGTTTGCAAACTGGTGCAGACCGGTTCAGAAAGACGGAGAAGAAAATTGTCACCATGCAGAAGTTAATAAAATAAATTCGATCCAAATATTAAAGACAATACAATACGACCACTTCTAGATCTTATCTTGTCGTTAATCAAATATGAAACACCTTCATAATCGACATAGTATGCGATATGTCAAAGAAAATGTTTGGGATGAAATCTATAATGAATAATAAATGCCCAATCACGGCTTTGTTTACCAAAATTAATTAGCATAACCGGCGGGAAAAAAAATCATATGACTTAATAATTGCGATTTCATTGGAAGAAATGAGAAATTGGGTCAATGACGTTGACGACCCCGATCACGAGTGGACCCCGATGTTTACATTAAACGCTGTTTACCGATTTCAAATTCTCAGTAAGGAACCATGATTAACATTGCGCAATTATCAAAATGGCGGCTATGTTGTGAATAATACCGTAACACATGAAACAAATTTAACGTGTTACATGTGTTACGGTATTATTCGCGTCATTGTTTTTGACAATATTTTATGATTTAACCCTTTCCCTCATACAACAATTCTGCAGCAGACGACTTTGAACATATTTTGTCAAAAAATAAAAAATATAATGGATAACCTATGACTAAGTGGAAAACATTGTGGTAAAAGGAGATATTGCTTGTTTTGATCAATTTCTTCTGTTGTCACTATGTTTTCAAAAAGCTGTCTGCTGCAGAGACGTCAGAGAGCGTCTATATGAGGGAAAGGGTTAATAACTTCATTGAACCTGATAAATTTGACTTTTGGTTAATAAAATTGAATCTTATTTAATATGTCGTTCTTTGTAAAACTGACACTCGTATCGTATGCCCTGTTTCGGTGAGGGACCTAAATCGGTGACCTCCAATTTGAAGAGTTTATACTACATCATTTGATTTTTTGGTCTCAAGTTTAAACATTTCTGTCACTAGCTTTTAAATCTTTTGTAAATATGGATAAAATACATACATTTTATGCAGAATATTTCAAATAACCTAGTGAAAAGTAATCTTGAAAATCTTTAGTACCAATTTTCTCCTATATGTTAAGCTCTACCAAAAAGTCTTTTTTCCAAATTTCATTTTTTTTTAACTGAATGCTGCACTTCAGGTCTTTTGCAACACAGTCATGTTATTTGAAATGGTCATTACCCTTAAATCATGTACATGGTGTGCTCTTAATATTATGTTTGTACAGAAGTAGAAAACAAAAATAATCATAAAACACTCATTGGCATCCGCGATATTTCGGGCTACCAGCTTCCAAATCTGGTAGCCCAGTGGGCTACCAAACAATTCTGAAATTTGTCGGACACTGTAGGACCATCATGGTCCTCTTGTTTAGAAGTTTTTGTTGAAGTGACCTGGCTTGGTATCAAACCCATTACCTCCTGCTTTGAGGCAGATACTGTAACTGCTTCACCGTTTAGACTAATAAAGATTTCAGTTCATTGAAAATCCTTTACTTGGTTGTCCAAGGGCATTTTTGATGCCTCTGCAGCAGACAACCTATAAAAACATTGAGACAAAAAGAATCAAAGCACTGAAAGTGCTGTGGTATTGTTCTACTGTTATGATTTGAAAAGCTGGTAACCTTTTGCAGTTTTAGAGGAAGTAACTACACAGTTGCATAATTGCAAATTATTTAAGCATAAAGACAGAAATGCATTATGTTTAACAATTTATTTTAGAAAGAGTGAACCTTTTTACCAGAGATCTCATGAATGGTAGACATGATTTATATAAGCAAATAAATTTGTGATACAGAAAATGAAGATTAAATTCATGTTTTTTATGATTTATTGACATGTCTGCATAATTACTTAGCAGTATGCCATACAAAAGTATAAATGGACCTTTTTTAGCTCACCTGAGCACAAAGTGCTCAAAACAAGCTATTATGATCACACTTTGTTCGTCGTGCGTCGTAAACAATTGCCTTGTGAACACTTTACAGGCATAATTTTGCATCCAATCTTTATGAAATTTTGTCAGAACATACATCACCATCAAATCTGGCCAAGTTTGAAACTGGGTCATGTGAGGTCAAACTGAAGGAAAAGCTTGTGAACATGTGCACTCTAGAGGCTTTATTTTTAAATTGAGCATGTTGACAATTTGTCAGAACGTTTGTCTACTTTATATAGGTCATGTCTGGTCAAAGACTAAGTCACTAAGTCAAATTGAAGGAAAATCTTTTTATCACTCTAGAGACCGCATTTTTTCATAAAAAATGAGGCGCTCTATGAATGCCTTAAGTGATATTGTTCATGTAATTGCCATAATCTTTGAAAGCAGAACTGTTTATATGATATTTTTGTTTTTATTGTCTGCCTAACCCTCTAGCATATGACTTTCAAAATGTCTACTCAAACATACTGATAATATGTATGAATGAAAGTATGAGTAATGACTATTAACCCTTTCCCTCATGTAGACGCTGTCTGACGGCTTTTTGAAAACATAGTGACAAAAGAAGAAATTGCTCAAAATGAGCAATTTCTCCTTTTGCCACAATGTTTTCCTCTTTTAGTCATAGGTTATCCATTCAATCATAGAGATTTTCCATTTTTTTACAAAATATATTCAAAGTCGTCTGCTGCAGAATTGTCGTATGAGGGGAAGGGTTAATGATGATTATCATTTGTCTGTTGAAGATGAGTCAAATTGTATCTGAAATGGAGTAAGGGTGAAATAGTACATGTAGCAAAAACATTTCAATATCTAGAATATTGAAAGAATCAACTTAAATCAGGTTTAAGAAGCATTGTGTGAAAAGGAGAAATTGCTCTTTTTCAATGGTTGCTTGGTTTTCTTTTTGTTTCAAAAAGGAGCTTCCACATGGTGAAGGGTCATAAATGATTCCTTAATCTAGGGAAGTTAATAAAGTAAGTTAATATCACTAATTGTTATCAAACCTATCTGCATGTGAGTCTGAAAGTCTATGAAAAAGAGATTTCCCCTTGAAGGAAGCAACCAAGTTAGCTTCCTGTGATTATGAAAATGCTTGTGATGGGGAAAATTAAGTGTGTAAGGTGGTCATATAATATATCGGAGGCCACAACACAGGAGAAAGGTCCTTGGGGGACTTAACCCTTTCCCACTTACAGACGATCTTTGACGCAGCTGTAGCGGACGACTATTGAAAACACTGTGACAAAAGAAGAAATTGCTCAAAAAGAGCAATTTCATCTTTTGCCATAATGTTTTCAACTCTTTTCAGTAATTATACCTACATTTAAATAGCTTATTCTCTGTGTGTTTGCCTAGATACTTTCAAAGACATCTGCTGCAGAATTGTTGTATGTGGGAAAGGGATAAGATGGGGATGATTGTAGACCAAGATCAGCCTGACTTATTGACTTTGCAGTCTGACCAGGACTACTGATGGACTGCATTGTAACATTAGGTTTTTCAGTCCCTTTTATTAGAAAATTATAATTAATACCTGCATCTAGTATTGTCTCAAAAATGTAGTTCTCTGTGGTTGACTAAGGAAAATATTCCAGAAAGAGGAAAAGATTCTCATTATAGGGCTTTCCAGTATACAACCAATCGGCAGCAAATGACTTTTGAAAACAATTGTTTTAACCCTTAGCCACATACAAGCAATAGGCAGAAGACAACTCTGAAAAATATTTGCTTAACTTTCGGATAGAATTGACACATTGTGGCAAAAGGTGAAATTTTATAGTTTTGAGCAATTTCTCCTATTGTCACATTGTTTTCAACAGTCAACTGCTGCAGATGCATCAGAAAGCGTCTTGATGTGGGAAAGGGTAAACTATGCATCAACAGTTTACTAAATTTGTTGAAGTTCACCGCCGCAAAACTGTTAAACAAAGTCTGATTTTACAAAAGTTGATAAGTTCTTTTAGAAAGTTTGGTCTCATTCAGGAGGTTTGATAGGAAAACCTTCATTTTTGTCTTGCTAACGATGGGGAGTGAGACATAGCAGTTACCTTTCCAGCAACGGCGGTGTCGCCCACTTTTTCAATTCTCTTTTACTCAGCAACACTTCAATCAAATTCTTCTGAAACTTTGTTAGGTGTATTGTTGTATCATTGGACATCATTCAATGGCAAAATTACAAATGTTAAGCTCATTGTTGGCCAGAATTTAGCCATGGTTAGGTTAACTTAAGTGTGGTTAACATTGACTGTAGAGCTCACATTTTTCATCCAATCTCTATCAATTTTTTTCAGAACATTGGTCTCCATCAAATCTTGGTTATATTTAAAACTGGGTCATGGGGGATCTGCAGTACTTAGCCTTGGTAAGGTAACTTAACCTTGGTTAACACTGAATCAAGAGGCCATATTTTTCATCCAATCTTCATGAAAGTTCATTAGAACATTTGTCTCCATCAAAACTGGGTCAGCGGGAATCAACAACTAGGTCACTAGGTCAAATGTTAGAATGACCTTGTGAACACTGTAGAAGTCAATTTTTTCATCCAATCCTCATGAAAATAAATCAGAATATTTGTTTCCATCAATGAGTCATTTGGGTAAAAAAAAATAGGTCACTAGGTCAAGTTTTATATTAACTTTATTAACACTATAGAAGCCACATCAATACCAGTTATTTCACCTTTCACCATAATGATTTCAACTCTTTTAAGTTTTTAAACTTTAATTTATGGTGATTGTTCATACGTTTTCCTAAATGTTTTCAAATCAGTCTGCTGCTGCTGTGGGAAAGGCTTAAACCAGATACAAAATGGTTATGTGGAATTTAGAATTTTGTTGTCGTGGTTAAACTAACAAATTCACAAGTGCATCATATACTGTATCATCAAATTCAGTCTATAATTTTCATCCATTTTTCGAATCAACTCTCTGTGTAACAGAGTTCTGTTATGTTACAATTTATCCTCAAATGTTTTCAAATGAATATGTGACACAGAAAATATCATATCTGTATCCAGTAAATGGTTTACAAATGCAATCTTGCTACATATGAGCCCGTCCCTGCAAAAAGGTACAAGAATGTGGTAGATCTAAATCGGCCAGCCTGTGCACCCTCACAGTCTGATCAGGATCTACACTGTTCACATATTACTAACATAATTAAGCTTGTTAGAGGCTTCTGTCAACTTGTGAAGATTCTGATCAGATGGAGAAGATGTACAAGCTCATCTTAACCCTTTCCCACATACAACAAATCTGCAGCAGCATTGAAAATGTCTAGGCAAAAACACAGAAAATTGAAAATATTGTGGCAAAAGGAGAAATTGCTTGTTTTGAGCAATTTCTCCTTTTGTCACAATGTTTTACAAAAGTCATCTGCTGCAGATGCCTCAAAATTTGTCTATAGGTGGGAAAGGGTAAACCTGTACTCACAGTTCAGAAATGCCAACTTGTAACTTGACAGGCATTTATTTGTATTTGAAGCCAACTCAAAAATTAATGCTTAATTTTAATGCCTTATAAAATGGTTTCTCACACATTTTGTCTCTGCCATCAGTCTAATCTGTATTTCACACTTGTACACTTAAATCTCTTTCAAACATAATACAAATCAGTCAGAACATTGAGGCAGAAGACTTGAAAAACATCTGGACAAAAATGTGGAAAACAAAATCATAATAAATCACTCAATAGAGTTTAAAACATTGTTGAAAAGGGAAAAATCATATTATTATATTATATGTCAGGAGAAACATAAAGCATCTTCGCAGTTGGAAGTAATATTTTCATACAGTGTTTACATTGTAGTTAAAGGAGGAATTGCTCATGTTTTCTAACGTCCTCTGCCCTAAGGGTATCAGAAGTATATATCTGAGAAAAAAATTCTTCACTGTCCAAGAGCTTAGTTTTCATTGTTTGTTTGTACGGTGTTTTATGTCGCTTTCATCAATTTTAAGTTGTATCACAGTGTTTCCTGGGTAATTAACCAGTACTACTGGTCCATTTATCTTGATACCAACTCAGTAAGTATTAATGCTAACCCCACAACCCTGAGCGTCAAGAAGGAAAAGCAATAGCTACCATGACACGGCATGGGATCAAAACCAACGACCTCCCACACCTCAGTTTTCATGTGGACTGACCTTAGCATTAATATTGTTCTATTTCAGACTCTTTAACCGAAAGATGATCCTATTGTTTGTACGAGATCGTGTGCAGTATATGTATGAGTGCGAGGGAAAATGATGCCTCCGCCATCTGAAAATAGCACATGCCAGTTCAGGTATAGTCTTTTTAATCCCATTTGGAACCCTACTTAACTTAACACTTTCTCACTTCTCACATATAATAAATCTGTAGCAAGTGACCTTGAAAACATCAAGTCGAAGAAGTGACAAATCTCCATAAACAAGTGTTTAATTATTAAAAAGAGTTGAAAGCATTACGCGACACAATGTTTTCAAAAGTCGTCTGCTGCAGAGGCGTCAAATAGTCACTGTCTGTATGTGGGAGATTTATTAAATACATATACAAGAGAAAGTTGATGCAAGGCATCAATGTCGCCGGAAAAGACTGCATTGATTTATTTATGTATTCTTGACTTTCCTTAGTCTATTCAAACATTTGCTTATAAATTTTATATTCATACCTATACATTAGGGTATCTATAAAAAATTAACGAAATGTGTACACATTTATCTTGGCTTAAATTTAATTTTGCTGTTGTTACTTATTTAAATAATAGTATTCATTCATATAATTCAATGTTTGTCAATCTTATTCGAATCACAAGGTAAATATCCTGGTATTGCTTTAAAGGGAGGTAATTTGAAGAAAACAAAAGTCTTCAAAAGGAGAAATATATCAGCATTACCGTCTACAGTTTAAATTGTTCTATTGTTTGTGGATTTAAAAATGTTCTTTTTTTCTTATTTCTACATGTACAACGAAATATTGCGGCTTCTCTTTGACGCTTTGCGTCAAACATTCGTCTTGTACTTGTCTAAAATAAAATAATATCACTCGCTTTTTCATATCGAAATGCGCATGCGCGAAAATCGATGTTAAAGGTCACGAAACTACACAACAGAATAGGGTCTATATTTAGCTTAGAAACAGTTCCTACTTTAGATATTCATGGATTAACATTATTAAATGAATTCTACACAAATCAAGACATCTCTTTGAACATGAAAACAACATTTAGTAAGTTAAAATTGCTATTAAAAGGAGAATCCGAAATTGACCTCAATGATGACACATAAGAGTCTGCATTAGGGAGTGTTGGTTCACGTCTTGAAGGGACCACTTTTGTCTTCGTAAATAAGACAAAAAACTTAAATGCGAGTGAAATAAAAAAAACTGCAAACATTAAAAAATCGGAATATTTATTTCATTTTAGATGTGTCATTTATTAGTGTTCGTAAACAACCACAATTGTAATATGTTCAAATCATCTAGATTTGTTTCTTTCTAATAATAAGCCGCCCTCCCATGTGATTTCCGAAAACCTATTAAAAATAGAAGTCGCGGGCTTCTGCCCGGCGACTAATGAGCTACACTCTACCAAATCAAACCTGGCTGTCCCAGAAAACTTTTAACAAACATTGCTCATTTTGATCTTTCTGTATTGAAGAACAGGGAGATCTTGTTATAATTACACAAAGTTTTCTTAGAGCATCACTGAAATTAAGACAAGTGCACACCCATTTCAACGCTTACCGACTGACAACAAGTGTGCAGATGAGGACTTTGAAAATACCTTGGCGAAAATATTGACATTTTCATAAAATGTGGGCATAATTATAGAAAAAGGTACGGGAAAAAAATTGCATACGAAGAAATTACTTAGTATGATCTTGTATAAAGATGTAGTTGTAAGCATTTTGCGATATGGAGCAGACAATTTTTTCGACAGTGTTTTCGAATTCATTAAATTATAATATTTTCATTAATAGAGACTTTCTATATTTTTAATGTGATCTGCTGTAGAACTGTGGTATGTGGGAAACTGTTAATGAATAAGTCTTCATCAGGGTATACATCCTGCACATGGAACTGTTAATAAATAAGTCTTTATCATGGTATACATCCTGCACATGGAACTGTTAATAAATAAGTCTTCATCAGGGTATACATCCTGCACATGGAACTGTTAATAAATAAGTCTTTATCATGGTATACATCCTGCACATGGAACTGTTAATAAATAAGTCTTTATCAGGGTATACATCCTGCACATGGAACTGTTAATAAATAAGTCTTTATCAGGGTATACATCCTGCACATGGAACTGTTAATAAATAAGTCTTTATAAGGGTATACATCCTGCACATGGAACTGTTAATAAATAAGTCTTTATCAGGGTATACATCCTGCACATGGAACTGTTAATAAATAAGTCTTTATCAGGGTATACATCCTGCACATGGAACTGTTAATAAATAAGTCTTTATCAGGGTATACATCCTGCACGTGGAACTGTGTATAAATAAGTCTTTATCATGGTATACATCCTGCACATGGAACTGTTAATAAATAAGTCTTCATCAGGGTATACATCCTGCACATGGAACTGTTAATAAATAAGTCTTTATCATGGTATACATCCTGCACATGGAACTGTTAATAAATAAGTCTTTATCAGGGTATACATCCTGCACATGGAACTGTTAATAAATAAGTCTTTATCAGGGTATACATCCTGCACATGGAACTGTTAATAAATAAGTCTTTATAAGGGTATACATCCTGCACATGGAACTGTTAATAAATAAGTCTTTATCAGGGTATACATCCTGCACATGGAACTGTTAATAAATAAGTCTTTATCAGGGTATACATCCTGCACATGGAACTGTTAATAAATAAGTCTTTATCAGGGTATACATCCTGCACGTGGAACTGTGTATAAATAAGTCTTTATCATGGTATACATCCTGCACATGGAACTGTTAATAAATAAGTCTTTATCAGGGTATACATCCTGCACATGTATATAAATATTTTAGTAATTTTGTTTTAACCCTTTGCCTCATATAGACGCTTTCTGACGCCTCTGCAGCAGACGGCTTTTTGAAAACATAGTGACAAAAGAAGAAATTGCACAAAATGTGCAATTTCTCCTTTTGCCACCTTGTTTTCCACTTTTAGTCATAGGTTATCCCTTTAATTATAGAGATTTTGACAAAGTATGTTTAAAGTCGTCTGCTGCAGAATTGTCGTATGAAGGAAAGGGTTATCTTTGAAGTTGCTATTACAATGAAACTGTAGGTAACATGCATACTAAAGAATTCAATTATAGTTCTTATGTCGGATATAAACAAAGGCCTGAGTACCAAACGCAATGTCTCGTTTTCACACATTGTTTTCAAAAGCAATCAGCAGAAAAATTTGTGAAGTGACATCATGTTAAGGTGAAAAGTAAAGACTTATAAGACAATGAAGCAGAAACACTATACCTGTGGGACTGATAATTCAGCATCATCACTTAGATGCCCCAAGGAAAAACAAGTCTTATAACTATAACCCTTTCCCACATACAATAAATATGCAGCAGATGACTTTGATATTATCAAGTCCAAAATATAGTTGCAAAAGGCGAAATTTCTCATTAGGAGCAATTTAATTAAGAGCATTGTATCTTCTGACACAAGGTTTTCAAAAGTCACCTGCTGTAGATGGGTCTGCATGTTGGAAAGAGTTTATACGAGAGCAGACGAGTTCCTTTCCCTGTATGACAATGATACCCATATTGGGACTCTTTAACAGACATCTAGAATATCAACAGGAATTAAATGGATAGATCGTAGATACGAAGATAAAATACTTCAAAAGTGACTAATAAGATGTTGTAGTTAACAGTGATGCATCCTGTTTTCATCATAATCTCAGCTTACCTGATAAAGGTCAACTTTACTACAGCATAAAAAGATTTTTCTCTATGTCAAAGGGCCAGATAAGATGGCATATACAGCTCTTTTCCCCACAATATCTCTCTTATCATCCAACCAAACCCTATGATGTGGGTACTTCAAAGAATCGTCTCAATGAGACGATTCTTTTGAGTACTCACAACATAGTGTTGTAAGGTCAAATAAGGATTTTAAAACATGCAAAACGCCCTGATATGTCCTGTTACAAAAATTGATGGTTTAACAATTTCCCACCTACAACAAATCTGCTACAAATGGCTTTGAAATCTAGGCAAAAATATAGAAAATAGCATGTAACAACAAGAGCTATCTGTCATTAACCCTTTCCCTCATATAGACACTTTCTGACGCCTCTGCAGCAGACGGCTTTTTGAAAACATAGTGACAAAAGAAGAAATTGCACAAAACGTGCAATTTCTCCTTTTGCCACAATGTTTTCCCCTTTTTGTCATAGGTTATCCATTCAACTATGGAGATTTTCTATGTTTTGACAAAATAAGTTCAAAGACGTCTGCTGCAGAATTGTCGTATGAGGGAAAGGGTTAAAGGTGTGGTGAGTTCCATCTAAGCCTATATATTTTTTAAATGATTAATGTCAACATTTTCTTAATTACATTTCAATAAAACTTGACAGAAATGTTCTTTAGGAGGATGCCCTTTCAAAGTTACTAAAATAATTAAATTCCATGAAATTGTTTTTGACAATGCAACAGAATTCAGAATTCACAGGAATATACTTTAGGAGATGCCTTTTTCAGAATTGCTTTAAGAATTGAACACCATACTGCAAAAGCCTGGTTGCCATGGCAACAGAAATGTAAAACTTAAACAATATTTTTGTCCAAAAGTAATGGCCAGATTTGAAAATAATTTGGCTCTAATACGTCTTTTTTCATCTAAAATTATTCAAATTATTCTGATCTGTTTGTCTATTGCCAGGGAGAAGCCTTATTTTCCTTATATGTAAAAACTTACCTCCTTATTCTCCGAAAGTACTCGCCCAATATTTAAATAATTTGGGGCAAATGTTCCTTGGGTAATAATCTACAGATATTTTCCAAATTATTTCATTGAAAAATATTGCCGCCAGGGAATTGGGGTTGTTTTGCTCACAAGTGGTACTCGATTGCTATTGTATAAATTCTTACCTTAGGGTTAACAATTGCTCCATCTTGGGGGCGCATGTTTCACATGGGAAATACTATATATATATGGTGATATTGTGAATATAGCTATAGGTCATATTAAATATTCAAAGAATGGGGTGGGGGTGTATCCACTTCTTCAGCCAATATGTAATGTTAAATTTTCATCGCAAATTGTTGTGTAGTTTCTTATATCATTGTACCGATGTTGATGAAACTTGACGGAATGACAGACCACAGTTCTATTAAAGGTAGGGGTTTATTTTGAAATGGTTCAAAACCTTTTATTATTCCCTCGGCTAACAAAGTTTGCGATGGGGATATAGTAACGGGACTGTCCGTTCGTCCTTGCGTCCATCCGTAACAACCTTGTGACCACTCTACGCTGAACATCCTTCGACCGATCTTAACCAAACTTGGTATACAATTAATATATGTCAAGGTCTCGAAGCCTATTGATTTTTAAGGTTAAAGGTCAAGGTCAAAATTGGACTTTGAATACCAAGGGGATGCATCTGCTTTGCAGTGCCCTTGTTAAAGTTTCAACTGCAGTTGACCCTAAAAATATCATACCAGGCAAATGGTTATGACACTAGGCAACAGATAATGCTTTAATTGCATTAGGGTAAGGGAAATGAATCAAGAGGGACATTATTATTTGATTGTTTGGTGTTTTACGCCACTTTCAAAAAAAATTCAGTTATATCACGCATTTCCTGGGTAAGTTATCAGTACTTCTGGTCCATTTATCCTGACACCAACCAGTTAGTCATAATGCTAACCCTGCAACCCTGAGCGCCAAGAAGGGCAGCCCATTACTACCATTTTTGGTAGACTTGCGTATGCGCAGAGGCTGCCATAGTCATAGTGAGTTTGAAGTCACGTGATGTATATGCCCTTCACCACCAACAATTAAGTGCAATTTTTGGTTTGACTAATTTACGAATGCTCACAAAAGCAAACATAGAGTAACGAAAAAAAATCCGATTATTCAAGCTTATAATAGAAAATAACAAGTCTTGTAAGTGTAAATATCATATTTAAAGTGTACACAATTATTTAGATATCACTACGCCAATATAGCACTGCACCGCGCAATTACCCTTTGTAAATTGTAACCCTTTTTTCCCTCTCGGCAGAGATGTAAACATCCACTCGCCCGCTAGCATAAGCGAGTGGAATGAAGGATCGGCTAGTACGAAATTCTAGGCGCTAGTCCATACATATTCGTTCATGTCCTTATTCATAAAGATAGTATGCATTGCTAAGCCTTTTCTTTCTCTTTCTCTCAGTCCATCTATTCCTTCGACAATGATGACTTTTGCATTTTGGATAGGTGCTTTCGACAAGGTCCGCGTCTAAAGAAACAAATTTCATCAAATGATTTAAGCGCTTTAAATCACTTGTTTATAAAGCGTTTAGAATACTTTGATTATAATAGGCAGAACGAATAACGAATAAATCTTGCAAGAAATCGATCATTTCTTTCGGCCAAAATCAGGTAAATGACCCGCGGATATTGGTTGTTACAACATAACTGATTCATCCTTTTATTCTAAATTTGTATTACACAGTTCAAAATTAGATTTTGACAGCTTGTTCGTTATGATTTTGACGCGATTCAAGATTTTGACGCTATTATTTCGTTCATAGAGTTGATTACTAACAGATGACTAAGTTGATGATGGAAAGAACATTAACAAGTTAAGTTAAGCTAAAACATGTACAGGCAGGCGAGTGTTTCATTAGGATAAGTGCAACACTCAATTCCCAATCCTGCTTGCCCTTTAACAAATCACAACCCACCCCACAATATAAAAACTCTGCAGCAGACGAATTAAAAAAAATCTGAGCAAAGATACAGAAAATCACATTTATTGGAAGTGTAATCATTGAATATAGTTGAAAACATTGTTGCAAAAGGAGAAAGCTTGTTATGAGCAATTTCTTCTTCTGCATCAATGTTTTCAAAAGTCGTCGGCTGCTATTACGTATGCAAGTGGGAAAGGTTTAAATAAGAAACACTTTTTCAAATGATAGTCAGTTAGCTATTCTAGTATATAATGTCCGTCTTAAATAATAATGACAAAACTTTCAAAAAACAAGAAAAAGATTTTTTTACAATTTAATTGAAAACATATTTAATCAAAGTTGGGAAAGTTGTCCCTTTCCGTGCTTTTTTTATGAGAGTTCAAATCACAAGCAAAACTTATGGGACAGAGTTGACAAATAACACATTGACACAATTTCAGATTTAGGCTTTGTTTCTGTCAAACTGCTGAAGAAGACCACACTGAGACACACATTTTGATTAAAAGTTTATTTAAAAAAAGGAATAATTTTATTTATGATAAACAACATTACAATGATGGTGTAGAAAATACATGTCAACAATACATTTTTCAATTTGTAAATTCATTGCACAGACCAAATCTTAGCAAGTTTGAAATTATGGACCTCTCAGCAAATTTTTTTCTCAATTCATTACTTCTTGGCAGGATTTTACTGCTAAAATTGATGATTTATTTTTTATTTTTGGCCGGATTGCTCTAGCAATTCCGGTCTATAGATTGGCGATGTCTGTCTCTCCGTCTGTCTGTTCGTCAACATTTTGGTTAAAGTTTCAGGTTGAGGCAAAATCTCAGCACTGGAAAGGGTTACACACTTGAAACTTTGCCTGAAGGTAACCGGTAAAATAAATATTCATATATGCACTTCTGTATCTCTTCTTAAACGATCGCAATTCTACCTTCAGTACTTTGTACTTTGATTAAAGTCTTTGGCATGAACTGATCATATGAGGCAAGTTGCTCTACCACTACACCACTGATATGGTAGATTTTCATCACATATTACATCCATGTTTTTTATAAAAACGTGTGAAATGAACCCTTTCCCACATACAGACGCTTTCTGATGCCTCTGCAACAGACAACTTTTGAAAACATTGTGGCAAAATGTTTTCAACTTTTTCCATCATTGTACATTGAAGTTTTCCATATTTTTGCCTAGATGTTTTGAAAGACGTCGGCTGCATATTTGTTGTATGTGGGAAAACAGGGTTAAAGATGTTTCCATTGTTGAGTTTTCTGCGGCAAATTCCTTTTATGTGGTAAACTGTTATAGTTGGCATTACATTTTTATTTTTCACTGTAAATGAATTGAAACAGTATGTATGTATGCCAGAAGTTTATTTAAATCTTCCGTTAAATTGATTTGAAGCAAGATTAAAACCTCAACTTGCTATACTTGTCAGGGGATTTCTGTTTAGCATGGTTGAGAGTAAAGAACAAACCGTGACTTTGCAGTTGCATTGTTGTATTATCATCACTATTTCCTACTTTCAGAGACATTTTGACTCATCTGCAGCTTACAATGAGAATTTGATCCTTTTGCACCAATGGTTTCAACTGTTACTGTTTTCAATTACTATTCTTTCAATTTTTAGAGATTTTCCTGATCAAGTGTTTTCAAAGGCAAGAGGAATCCGCCTAGGTCGAGTTGTTTGTGACAGAGATTTGGAACCAGGAGTCCTTGGTTTGATCACCCGGCACGGCGGTAATGTTGGAGTGCCGTTGGGCATTGTACATTTCCTAGCCTAGTTCTAGTTGTTTACCCAGGTATCATGAATGAGTCAACAACTGTTGAGGTCATATAACTGAAATAATGTTGAAATCGGTGTTAAAAACCCTTTCCCTCATACAACAAATCTGCAGCAGACGACATATTTGTCAAAAAATAGAAAATCTCTATAATTGAATGGAACCTATAAATAAAAGTGGAAAACATTGTGGCAAAAGGAGAAATTGCTTGTTTTAAGCAATTTCTCCTTTGTCAATATGTTTTCAAAAAGCTGTCTGCTGCAGAGGCGTCAGAAAGCGTCTACATGAGCGAAAGGGTTAATTTAAACAAAAAGACATCTGCATATTTGTTGAATTGTGAAAAAGGGTAAACTTGCCATAGTCAGAGGATTTCTTTCCCCACATGGTAAAGATCAAGATCAAACAGGACGACAATGCAGTTTTATCCCTTCCTCTTATGCAAAAATTCTGCATCAGAAGACTTTTGAAACTATTTAGGTAAAAAAATTGAAAATCTCTTTAACTGATTACGTCACATAGGTTTTCAAAGGTCGTCTGCTTTACAATCATCAGACGAACAATTTCACCTATCTAGAAAACTGAAATAATTATATTGATAAAGAGTTGAAAATATTGCAATAAAAGGTAAAATTGCTCGTTTTGAGCAATTTCATCTTTTATTGCAATGTTTTCAAAAGTCGTCTGCAACAGCAGGCATCAAATGTCTTCTGTGTGAAGTAATGGGTTAAATGAAAAATATTATTATGGAATACAGTTGAAATATCTCCTTTTAGTTACAATGGTTTCAAAAGTCATCTTCTGCGGATGTGTTAAAATATTTCTACAGATGAGAAAGGGTTTATTTCAAACCAAAGTACTTTTATTAATTTGAATAGTTTCAACCAAATTTTAAGAAGAAAGACTTTCATGTAAGTAACAACTTATTCACATACTCAAATAATATTAGAAATAGAAAAAAGGAAGAACTTGCACAAAGAAGTATAAAAAATATCTGTTTTGGCACATCTTAAGACATTCTGTTATAAAGGTGGATTGTTTTCTATATTTCTATACGCTTTTATAATCACTACAATCAGGACTTACCAATAGGTAGTTCATTGTCTACATTTGAATTGAATCCCATTTATTGTACGAGTGAAACAAAGAGAATATATTTTTTAAGTTTGGTGAAATATTTACTGGCATTGTTTAAGTCATGAACGAACAAAGTCTATTTATTGAAGAGGAGATGTGATTTAATAAATGATAGCATTTCTATGAGCCGCTGCAAGCTAAAAAGCTCCTTCACATTTAAGTCTTTCCTACCAATTAAAAATATTCTGTAGCAAACATCTTTGAAAACATATAGCTAAAGATATTGAAAATATCTATAAATAAAGGTATACTTATTGAATAGAGTTGAACAAATTGTGATCAATTTCTGTTTTTGCCACAAAGTTTTCAAAAGATGTCTGCTGCAGATGCATAAAAATGTGTCTGCAAGTGGGAAAGGGTAATCTCTTTACTTGATACAGAAAATTTTCAACACTTTGCAGCAGAGGATTAAAAAACAATAACGGCATAAGGAGAAATTACTCAAAATGAGATTTTTCAAAAACATAAAAAATGATTCAAATTTTCCTTTCCATTCTTTTCTACAACTTTTGTATGAGCGAAACTAAAACTTATATATATTTAAGAATTTGATTCTTGAATTGCAATGGCTTTCACTATGTGCCGAAATTGTCAAATACGCCGGGATGCAAGAGGTGTAACCTAATGTGAAGTTCTGTAAATAAGTGCTTGTCAATCTTTAATTCTTTTCTAAAATACAACACATCTGCAACAGACTGAAAATTCTTAACCGCAGAATATTCGCTGTTAATGAGGGCATATTTATCAGAAAGATATGAAAACATTGTAGCAAAAGTCTGCTGCAAACTGCATCAAAAATTGTCTGCAATTTGGAAAGAGTTAACCCTTTCAAAAATACAGACGCTCTCTGACGCAAAGGCGGCAGACAACTTTTGAAAATAATGTGGCAAAAGGAGAATTTTTTCATGAGTAATTTCTCCTTTTGCCACAATGTTTCAACTCTATTTAATAATCAATAACTCCTTTATGGAGATATTCCATGTTTTTGCCAAAATGTTTTTGAAGTTGTCTGCTGCAGATTTGATGTATGATGGAAAGGATTTGGGGATAAAATAGAGATCCATCTAGGACGTTTTCAATGTGGCGCTGTTCCAAATGTAACTATTGCATTGTTTCAGTTTGTCAAAACCGTAAATGAATCCTTTATATTGTCTTTGTGGGCTGATTAGATTTTGGTTTAACGGTGATTATTTCACTTTAGAAATCCCCCACAGCGTAACATTTATATGGCCATCAATATAATATCTTTATCCCTTCATTTGAAAACAATATGGGTACATCATTTCGTGAGACTTCAATGTGTATCTTAAGGAAAGATAGAGGGGAACCACTTGCTCATGCCCAATGACGCTTGATCTGATCGTTTTAATTGTGAAGTTAGTTTCAATTGAAAAGGCATGAAAACAATGGATTGACTATTTTATGTGGTTAAATTTTTCATCTTGTTTCAGCTTGAAATGAATGTGATCATTTTGGGTCTTGTCTGATTTTGACACTTTATGGGAATTTGACGGGATGCGAAAATTTACTGCCTGGTTTACTGTAAAATGAGAATTTGTGGTTTTTATCAACAACAAAAAAGTGCTAACAAAAGAAAAACTTCATCCACATTAGTGACAAATAATCAAATTAAATGATAATCTCTTCTTATTTTATTGGAAATGCTTAAAGATACTTTAAAGACATTTATTTGTGTTTAAAATGACTGATTCAAGTTAAACATCCAGCAAAGTGAATCATACATACTACTGTATACTTTTAAAATCCAAAACAGTCCAGGAATATTATTAAAAGAAAAAATACAAAATGGCTGATGCACATGAAACAGAAGAGAACCTAGAAGAAGTTGAATGTTTAGAAGGAATAGATGAAACTATTGTTCATCAGGAAGAACCGTCCAGTGAGTTTGGTGATTGTGTATTGTGTGATCTAACACATTGTGAGAGAGTGATCTAACGTGTGATGATAATTACAGATTAATCCTTCATCCCACATACAGCAAATTTGCAGCAGACGACTTTTAAAACATCTAGACAAAAATATTGCTCGTTATGATCAAATTCTTCTTTAGAGAGTGTCTGAAGCAGCCAACATTTTAAAACATTATGGAGAAATTGCTCATGATGCTTCACTAAATAAACTTATATTTGTATGAATTTTCCATGATGTTTCGAAAGCCGTCTGCTGCACATTTGTTGTATATGAGAAAATGTTAACCCTTTCCATGAAATGTTTTAAGTGTATAGTCTCTTTTGGAAACATCTATGAAATACAATATACTATCTAAAGAATTGAAAGAAAAAAATATGGTGCAAGAAGAAAAAATTGCTCATAATAAGATAGTATTCTTTTTTCCACAATGTTTTCAAGGAGTCATTTGATGCTGGCGTCTGGACATCAAAAGCTATTTGTATGTTAACATGCAAACCTGAAATAGAACTGTTGGAAACAATATGTGCAGTACGTATCTGTTACAAAAAGTGTATTCAAATATAAGACTTCTGTCTAAACAGTGTCCAAACTGTTTGTAATTCAATCATCAAGTTGATATTTTTTATTTTAATGTAGACAACCTTTGATGGCTCTGTTGAAAATGAAAATATCAAGGCTGGAATGTTCCTATCTAATCAACAATATCTCCATTTTCACATCATATGCTTTATTTTTGTCCTTAATTTATCTTTTCATTTGTTCAGCTTTTTCTGCTGTTGTCATCAGATGATTCACATTTGGAACAGTATATATAAATGTTTAGCGGTTAATGATGGTTTAGTAACAATGTATCTAAATGATCAAGTTGATACATGTTTTTTATGCCACATTTGAAACTAGACCATTTGTAAAATGGATTCAATTATTGTCGATTGGCGTTAATAAAGATTTAGACTTCTACATGAATATTTATTTATGCCCTCCCCCTCAACCCCCTTGGAAGAAGAGAAGGTATATATAATATAGCTTTGCATATGTCAGTCGGGCCTGTAAGTAGACCACAGCTTGTCCAATTGATAACTGGATAATGGCTTGAACCTACAGTGCTCAAACATGGCAGGGAGATTGGGCATGACCAGTTGATGGCCCCTTTTGATTTTGAGGTCGCCCAATTAAAGGTCAAGGTCAGCGGCATTTTGATGCAACTGCAGCAGGCCAAAAATGAAACTGAAAGTTTCGATAGGATGATGGACATGAAAAACTTGGGTACTTATAAGGACATTTGTGGGATGCTAAATATGTAGGGCAAAAATGTATGGGGCCCCAAAAACTATGTAGTCTTGAGTCACTGTGTCCGTCAATCTGTCCGATGGCTGCCTGATGTTTGTAGATAGCTTATTTACCAAGAGGAGATATGCAGATATGGTATTCTAATTGGATGTTGTTTACAGAGTAAATTCTCCTTTACTTTTATTCATAGTGTTAATATATATTCCAACATTCATATTTTTTCTCAGAATCCACTCTACTCTGCACACGTGGAATTCCATGATATTTTATAGCAAGCTTCTTTACCTAGAGGAAATATTCTTGTGGCATTTTGGTTTCATGTTTTTTTACAGACTTTTGTTGGCATTTGATTATTATACCTTAGTGTTATATTCCAACTTAAGTGTCTGCACTATTGTCACCTGGCTGAAATTAAATGAAAGTGTTTAGTTAGCTTCTATACTGGCATTCCAGATGGATTTTTAGTTATGGCCCCCTTGAAAGTAATACATGGTGTACTATAGCAACATAATATGTGCATGCCATGTTGCAGAAAACACTTTCTGGGAGGAATTCATTGAAATTGTATATAGAAAAATTCAATATAAAGAGAATGTGTGCATATTGTTCAGGTTAGATGTCATGACCATGTGTGGCATACATGACCTAATAGTGTTTAATGACAAAGAGACATTAAGGGAAATTAAATAGCATTTAGCTATACAAGTTCCTGGTATAAGTAATTTCTCCTTTTTAACAATGTAATTAAAATTAGAACAAGAGCGCCACAGAGTGAACGCCAAAGCTTGTCCGTTTTTTCTAAGACAAAAAGGGGCATTATTGAATAATTATTCAAGCCAGAGTTATGTGACTTGGTAGAGACATGTATATTACTCCTAGGAACATGTGTACCAAGTTTCATTTGAAAATGTTGAACTGTTTGTGAGATATGAGGTAAGGTTAAAGTTTTGTGGCATCAACACAGACGACGACACCAAGTGTATCTTAATTCTTCGAAAAACAGACGAGCTAAAAAATGAAACCGTCTTCCTCTGGGAAAATGTTTACGTGTTTAACATCCATGGATTATTGTTTTATTTGGACTATTTGGCCATTTTCAACAGTATTTTAGTTATTTTACATTAATACCTAGAACAACTTCTTTGGATCTGCATAGAAAATGATTGCCTATCCAGTATGTTTGTTTGAATTGTGTTTTATGTATTTCAGTTGTATCACAGTGTTTTCTGGGTACATTACCAATACTGTAACTGATGGATCAGTCATAGTGCTATCCACTGTGATCCTCAGACCCAAGGAAGAAAGCAACTCGATTTGACCTGACTTTAACCCTTTCCCAAATACAACAAATCTGCAGCACGACTTTAAAAAACATCTTGGCCAAAGAAAATAGAAAATCACTATATGTGTCAATATAATTATTAAATAGCGGTGAAAACAGTACGGCAATAAAAGAAATTGCTAATTATGGGCGATTTTCTCCTTTAAAATCAGAATTATTTTTTGTTAACCCTTTCCCTCATGTAGACGCTTTCTGACGCCTGCAGCAGACAGCTTTTTGAAAACATAGTGACAAAAGAAGAAATTGCACAAAACGTGCAATTTCTCCTTTTGCCACAATGTTTTCCACTTTTTGTCATTATTATCCATTCAATTATGGAGATTTTCTATGTTTTGACAAAATACGTTCAAAGTCGTCTGCTGCAGAATTGTCGTATGAGGGAAAGGGTTAAAGTTGTTTGATGTAGATGTGTCAAAAGGCGTCTTTAACCCTTTCCCACCTGCAGACGCATTTTAACGCAATAGCAGCAGACGACTTTTGAAAACATTGTGGCCAAAGATGAAATTGCTCATCATGAGCAATTTCATCTTTGGCCACAATGTTTTCAACTTTATTTAACAATTATTAAGCTATCTTTTATGGAGATTTTTCAGGTTTTTGTCACTATGTTTTCAAAGTCGTCTGCTGCAGGTTTGTTGTGTGTGGGAAAGGGTTAAGGATTCAAACCTGGGTCTCCTCTGATCAAGAGGCTGACACAAATCACTAAATCACTGAGATCTAATGAAGAATTCAAAAACATAAATTCAGCATTACTGGCCCATATGGGTGAACCCTTTTCCCACATACAACAAATCTGCAGCAGACGACTTTTAAAATATCTACTCAAAAATATGAAAAATCTCTATAATTGTAGTCTGATAATTACTGAAAAAAGTTGAAAACTTTGTGACAAAAGGAGAAATTGCTCGTTTTGAGCAATTTCTCCTTTTGTCACAATGTTTTCAAAAGTAATCTGCTGTCAGTGCGGCAAAATGCGTCTACAGGTGGGAAAGCGTTTAATGTCAGTTTTGTGAACTTCTGCTAAAAGAATTAAAATAAAATATATTACACTTATCAACATAAAACTTGTGATTTCTGTTTTATTTCCTTTCTTAAGTCGGACTCTTGGGTATCTCCAATATCTCTGTGATCCTTTCCCTGATGCAGATGACATCAGATACATAATAATTCTGAAGAATGTAGAAGATGATTTGGGAAAACATTGAAGGAAAAAAGGAAAATATTGCTCAAGATGAGCAATTTTTCTTTGTCCCGTTACATCTTGAACTCTTATTGAATTAGAAACTCCAATTTTATCTTCTTTTTAAAGTTTTGCCATCATGATCCTTCTAGTACATGGTTATGTTATAATTCTTTCAATTTTGAAGATGGCATAACCTAGACAACATCAGGAATAAGGTTTCTGAAACCTTTTCATATCGCAATGTGTCCCATTTGTGTTTAATTTATGAGTCTACTGTGTGAATTAATTTCTTCCTAGAAAGTGCTTTGTCTAGGTGCAAATGAGTTAGTCTTTCATTTATTTCAGACTTCCCACTGGAAACCTTTCTACATCTTATTGCATGTGGCACATATCACAGGAAAAGTAGCTTTCAATTAAATGTAAACCTTCACCACATACAATTAAACTATAGCAGACAACTTTGACATCATCTTGGCTAAAATAAGGACAAATATTTAATAGAGTTGAAACCATTATGCCGCAATGATTTTCAATCGTCTTTTGCTACAGATGTGTCAAAATACATCAGCAGATGTGAAAGGGGAACCAAGCCTAGACTAGTTAGGCCTTGACTAGTTAGCCTGCATCTAAGCCTAGTCCTATCAGGGTATATATATTATAAAGCCCCATATTTTAGTAAGTCAAAATATCGTTTTAGCTTCTAGAGAAACTTTAGGGGGCCACAATGATACCATGAAAATAATAATTTATGAGCCCCTTCAAACATAAAATAGATTTGTTGCATCTTTAACCCTTTCCCACATACAACAAATCTGCAGCAGACAACTTTGAAAAGATACCCTAACAAAATTGGAAGCTCCCTTTTAAATGAAAGTACAATAATTGAATAGAGTTGAAAACTTGGTGACAAAAGTAGAAATTGCTGTTTATATTTGTGATATTTCTTCTTTTGTTGCAGAGTCGCCGGAAACCCTCTATATGTGGGAAAGGGTTAATGTTTTTGTACAATAGATAATTGCCACTGCAGTCAGCCATGTTGAAACCAGCTAATGATATTCTGCTGAAAGAGTCACTTTTCAGTCATTATAATAGAGTCGCTTTTCAATGTTCCCGTTATTTTTTTTCGCAGGTCAGACATCATTCCCCTATAAGCTTAAATTTGTATTAAATAACCCTTTCCTATACCAAATCTGCAACAGATGTTTTTGAAAACACCTAGACAAAAAATATCGAAACAGTCTATAAATAAAAGAATAAATATTAAATAGATATTAATTCTTGTTGTTGTGACAATGGGAGATTGTGCTCATTAAGAGCAAAATATTATTGTCGCCTTTTTCAACATTTTTTTTCAAAGTTGATTGTTGCAGAAGCTTCAAAAAGTGTCTGCATGTGGGTAAGGCTTAGTGAAAGATAATGACATAAGCCTTTAGTGATTTTTAATGGCAGGTGAATCTAGAATATAAATCCTTTCCATAATAGCAACAAAACAAACAAAAATGCTGATTCCTCTGATGATTATATCAATTAAAACAAAAACTGTTGAAAAAAGAGAAATTACTTCTTGTGCTTTTCGTGACAATTTAAATCTTTGTTTTTACTTGATCTATAAGTTTATGTTCAGTTGTTGAAATTGTTCATTCTATCCTAGGGTTGATTTAAATTGGTGACCTTGGAGTTTTTAAGGTAAAAAAAGGAATCAAAGCAATAATTTCTTTTCATTAAATATTTTCAAATGTTTCTTCAAATCGTATGAGGAATTCGTCAAGATTTAACATTTCTTTTCAAGGATGTTTTCAAATTGACATTGGTGAAATTTGCATATCAGTTTAAAGAAGTCTAGAAGTTTTTGGTAAGAAGGATTGTGATGAAACAAGATCAGTTGAGAAGAAAATGGAAGATGAGCATATTATAACTTGAAATTGTATCTGTCATAATGTCTATGAGAATTTGCATTTAGATTGACAGTGTTTAGTTTCATCAATGTTTAAGAAATTAAACAAGTAGAGAGGTGCAACACCTTTCTCTGATCCATTTCCAATCAACGAAGAATCTTTTTCCTCATTAAAAAATCATTTGCGACACAAAAACTATAACTTGAAGCTAAATTTTAAAGTTAAAATAATTTTTTTCCTTTGCCAACAAGTCTACCCAAAAGTCATCTCCACGCTACTTAATTGAATCTTAACCCCCCCCCCCCCCCCCCTTTCCCTCAAACATTAAATCAACAGCAGACGATTTTGAAAACATACTCTCAACTCCCTTTAAATGAAAGTATAATAATTGAATCAAGTTGAATTTTAAAACATGGTGACAAAAGGAGCAATTTCTTCTTTTGTCAGCATGTTTGCAAAAAGCCGTCTGCTGCAGAGGCATCAGAAAGCAGTCGATATCTATGGAGAGAAAAATATAAGGAAAGTTCCTAGAAATGCATAAATGTAGAAATACTGGATAGAGTTGAAAACTTTCAAAATTACCAATTTCACCATTTGTCATAAATGTTTCAAATTGTGTCTACTATAGATGTGTCAAAATGCTTCTGTAAGTTGGAGAGGGTCAATCCTTTCGCCGAGCCCCAGTAGCCCAGTCGGTAGCGACGCGGGCTGTCAATCCAGGTGTTGTGAGTTTGAATCCCGGCTCGGCCAACTTTTTTTCCGACGATTGACAAAAGTCAATGCGACATGCGTCATTCGTCTTCCACCAATGGACTAAGTCTATGTGGAAAAGCAGCCAGTTGCTTGGGAAGATTGTTGTGTGGAGTCCTGGTGTGAGAAAACCAGGAAATGCATGAGTAGGTGAACTGGCCGCCGTGATATAACGGAGAAATTGTTGAAAACGGCGTTAAACCCCAATCAATCAATCAGTCAGTCAATCCTTTCCCACATGGAACAAATCTGCAGCAGACGAATATCTTCTGAAAAATATGCCCAATCTCTTTAAATAATTTTATATTGATTGAATATAGTTGAAAACAATGTGATCAAAGAAGAAAGTGCTCATCATGAGTAATTTCTCCTTTTATCACAATGTTTTAAAAAGTAATCTGCTTCAAAGGCATCAGAATGCGTTTGCAAGTGGGAAAGGGTTAACTGTTAAAATGTAGATTTTCTTGTGCCATATGATATAATTACAAAAACTAGTAATTCCAGCAAATTCTGTCTAACCTTTCACTCCTGAAGTAATCTTTTGAAGAAATTTGCGTTATTATTGACATTAATCGGTAAATTCACATGATTAAATTGTTACTTTCAGCCATTATTTCAGCCATTCCTTTATTCTATTCATTTGTACCTTTCCCACATAGAACAAATCTGCAGCAGATGACTATGAAAACATCTACTCCAAGATACGGAAAATCCCTAGAAATGAAGGTATAATTACTGAAAAAAAAGTTGAAAACATTGTGGCAAAAGGAGAAATTGCTCGTTTTGAGCAATTCCTACTTTTGTCACAATGTTTTCAAAAGTAGTCTGCTGCAGATGTGTGTATATGTTGGAAAGGGTTAATAACTCAAGAACATAGTCAGGCATAAATAATCTTTTATCAACCAATTATCTTATAATTATGTTATTTGTAGATTCTTTCAAATTAAAAAATATCTCTAACAATAAATGAATTTCAAATTGTTTAACCCTTTCCCTCATATAGACGCTTTCTGACGCCTCTGCAGCAGACGGCTTTTTGAAAACATAGTGACAAAAAAAGAAATTGCACAAAACATGCAATTTTTCCTTTTGCCACAATGTTTTCCACTTTTAGTCCGGTTATCCATTCAATTATAGAGATTTTCAATTTTTTGACAAAATATTTTCAATGTTGTCTGCTGCTGAATTGTCGTATGAGGGAAAGGGTTAAGCCTTAGTAGGAGCTTGATGACACATCTGAAGCAGACAACATTTACGAACATTGTGACAAAAGCAGTAATTACTTATGATGAGAAATTTCTCCCTTTATCTCATTATACCCCCAGATACATAGTATATGGGGGCTATATAGGAGTCACGCTTGTCGGTCGGTTTGTTGGTTTGTCGGTCCATTGGTCTGTGGACATTTCTTGTGAACACTATTTCTCAGCAACCCTTGGTCATAATTCAATATAACTTCACAAGAATGATTGATACTAAGCCTAGTTGTGCATAGTGTCGGCGTGTTGCGCTGGATTATTTTTTAATGAGTTATGGCCCGTTGAATTTCTAATACATATGGCATATTGTCAGGCACCAGCTGGGGGTATTCATCACATTCAGTGATATTTCTGGTAATTTTTTTAACCTTATTCAATAGTATTTATGTTTATTTATCGAGGATGTTCATTGTTTCAAATTGATGGTTTCAAACTGGTCTGCTGCATTTGTGCTCTATGTGGGAAAAGGGGTTTAATCCTTTTCCCAATTGTAGACCTGCTGATACATAGACAATTGAGCATTTTAACCCTTTTCCTCATATAGACTCTTTCTGACGCCTCTGCAGCAGACGACTTTTTAAAAACATAGTAACACAAGTAGAAAATACTCAAAACAAGCAATTTCTCTTTTTGCCACAATGTTTTCCACTTTTAGTCATAGGTTATCCATTCAATTTAAGAATTTTTTTTTCTGACAAAATATGATCAAATTCGTCTTCTGCAGAATTGTCGTATGAGTGAAAGGGTTAACAGTATTTCAGTTATACCAGAATGTTTTCTTGGTAAATGACAAGTACAACTATTGATTACTTTATCCAGAAACAATGCAACAATGCTAATGCATTCTGGGACAACCCATAGCACCATGTAGGGACACACCTACTACTACTACTACCATTTCTATCAATGACAGGCCATAAATAAACTTCATTGATATGAACCGATAAGGGATCAAACATGGATCTTTCACCCTCAAGATTGATTGATTGATTGATTGGGGTTTAACGCCGTTTTTAACAATTTGTCAGTCATATCACGGCGGCCAGTTCACCTACTCATGTGTTTCCTAGTTTTCTCACACCAGTACTCCACATAACAATCTTCCCAAGCAACTGGCTGCTTTCCCACATAGACTTAGCCCATTGGTGGAAGACGAATGACCCATGTCGCAATGACTTTTGTCAAACGTCGGAAAGAAAGTTGGCCGAGCCGGGATTCGAACTCACAACCCCTGGATTGACAGCCCGCGTCGTTACCGACAGAGCTACCGGGACTCGGCCCACCCTCAAGAATATTGAGCCACAATAATTTAGTCAGTAACAGGAAGGGATATTGATCGGGTATTCATAAGTTTGAACCCCAGCTCGACCATTGATTCTGTCCAATTATTGACAAAAAGTCACGATGACTACTAGCATCATTTGTCTACCATCAAATATTCTATGTGTGAAGATAGCCAGTTGTCTTTGAAGAATTTCATGAGGAGTACTGTTTCGAGAACGGCTGGAAACACATGCTTAGATAAACTGGCCACTGTGATAAAACTGAAAACCTGTGGAAAACTGCATTCAATTCCAATCAAACATTAACAAATCCACTCATGACAGGACTGGTGCTATACCAAGCCACCAGGATATTTTGTTCAAGGAGCCTTTTCCTTTGACACGGTTTCTTGAGTAATTATAACTAATGTTGATAAATAATTATTCTATTTCTACATAAATAAACTCGTTCAGTTCTCATTGTATCTGATTGTACTTTGTATTTAGGAAAAACCTTTGCCTGAAAGAAACTATCAGACACATCATTTATTCTTTAATTGACAATTTTTAGCCAGATTTAAAATATCTTTTGGAAATTTACCATATATATTTTTAAGTAATTATATGTTATTGCCTATTGGCTTCAGTGGAAGATATGTTCTGCTGTTTTTTATATGGCCAGTGTTTACTATATATTGCAACCCTAATTATAGCTCGATATGTCTTCATGATCTTTTTGAGATGTAAAAAGATGTATTAGATGTTTAACTAAAGATGTAAAAAGGTGCATTATTCTTTTAACTAAAGATGTAAAACTGTGTAATTACCTTTTACCCAGAGATGTAAAAAGGTGTATTTGTCCTTACTTGGATGTAAAAAGTGGATTAACCTGTAAAAAGGTGTATTTATCTTAAAGCGACTGAAATCCGGATGGCACGAAAAAAATAAAAAAATAAAAAACCTTGAATTCGCCCTAAATGTTATTTTTTATGATATCCAAGTAAAACCAGGGTAGAAAATGTATCGTTTTTTATCAATAAAGTGAACTTTAGTCGTTTTCAATTGTCCCGATGAAGGGGTTTCCTATTTAAAAATACTTACCCCGTTACTGACAGGGTAAAATTTGCGATGGAAAAAGTATCGAAAACAAGAAAATCTCACCGATTATAGGGGTATGTAATATGTCAGTTATCATATTTTAATGCCCCAAATAGAAAAATAACACTTATTTTCTTAAAATTGGATTTTTTTTTTTTTTTTCGACAGTTGGGTATCTGGAGTTCAGTCGCTTTAACTTAGAGATGTAAAAAGTGTATGAGCCTTTTACCTAGAGACATAAAAAGGTGTATAAGTCGTTAATCTAGAGATGCAAAAAGGTGTATCAGTCTTTAACCTAGAGATGTTAAAAGGTGTATTAAAACAAAAGTGTATAAACCTTTTACCTAGAGATGCAAAAAGATGTATTAGCCTTTAACCGAGAGATGCAAAAAGATGTATCAACAAATTACCTGGAGATGCAAAAAGTGAATTAAACTTTTACCTAGAGATATAAAAAGGTGTATAAGCCTTTTACCTAGAGATGTAAAAAGGTGTATTCATATTTTACCTAGAGATGTAAAAAGGTATTACCCCTTTACCTTAAGATGTAAAAGGTGTATTAATATTTTACCTAGAGATGTAAAAGGGTGTATTGGCCATTTAAAAAGATGCAACAAAGTAAAGTAACATTTTACCTAAATATGTTAAAAGGTGTATTACCCTTTTTACCTTCAGATGTAAAAAGGGGTATTAATATTTTACCTAGAGAATTATGTAAAAAGGTGTATCAACCTTTACCTACAGGTGTAAAAAGATGTATTAATATTTTACCTAGAGATGTAAAAAAGTGTATTACCCTTTAACCTACAGATGTAAAAAGGTGTATTAATATTTTATCTATAGATGTTAAAAGGTGTATTATCCTTTTGCCTACAGATGTAAAAATGTGTATTACCCTTTTTACCTTTAGATGTAAAAAGGTGTATTAACCTTTACCTACAGATGTAAAAGGTGTATTAACCTTTTTCCTAGAGATGTAAAAGGGTGTATTAACCTTTACCTAGATATGTAAAAAGGTGTACTAACCTGTTACCTACAGATGTTAAAAGGTGTATTAATATTTGACCTTCAGATGTAAAAAGGTGTATTAACCTTTTACATACAGAATGTAAAAAGGTATATTAATATTATTTACCTTTAGATGTCAAAAGGTATTATTAACCTTTTACCTACAGATGTAAAAATTGATATAACTAAAATTTACCTATATATGTCTGATATAACTGAAATTTAACCATGAATGGCTGTAATATAACTGAAATCTACCAATGAACAGCTGTGATATAACTGAAATTTACCCATGAACGACTGTAATATAACTAAAATTTACCTATGGACAGCTGTGATATAACTGAAATTTACCCATGAATGACTGTAGTATATAACTGAAATTTATCTAAGAATATAACTGTAATTTACCAATAAATGGCTGTGATATTACTGAAGTTTACCCATGAAAGGTTGTAATATAACTGAAATTTACCTTTGAATATCTATATGAGCAGCTGTGATTTAACTGAAATACCCATGAATGGCTGTAATATAACTGAAATTTACCCAATGAATGGCTGTAATATAACTGAAATTTATACATGTGATATAACTGAAACTTACCAATGAAATGCCATGACATAACTGAAATTTAAAATAACGTTGAATGCTTGGTAAAACACTATTCAAACAAATACAATACTTCTCTCTTATATATGGTTCAATTTCAGCGAGTCAAACATTATTTCATTATGTTTTATTTATTTTATTGGGGTTTAACGCCGCTTTCAACATTATTTCAGTTATATCACGGCGACAGTTCACTTATTCATGATCCCTGGGTAAACAAACCAGTACTAGGCTAGAAAATGTGCATTGCCCAAGGGCACTCCTCCCTGACCATAGCACCGCAACTGGTGATCGAACCTGGGACACCTAGTTTCAAATCCCCGCCGCTAACCACTCGATCACAGAGGATTCCCTATTTCATTATGTAAAGTAAGATATCGAAGGTCACCTATAATTTTCAGAGCTGAATAACATTGGTACTGGAAATTTACCCATGAAACAATGAGATATAATTGAATTACACTTGAACAGCTATAAATTGCTGGTTTTGAGCAATTTCTCCTTTTGCCACACTGTTTTCAACTTCTCACAGTAATATAACCTCCATTTATAGAGATAATCCACACTTTTGTCAAAGTCATCTGCTGCAGATTTGTTGTATGTGGGAGAGGGTTAAAGCAGACGGCTTTTTGAAAACATAGTGACAAAAGAAGAAATTGCACAGAACGTGCAATTTCTCCTTTTGTCACAATGTTTTCCACTTTTAGTCATAGATTATCCATCTGACAAAATACGTTCAAAGTCGTCTGCTGCAGATTTGTTGTATGTGGGAGAGGGTTTAAAGCAGACGGCTTTTTGAAAACATAGTGACAAAAGAAGAAATTGCACAGAACGTGCAATTTCTCCTTTTGTCACAATGTTTTCCACTTTTAGTCATAGGTTATCCATTCAATTATAGAGATATTTCATTTTTTGACAAAATACGTTCAAAGTCGTCTGCTGCAGAATTGACGTATGTGGGAACGGGTTGTGTTTAACAGTCTATGTGGAAAAGCAGCCGGTTGCTTGGAAAGTATGTTGTGTGGTGTACTGGTGTGGGAAAACCAGGAAAACGCACGAGTAGGCGAACTGGTCGCCGTGATATGACTGCGTGAAAAACGGCGTTAAACCCCGATCAAAGGAAAGGGAACGGGGTTAATTAATATGCAGGTACTTGTTGAAAATCAATGAAGATGAGACACCAGTTTAACCCTTTCCCTCACATAGACGCTTTCTGACGCCTCTACAGCAGATGGTTGTTTGAAAACATAGTGACAAAAGAAGAAATTGCTCAAAAAGAGCAATTTCTCCTTTTGCCACAATGTTTTCCACTTTTAGTCATGGGTTATCCATTCAATTATAGAGATTTTCTATTTTTTGACAACATACGTTCAAAGTCGTCTGCTGCAGAATTGTCGTATGAGGGGAAGGGTTAAAGAAATCAGCAGGATAAGGGTGAGTGGGGAGAGAGTGTGTCCCTATAATGTCTTTTACTGGTTTACCCTTGGATCTGAAAATCATACCAGAGATATGATCAGTTCATAAATCATTATCACCTATTACTGTTATTATCACAGTTAGAAAAAACGTGGCATGAAAAAAGCACTGCCCTCTGTTTTAGGATTATATTTGTTTTAATGCCTGAAAACATGTATCTCGGTTTCAAAACTGAACCCAATCAAATGGTTTTCTTTTTTAATTTTAACAACAACGATTTAACATTTTCCCCCATATGATTAATTTGCTACAAAAAAAATAGATAAAAAATATTAAAGAAATAAATTACAATTATTGAAGGGGGTTGAAAACATTGTGACAATTGCCAAAATTGCTCATCTCCTTTTGTCACAACGTTTTCAAAAGTCTGCAGATGCATGAAAATGCATATATACAGGCAGAAAAGCATTCAGAAAGCAAGATTTCTAAGACAGAAAAAAATAAATAGGGGTTTTATTGCAGGAATAAATTAAATGTCTGCCTCAAAACCAGCTTTTCCTACAATGTTTTCAACTTTCCAGATGTTAGAATATTTTCATAACTGTGGGCCTCAAAAGTAACATATCAAATGAAAAGTAATTTCAGCAGTACCTTTCTCTGTTACATGTTCGTTATTAACCCTTTCCCTCATATAGACGCTTTCTGACGCCTCTGCAGCAGACGGCTATTTGAAAACATAGTGACAAAAGAAGAAATTGCATAAAACGTGCAATTTCTCCTTTTGTCACAATGTTTTCCACTTTTAGTCATATGTTATCCATTCAATTATAGAGATTTTCTATTTTTTGACAAAATATATTCAAAGTCATTTGCTGCAGAATTGTTGTATGAGGGAAAGGGTTAATGCTCCAAACCTGACAGTGATACAATTGGGCCGACCGCAATATTTTACAATTTTAATCTATGCTCATTATGGTAAAAAACTAATAAAGAGTGTTGTGTATCTTCCAATTGATAAAACGATGAATTTCGCTTTCAAGATCATTTTGTTGTCCCAAATTATTATCTATTTGCGGGGTTTACTTTTGCCAAATTATGACCATTTATAGGCATAGCATTATGCTTGATCTATTTCATATTGATGCCTATCAGTGATATGATATATGAGCATTCCTTTAACAAATTTAACCCTTCACTTGTTGAATAACACTGACAAATGAGCCATTCCACTAAAAACCCAACATTATGGCCTCTGCGTAATGTATGGACCCAGATCAGCCTTCGCAGGCTAATCCAGGCTGACACATTCCGTGTCTTGGAGATAGAGGTATAGGGTAATGATTCCTGAAACAGAAAATCCACAGGTTTGTAAAACAATAGAAAATCTCTATAATTGAATGGATGACCTATGACTAAAAGTGGAAAACATTGTGGCAAAAGGAGAAATTGCTTGTTTTGAGCAATTTCTTCTTTTTTCACTATGTTTTCAAAAAGCTGTCTGCTGCAGAGGCGTCAGGAAGTGTCCATATGAGGGAAAGGGTTAATGTCTGTCCAGGTTAGCCTGCGCAGCATGCTAAGGCTGATCTGGGTTGATACTTTTTTCTCGTAATTCGGCTCAAATATCATGCAATCTGATCTTGGCACATCTACAGCAGTCAACATTTGGTAAGATTGTCGCAAAAGAAGCACTTTCTGATAATGTACAATTTTTTAATAAATATACTTTGATTTATTGAGATTTGCCATACTTTTACCTCAATATTTTCAAAGTCGTTTTCTTAACCCTTTCCATCATATGGACTCTTTCTGACGCCTCCGTAGCAAACGGCTTTTTGAAAACATAGTGACAAAAGAAGAAATTGCACAAAACATGCAATTTCTCCTTTTGCCACAATGTTTTCCAGTTTTTTGTCATTATAAGGTTATCTATTTCATTTTGGAGATTTTCTTTTTTGTGACAAATTACGTTCAAAGTCGTCTGCTGTAGAATTGCCGTATGAGGGAAAGGGTTAAGATTTACTTGCATTTTGGACAACAGATTGTGTTTGAACTGTATGTTTTAAGCAGCTTTCAGTAATATTTCAGCTATATTACTATGGCATTTCTGAAGTTAATTACCTATACTTCATGCAAATTTATGCTCACTTCAGAAGATGAGTTGTAATGTAATTATACCCCCTTCTTTAAGAAGATGGGGTATATAGGAGTCACTGTGCCGGACTGTCGGGCTGTCAGTCGGTTGGTCGGTCGGAAGTCATATTTTGTCCGGCCTATTTCTTACAAACTATTGGGTGGAATTCAATAACATTTTACATGAAGCTTCTATACCAAGAGGAGATGTGCATATCCTAAAGGTCGTACAATTGCATGTTATTTTTCAGAGTTATGGCCCATTTACTTATTAAGTTATGGTGTAGGTCAAGGTGCTGTTTTAGGGGGTATTTATCATCTTCAGTGATAGTTCTAGGTCATGCAGTCCTTAGCGCCAAGGAAAGAAGCCCCTACTGTTTCAGGAATCAAACCAGGGTCTCCCATGAAAGCAAACAAACTCCATTTTCTCCTTAGTGAATGCTCCATCAAATACTGTACACCACTGATTGAGTTAATTATGTAATCGGGGTCCATTTTCCAACAATCTTTCTTAAGGCTAAGTAAGTTTATATACTTAAAAGCGTAGTTCATCATTTTTGTTTCCCTTGCAAATTTGCCAGAATATTTCATTTCTTTAACAAGTAATTTGTTTGTATGCAAGGTATGCTTATATTTATGTCAACTTTGTCATTTATTTAAATTCATTCCATCATTCATGTTTTACAAAATATTATGGAAACAAAAATAATGAAATATGCCTTTAATTATCTAAATATTAATTACTTATAGCGCTAAGTAAGGTTGGTGGAATTGGACCCTGAAATATATTTTTCAAACAAAAATACCAGATATATTATGACCAGCTTTCTTTTGACTTAATGCAGTTGTTAGACTAGATAATTAGCCCTTTATCATACACAACAATTCTGCTGCAGACGACTTTGGAAACTTCTAGACAATAAATATGTAAAATATCTATAAATAGAAGAATATTAATTGAAAAGATGATGAAGGATTTCATCTTTAGTTACAATGTTTTGAAAGGTCTGCTGCAGATGCGTCAAAATGCATCTGCAGGTTGGAAAGGATTTATTACAAAGTTGAATTCATGAGAATTACTAAGCTTTTCAAAACAGAGAAGAAAACACTTGGGCGGAAAGAGAATTTTCTCAATATGAATAAATCATCTTTTATATCATCAATTTCTAAAAATATTTTTTTAGTCCCATCAAAACATAAAAGTTTGAGGGAAAGGGTTAAATATGACTGAAGTGCTTGAAATTATTTTAACCCTTTCCATCATATAGACGCTTTTCTGAAGTCTCTGCAGCAGGCAGCTTTTTGAAAACATGGCGACAGAAGAAGAAATTGCTCAAAACAAGCATTTCATGTATGTTTTCAAAGTAATCTGCTGCAGATTTGTTGTATGTGGGAAAAAGGGGTTAAAAAATGTAAATTATTTACATTAGATTTAACAAAAAGGGTATATTATAATTTAATTTGTGACAAAAATGGAAGATTTATATGAATGTATTCAAAACTGTCCTAACTTTTACAACAGAACTTGACAAGGGGTATATTTCATGTTCTCTAACCTTCCCTACATGCAACAAATCTGCAGCAGACTACTTTGTTAACCCTTTCCCTCATATAGACGGCGCTTTCTGACGCCTCTGCAGCAGACGGCCTTTTGAAAACATAGTGACAAAAGAAGAAATTGGGGGGGGGGGGGGGGGGGGGGGGGGGTAAAGAGACCCTAGTTGACTCTCAAATAAAATGTTTTGGGTATTCAAAAGAATTGGGTGTCTTATAAACCATTATTTTGAGTACCAACAACATAGGGTCTGGTTGGTAAATGAGAGAGATATTATGGAAAGAACACCTAGCTGTTTCTTTATCGTTCTTTAGAGCTATATATAGAGCCCCGGTAGCTCAGTCGGTAGCGATGCGGGCTGTCAATCCAGGGGTTGTGAGTTCGAATCCCAGCTCGGCCAACATTCTTTCCGACGTCTGACAAAAGTCACTGTGACCTGCGTCATTCGTCTTTCACCAATGGGCTGTTTAACAGTCTATGTGGAAAAGTAGCCAGTTGCTTGGAAAGTATGTAGTGTGGTGTACTGGAGTGGAAAAACCAGAAAAATTGTTGAAAACGGCGTTAAACCCCAATCAATCAATCAATCAATAAATAGAGCTATATAATACAATGTGAAGTTACAGCTGTCTTGCGTGATTCCTCTGAGATAGAAAGAAGACCATAGTTGATGTTCCTTCCATTATAAAACTACTTCAAAAGAAAGGAAATATTAAATAATTTGGGGTAATTATGTCTGATCCATTTGAAATTTGACAATGATGACTCGTTGTATGCACAAAAATGTCACAACCTCTGAAAGGTTTTGAACTGTTTACCGGATATGAACCTTTAATAGTCGGTCACCTAGCTGCTTTGAAACAGTCTTGAGGAAAACAGAACACCACCCATCAACATATAGCCGCTTTCTGATGCCTTGATCTGCTGCAGACAACTTTTGCCACAATATTTACTCTGTTCATGAACGAGGGAATATTAAATAACTTTTCCCACATTCATGAACAATTTCCATATTTTGGCGTATATAATTTCAAACTTGTCTGCTGCAAATAAATTGTATGTGGGAAAGGGTTAAGATTTCATTGGGGTTTTACGCCGCTTTCAACATTATTTCGGTTATATCATGGCGACAGTTCACTTATTCATGATCCCTGGGTAAAAACAAACCAGTAATAGGCTAGAAAATGTGCCTTGCCCAAGTGCACTCCACCATGACCGTCTTGCCGCGACTGGGGATCGAACCCGGGACATCTGGAAATGCATGAGTAGGTGAACTGGCCGCCGTGATATAACTGAGAAATTGTTAAAAACGTCGTTAAACCCCAATCAATAATATAAAAAATTATGCTTTCATTAATAGAGATTTTTCATATCTTTGCCCAGATGGTTCGAAAATTGTCTGCTGCTGTTTTGTTCTATGTAGGAACCGCAGTAAACAGATATGATAATTTATCTATGATAGATTTTATCTAATTGCAAAGCCTTTTTAATTCCCACCTGCAGATGTGTTTTTGGTGCATCTGCGACAGTTGGCTTTTGAGCAAATTCTCGTTTTGCCTCACTCCATTCAGTAATTACTAATTACACTTGCATTTATAGAGATTTTCCAAAGTTTTCAAAGTCTTCTTCTGGAGATTTGCTGTATGTGGGAAATGGTTAAATTTCAAATCTTTTGTAGTAAATTGGTTTAGAAAACATTCATCGTATAATTATAATACAGTTTTAGTTCAAGGTCAAACATTTGTTTTCCACTCGATAACTTTGTTTGACCTTGACCTATTCTGACGAAATTTCGTAATAAGGAAGGAAAGAAATAAAGGATTGGTTGGGAGACGTTCATGCCAATGTCAAGGTCACTATTTTGATATAGTTTTCCTTTGATATGGTCCCCATATCTTCGATTGTTTAGTGTTTTATGCCACTTTCAACCATTTTTTCAGTTATATATCATTTCGTTTCCTGGGAAAGTTATTAGTACTACTGGTCCAATAATAATCCTGACCCCCAGCAAGTCGGTCGTAATGCTAACCCAGCAACCCTGAGCGCAAAGGAGGGAAGCCATTATATACTACCATTTTCAAAGTCTTTGGCATAAAACACCAAACAATCAATCTCCAACAAGTTTTCTAACAAATCAAGCCTTTATATCAGGAAAAGGGAAGGGTGGTCAATCACACATACACATTCTGTCTGCAAAAGCCGTCTGCTGCAGAGGCGTCAGAAAGCGTCTATATGAGGGAAAGGGTTAAATTAAAAAATTATACTATCTTTTTCCGAGATATTCAATATGTATGCCTAGATGATTTAACCCTTTCCCTCATATAGACGCTTTCTGACGCCTCTGCAGCAGACTGCTTTTTGAAAACATAGTGACAAAAGAAGAAATTGCACAAAACGTGCAATTTCTCCTTTTGCCACAATGTTTTCCACTTTTAGTCATAGGTTATCCATTGAATTATAGAAGTTTTCTATTTTTTGACAAAATACGTTCAAAGTCGTTTGCTGCAGAATTGCCGTATGAGGGAAAGGGTTAAAAATCTTCTGATGCAGATTAGTTGTATGGGGGAAAGGGAGGTTAAAAGCTAAAATATGTATTTCTTCATTAAATCCTATTTTCTTGATGCTCATTTTAATTAACTAAATTTCGGTTTTATAATTGATGAATTAATTAAAAGAGGCACTGCTGTGTAACACTTGTGCTTGAGAGTCAGGAAACAGAATGTTAACCCTTTCGCTCATGCAACAAATTTGAAGCAGAAGACTTTGAAAACATAGTGACAAAAACCTGAAAAATCTCTATAAAAGAAAGCTTAATTGTTAAATAAAGTTGAAAACATTAATTGTTGCCGAAGGAGAAATTGAAATTGCTCATCATCTTTGGCCACAATGTTTTCAAATGTCGTCTGCTGCTATTGCGTCAAAATGCGTCTGCAGGTGGGAAAGCGTTAAAGTGAATTGGGTTCTGTAGACTTTTATGACAGTTCACTGTTTGCATAATTTACAGTGTCCAATCTAGGAGAGGGGATCATGCTAATTTTCACACTGTTTTGAATATTTTTTACAAAAGAAATGCCCAAATTTGTTCATAAAAATCAATTTTCGGATAAAATTCCCCCCTTGTTTTTTTTAATCGTAGATTGGACACTGAATTTATAGGTTTAACTCTTTCCCACATACAATAAATCTGCAGCAGATGACTTAGAAAATATATTGATAAAAACATGACGAATTTTCATAAATAAGGGTTTTATTATTAAAAGAGTTGAAAACATTTAGGCTGAAGGAGAAATTGGTTGTTTGAGTAATTTCTCCTTTTGTCACATAATGTTTTCAAAAGTCGTCTGCAGCAGAGGCGTCAGAAAGCGTCTATATGTGGGAAAGGGCTATTATTTTGTCCTGACATGGCTGAGATGAGTGCCTAAGTGCAGCAGACGACTTTGAACATATTTTGTCAAAAAATGGAAAATCTCTATAATTAAATGGATAACCAATGACAAAAAGTGGAAAACATTGTTGCAAAAGGAGAAATTGCTCATCAAGAGCAATTTCTTCTTTTGCAACAATGTTTTCAAAAGCCGTCTGCTGCAGAGGCGTCAGAAAGCGTCTATATGTGGGAAAGGGCTATAGTTTTGTCCTGACATGGGTGAGATGAGTGCCTAAGTGCAGCAGACGACTTTGAACATATTTTGTCAAAAATTTGAAAATCTCTTTAATTGAATGGATAACCAGTATGACTAAAAGTGGAAAACATTGTGGCAAAAGGAGAAATTGCTCGTTTTGAGCAATTTCTTCTTTTGTCACTATGTTTTCAAAAAGTCGTCTGCTGCAGAGGCATCAGAAAGTGTCCGTATGTGGGAAATAGTTAAGGGTGTAATATTATTGTGTCATTTCTTTCTAAATACCAGGTAGAGAAAATTAATTTATCTGACAAGAGTGTTAGTGCAAGTTGATATTGATTTGATTGAACTTTCTTTGGGTTCTAACGACGTCGTCCTTCCTGTGCTGCTTTCTGTGTTATTATTAATACTTATGCTATCAATTAAAAAAGTGCAAATAAATTATAATGTAATTTTAATGAAAAGAGTGTTGGGACAAGAAGACTCGGATTTGAAAAATGGTATAAAAACTTGGTTCGACTTTTTTTGTGTGTTAAGACATGTATTTTCTTGAAGCATCTTCCTATGAGGGGGTATATATATATATATGAGCTGATCCACGAGAAAACCAACATTATGAGCTCTGTGTAATGTATCGACCCTGATCAGCCTAATTTGGGCCGACACATTCCGTCTCAGTTGGATAGAGGTATAGAATAATGTTTCCTAAAACAGAAAATCCACAGGAGGCAATATAGTGTCTGTCCGGGTTATGCTGAGGTGGCATGTCACACACAAGACCTAGGCCTGTACCTCAAATTTCAAGGTCACACTTAGAGGTCAAAGGTCAAAATGAGTACAGTTTGATAGGACTGTACCTTGTCCAGCTCACATCTCAACCATGCATCAGGATTCCCAAGTTACTGGGCACACATGTTCACCATGATGATGTTGTGTGTTGCGCACAAGACCCAGGCCTTTACCCAAAGGTCAAAGTGACATTAAGGTCAAAGGTCAAAATGAGTACTGTTTGATAGGACTGTACCTTGGCTGGCCAGCATCTTAACCATCCATCATAGGATTTCCAAGAAACTTGGCACAAACTTTCACCATGATGAGGCCGCATGTCTCGCTAAAGACCCAGGCATGTACCTTAGATGTCAAGGTCACACTTAGAGGTCAAAGGTCAAAATGAGTACTGTTGATTAGGACTACCTTGTCCGGCCCCCATCTCAACCATGCATCGTAGGATTCCCAAGGGATTCCCAAGATACTGGGCACACATGTTCACCATGATAAGGTGGCACAGAAGACCCGGGTCTGTAGCTCAAAAGTCAAGGTCACACTTAGAGGTCAAAGGTCAAAATGAGTAGGACTGTACCTTTTCCGGTTCACATTTCAACCATGCATCATAGGATTCCCAAGTTACTGGGCAAACATGTTCATGATAATATGACATGTGTCACACAAGACACATGCCTGTTCCTCAAAGGTCAAGGTGACACTAAGAGGTCAAAGGTCCTCGTCCGGTAGGGGACTTTTTTATTGCTTGCAATACGACATTAACTTGTTGTTGTTTGGTGGGTTACAAAACATGGATTAGTTGTTCAATAGTTTTTGATATGCATAGATCAAGTATTGCAAGGTAAATATTGAAAATACAAAATACGAAATTGTTAATGCAGAATGCTGAAAGAGTTGCTACCACTATAACATACTAGATCTGCCACTAGAGGGAGATCACACTTGACACATTGGAAAGTTCTCACTGTAAATAGCTTGTGGTAAACACACACTTTAAATTCTGCTTTACAATCATATTAATCCTTTCCTTAACACATTGTCATAAAGTTATTGCCCGAGTCTTCAAAATATTTCTATAATTGAAAGGGGAGCTAATCAACATTCAAGTGTTTTTTCTACTTTTGAAGTTGAATAATGTTTGTCATGATAATATGTTTTATTAATTCATTTTGACATTTATTACAAAGAAAACTGTTAATTTTAGTTCAAGAAGCTTTTCCTGTTCAACTATGATTTGTCTTGCAGTGGTTTTATAAAGATTTTGCTTATAAGGGTCATAAAAAGGCAAAATAAATAGGTAAAATACCTCTCAAGAAATATGCAAATAGAATGGAGGAAAAGTGACAAGGACTTTTAATTGAAAACTTCAAATAGACTCTCATAATCTGATATTCTAAATGGGCCTTGTCATGTGAAAACGGCCCATTGTCAGGTCTTTGTGACCTGGAAAAACCAGTTTCTCGGCTCATTCCGATTAGGGTCTTTCATGATCGCTACCATGTCATCTAGATAGGTCGTGGAACTTCAAATCAAACCATACACACTTGTTTTTTCTCTCAGGACTCAAAAATTTGGTTGGTCGCTTTTTATGTGGTGCTGTCTAAATGATAGAAAGTGTCTGTTTAACTTCTTCCCCAAATGGTAATTAAGAAGCACAAGAATTAAAGATTTAAGAGCTTTTTGTAAAAGACTTCAAAGCATTATCAATAGGATGAATCTCTTTGTAAACTTTTTAATTATGAGTGTTGCATAACCTGTCAAACATATATAAACCTATGCAAGAGAAAATAATCCTTCAGAATATCCCAGTTTTCGTTATGTTACATTGCATGGGCACTCACTAAGCGAAGCTACATCTTTTAGCTTCTTGGAAAGACTGCATCTGAGGCACTCTTATAATATTATGTGCGGCATCTGGTGAAGTTGGCTTCTTATTGCATCTCCAGTTTGGCATCATTTAACCCTTTCCCACATAAAGAAGCTTTCTGACGCCTCTCAGCAGACGACTAATGAAATCATTGTGACAAAAGAAGAAATTGCTCAAAACAAGCAATTTCTCCTTTTTGGCACAATGTTTTCAACTTTTTTCAGTAAAGATATACCCACATTTAAGGTATTTTCGCCCACATGTTTCCAAAGTTGTCTGCTGCAGATTTGTTATATGTGGGAAAGGGGGGTTAAAGTTATTTTGACATACAATTAGTGAGAGACTACACTTCTTTCTTTTTGTCAGAAAATGTAACAATAAGGTCTATGTAACATATAGGTGGACACAATGAAGAAAGACCCTGGTCAGAATGTGCATATGTCCAGGCTCACCAAAGTATTCAAGATACACAGATGCAGTGGAACCTCAAATCACCAGAGCTGGCTCATAGATGCTTAACCCGTTCCCTCATACGACAATTCTGCAGCAGAAAACTTTAAACATATCTTGTCAAATAATGGAAAATCTCTATAATTGAATGGATAACCTATGACTAAAAGTGGAAAACATTGTGACAAAAGAAGAAATTGCACGTTTTGTGCAATTTCTTCTTTTGTCACTATGTTTTCAAAAAGCCGTCTGCTGCAGGGACGTCAGAAAGCGTCTATATGAGGGAAAGGGTTAACTGATAAAAATTGTACTTATAACGCAAACGGCCTCCCCCCCCCGTCCTAGCTGTTGTCATTATAAACACAGGCTTTTTGCATGTCGCTGCTCACATTTGGATAAATTAAAAGCTTTGTAAAGTGCAATATTAGTATGATTAATCGTCACCGAGGCTCATGGTCACCACATATCATCAACCTTTAACCCTTTCCCTCAAATAGACGCTTTCTGACGCCTCTGCAGCAGACGGCTTTTTGAAAACATAGTAACAAAAGAAGAAATTGCACAAAACGTGCAATTTCTCCTTTTGTCACAATGTTTTCCACTGTTGTCATATAGGTTATCCATTCAATTATGGATATTTTTCTATGTTTTGACAAAATACGTTCAAAGTCGTCTGCTGCAGAATTGTCGTATGAGGGAAAGGGTTAATCATTTATGAACTTGCACAATATGGAAAACTTGGGGGATAAGAGCTGCAACAACTTGCACACGACACAAAGGGAACATTCCTGTAACGTAATTGTTCCGCCTGACCAGTAAATTCAGAGATTTCCAAAGGTTGCCTATTATGTGATGAAAACTCAGCCCTGATCCCCAGTGGCCATTATAGTCTGAGATGAAAATGGTGTTTCAAATGTAGAAATGTTTTTCTTTTCCTTTTCTTACACTGCGTTCAAAAGACTCATCAAAATCAAGGAGATATATAATTAACCCTTTCCCACATACAACAGATCTGCAGCAGACCACTTTGAAAACATATGTACGGCTAAACTGTGAAAACTCTCTATAAATGAAAGAACGATATTTTTAAATAAGTTGAAAACATTGTGGCAAAAGGGGAAATGTTTTCAGAAATCGTCTGCTGCAGAGGCGTCAGAAAGTGTCTGTGTGTGGGAAAGGGTTAAAGAACCAAAAAAATGTTCTCTCTCATTAATCATGAATGTACAACAGACAACATTCAGCTCCCCTACAAGGCACAATATGGCATTGATAAAACATTGATTGATTGATTGATTGGGGTTTAACGCTGTTTTTAACAATCACGGGGGCCAGTTCACCTACTCATACATTTCCTTGTTTTCTCACACCAGTACTCCACACAACAATCTTCCCAAGCAACTGGCTGCTTTTCCAAATAGACTTAGCCCATGATAAAACATTGATTAAATAATCAGAGTTTAATAATTATTAACAATTTACTCTGTTTTCAACAGTGCTGTTACGTTATAAAAGATGACCAGACACCTAGCTGTGTGTTAATTATTAACAATTTACTCTGTTTTCAACAGTGTTATAGTTATAAAAGACAGACAGTTCACCTAACTGTGTGTTTCCTGGTTATCTCTCACCAGTTATTCTCCAAATAAAACCCTTCCAAGGCAACTGGCTACCTTCCCACAGACTGTTGGTGGAAGAAGAAAGACTCATCCTGACAGAAAGAATTAATGGCTGATCAAGCCGGCTTTGAAATCAAAACCATAAAAATAATAGTGCCTTGTTGTTATTGACTGAGCAAAGATGGCATGACTTTGTTTAAACAGCAATGATAGTTGACAATCTAGTATCTAGCTAGCTGCTTTCAAAGGTTTGTGTTTCTTAAGAGTCTTTGCAATTTTGAAATGTTGCCTATTAAATTCTACTGAGTGAAAGTCTTTTTTTATCTGATTTCTACAATGTACAAGCAAGACTTTAAAAAAATTAAAGTGTTTGCTTTCACTCCTTGGCATTCCAGATTGTGTGGTAAACATTACAACTGACTTGTAGTAATTCTTAGTAACTGATGACGAGGCTATTTCTTAGTAACTGATGCCGAGGCTATTTCTTAGTAACTGATGACAAGGCTTTTTCCTAGTAACTGATGATGTCTCGAAATGAATGAATCTTACTAGGACACTTTAGTACCAAGAGGAAAAGGCGTTTTATTGTTAGCTTTTTCACATTTAATTGTGTTTGATAAAGTTATGGGCCATTGATTTATTAACTCTCTTCAAGCTAGTATCAAATTTTGTCAACTGTTGGCGACCTATGCAAACAGTTTGGATCCAGACTGTTCGAATTCTATTTCATTAAAAATTTGGGTGAAAAAGTAATATTTTTAAAGTGTTGCAGACGACAATATAGCAGAGGAACGCAAAATCAAATGGTTACATGTGCACAACCCAGTCAGGGAGCATCTATCAGTTTTACTGATTTTCAGGATGCACAATGTTTTCAAAGCAGTTAAAAGGATAAGTGCACGTTCACCTTGATACAAAATATATATTTAACCCTTTCCCTCATACAACAATTCTGCAGCAGACGACTTTGAACATATTTTGTCAAAACATAGATAATCTCTATAATTGAATGGATAACCTATGACTAAAAGTGGAAAACATTGTGGCAAAGGGAGAAATTGCTCGTTTTGAGCAATTTCTTCTTTTGTCACTATGTTTTCAAAAAGCTGTCAGCGATTGTCCCAGTCAGGGAACATGCATCAGTTTTACAGATTTTCAAGACGCACAATGTTTTCAAAGGTGCTAAAAGGATAAGTGTTCACCTTCATCCTTGATACAAAATGTATTTTAATACAGGGATTGTCCCTGAGTCAGGGAGCATCCATCAGTTTTACAGATATTCAATGTTTTCAAAGGTGCTGAAAATTGTACTGCCAATTTTCCGGATTTTACATAATTGTTCTTCCTCAGATCCTTTCAAAGCAGACAACTGTGAAAATATTGTTAACAGAATTTGGCTTAGAATCTGTATTGCAGCAATTGAAGGGAATCCTTTTTTCTCATACAAAAAAAGTTGCAGAACAACTGAAAATATTATTAACGGTATTTAATGGCTTAGAATATGTACTGCATTATGTAGAAATTTTAGGGAACCCTTTTTTCTCATACAAAAAAAGTTTCAGAACAACTGTGAAAGTATTATTAACGGTATTTGGCTTAGAATCTGTACTGCAATGTAGAAATTTTAGGGAACCCTTTTTTCTCATACAAAAAAAGTTGCAGAACAATGGTTAAAAATTTGCAATTAAGAAATGTTAATCTCTATAAATGCTCGTTTTGAGCAATTTCTTCTTTTGGCACAATGTTTTTAAAAGACGTCTGCTGGAGAGGCATCTATATGTGGGAAAGGGTTAAATAGTATGGTGATGGAAACATAGCAGCAAAAGCCGTTTGCTGTAGATGTGTCAAAATGCATCTGAAGAAGAAATGGTCAAAATGAGCAATGTCTTTTTCCCAAATATCATAATCAGGGAAATGGTTAATAATTGTGTCTGATAATTAAACTACCCAAACTTGTTTCATTTCACCTGTTTTCTCTTTCAAAGATATGTAGACGTTCAGGGTGAAATTTAAATACATTTTGCATTAAGGTGAACACTTATCCTTTTAACTAGATACAAGTGTCAAATTTTGCCACATTTTTCTGCTATAAACTTCTGTTTGTTTGTCATTTGAGTTGTTTGACCGTTGGTGATAAGATTTTTATCCTGTCTTATTATCCCAGGGACGTTTTATGTGTTATTTTTCTAGTGATTTATATTTTGATCTTTAAATTTGTATCTGCTTTCACTGGTATCTAACTCTTCCCAATCATATCATCTGCAGACAATTTTTTACGCGTGTTTTGAGCAATTTCTTCTTTTGTCACTATGTTTTCAAAAAGCTGTCTGTTGCAGAGGCGTCAGAAAGCGTCTATATGAGGGAAAGGGTTAAGAGAAAGGGTTAACTTTTAAAAGAAACATTTCCATTTCTAACCAATGTTTTAAAAGTTGTCTTCAACAGAAATAATAACACTTTACTTAAGATTGTAAATTCTTTGAATTGGGGGTTTTCTACTCCACTTCTATCACCTAAATGTTTAAAATATGCCCTCAACAATCAGATAGCAAAAACAACTGTTTTATTGAGAGATTAATTGCCAAATCAGACAAGGCATTCTGGGATTGTTTTATAAATGAGAGGGAGGAGCTTACTGCAGAACACATTTAAATATTGGAAAACCATTGGTTTAGATTTACGGTGAGATGTAATCAGCAGCTGCCAAGGCAGTTTCAATATCGGAAAACTCTGTGTCTCAATGTAAATGTTGTTGTTACTGTTTCAACTTGAATTCCATTTTACAAATATTTGACAATAATCAAATTGAGTTAGAAAGGAAAAATGGTACAGAAGACATATGGAAAGCATGGATGGTGAGGGGGGTATTTAAAACCCAATTCCCAATTGCAGACTGATGCTTTATGGCAAAATTTGCAACATGCACCAAAAAAAAAAAATTGTGGCAAAATGTGAAAATATTCATGATGTGCAATTTTACTATTGTCACAATGTTTTAACCCTTTCCCTCATACGACAATTCTGCAGCAGACGGTTTTGAACATATTTTGTCAAAACGTAGAAAATCTCCATAGTTAAATGGATAACCTATGACAAAAAGTGGAAAACATTGTGGCAAAAGGAGAAATTGCACGTTTTGTGCAATTTCTTCTTTTGTCACTATGTTTTCAAAAAGCCATCTGCTGCAGAGGCGTCAGAAAGCGTCTATATGAGGGAAAGGGTTAAGGAGTGGTTCTGTGATAGACAGCCAAGTCCTGTTTATCAGGAAACACAAATGTTTCCTCAACAATATTTCCTAAATAGAAAATATACATACTATGCTTACAACACATCAATTTTAACCTGAATCTGACCTCATAGCGTTATGACTTAAGCGCCTATCTGACTGGGCTCAGACTGTTGGTGACAAATTGCGTACAGCATTCACAGGTGTTCTCTATTTCTTCAGGTGAGTCGACCTCCTCTTTCTCTGGAAATTTGATTTTTTTTTTAAAATTGCAACAAATTTTAAAAGTCAAATAGTGAATGCTTGTGTTTCGAACCTGTCTGGAACCCTTCTCAATTTAGTTTGTGAAGATTTGGCCACCTATGAAACTAAATTGTAACTGATTGTAGACAAAAATGAGAATGTGACATTCCGGTAAGGAGACTGGTACCAGAATGACACTGGGAGCATGACAGCTTTGAGAAGTAATACAAAATGCAATATAACTATGGCACTCTGTGACTAAATTGCGTTAAGGAGATGCATGACAATCGCACAAATTTTGCAGGATTGTTGTGCAGTTGTCACAATTTATTTTCAGTTTCGCAGTTATGTCGCAATTTGTCATAACGTCATATGCCTGACTTGACCTGGCCATATATACAGCTTCTCGAAAAAGGCTCGCGGCCGGTGGCAAAAAAAGGCAATGGCAGGACAAATTTTTATATAGTCCCGATTTCTCATTTTTTATGCATAACTGTCATGCGCTTTCTGACGCCTCTGCAGCAGACAGCTTTTTAAAAGGTCATGTTTTCAGTATACTTTCAATTACGGCATCGCAAATTTGATGGACATTATTGAAATTAACCCTTTCTCACACACGCATTTAAAGCAGCAAACATGTTTGAAAACATTTAGGCAAATATAATGAAAAATCCCTCTAAATTTAATGCAAGTTTAATAAATGAATAGAGTTGAAAGAATTAATTGCTTGTTTTGAGCAACTTCTCCATTGGTCAAAATGTTCATGAATTTCTTCTGCTTGCTGATGCATTAAAAAAGTTATTTATAAGTCACTATGACCATAATATTTGATGTCAATCCGTGATAACCAAATGCTTTCGGGAAAACATTGCCTTAATTTTAATTGTCACATGGTAAGCGTCCATTTTGAAAATTTTGAATCTCAGTTTCCTGTTGTTGTTGTTGTTGTTGTTCTGTCTGCTTACATCAGAGAACTCAGAGTTAAAAAGATTTAAAGTTTGTTATTGTCTGTATAATGTCAGTATGTGTTTCTTCACATGTTTAGTATCAGGTTATTGTCGTACCTTCCATTTGGAGCAGTTTCTTCTCTGTCTGTACCAACATTCTGTCTCTGATGTCAGAAACTGGTAACAGACTGAAATTATCTGTCAGTGTGTTACCAGAATATTTTCTTTCATACCAGTGTGAAACACCATTGATCTCAGTGTGTTGTCAGTTAGATATATCATTGTAGTGTTAGCTTCATTACCTGTTTAGTGCAAGTGTGTTGTCAGAAACTGCTTTTCGTTAGGGATTTAACTAGATATTTTCGAAGTCATCTGCTGCAGATTTGTTGTATGTGGGATAGGGTTAACTGACCGGGAATCAAACCATCCATTAAACAACTGAGGCGGTCCCTCTGGCTGAAACTGAATTTTGTAAACTATCCAAAATGATAAATCATGGGGCTCATACAAAGTTTTATACCCTTCCTATCAGGATCCAATCTTTTTGTTATCACCTCTGATAAAAATTGAAAATAAACACATTTCTGCAAACCACAGGTCACAAGTATTTTCTTGGAAATTTATTTTGTATTGTATTATATTATATTTTAAACCCTTTTCAAGATACAGACATCATCTGACGCTTCTCCAGATGGCAAATTTTTATCGCAGTTTCCATTTTTCAACAATGTTTTCAACTCTGTAACAAATTCATTTTTCAGTATTTTTCTAGATATTTCACTTTTTGCCTCTGATATTCTTACAGCAGACAACTTTCCTAAAATGCTACCTGAATCATTCTACGAAATTGATGATTTTGAATCTTCAGCTCTAGAATTATATGTAAGTTTAACTTTTCCCACTTACAACAATTGTGACTGCAGCAGACCACTTTGAAAAAATCTAAGCAAAACAATGAAACATCTGAAAAAAGATGTGTAGTTATTGAATAGAGTTGAAAACATTGTGACAAATGGACAAAATGCTCATTAGGAGCAATTTCTCAATTTTCAACAATGTTTTCAAGGGTCATCTGCTACAGAGGTGCTTCTTAATGTGGAGAGAGTTAACCCCTTCCCTCATACGACAATTCTGCAGCAGATGACTTTGAACATATTTTGTCAAAAAATAGAATATCTCTAAAATTGAATGGATAACAACCTATGACTAAAAGTGGAAAATATTGTGGCAAAAGAAGAAATTGCTTGTTTTGAGCAATTTCTTCTTTTGTCACTATGTTTTCAAAAAGTTGTCTGCCGCAGAGGCGTCAGAAAGCATCTATATGAGGGAAAGGGTTAAAAAAGTTATATGGAAACTTGTGGAAATATTTTAAAACAGACTTAATTGAAAACAGTCTGGTAATAGGAGAAATTCCTCTTCTTCCCACAATATTTTTCAAAAGTCATTTGTTGTATGTTCTAAAGTCACCTACGTAATTATGTAGCATCATAGCATAATGCAACCGAAATTAAAACAATTTTGTACCTCCAACATGTAATTTTATGATTTTATTATTGCCTCTTGCCTTTTTTCTATCATGAATGAAAGTAACTGCTGTTCAAGCTGCTTTCCCTAGTGGGTGGGGAGATACACTTGAGATACTAAAAGATGCTTCAAGATTAAAGGCTCTTTTTGATATAAAGGCCAAAGTCCTCGATTATTTTTAGATATATTTTGAAATCAAAATTTGATGAACATCTGATCCGAGTCACAATGAAATGGAACTTGGCATTTATCGGAACAGGAAATGCTCAGTTTGGACTTTATTTACATAGTATTGCTGAAGTTTCTCTGTTGATACAAGTTAAGGCATAGTTGCAGTATTTCTTAAAGCTTGAACTCTAGCCCCATTGATAAGTATTAGATTTTTATTTGATGAAAAAAAGGAGATACAATTTAGAACTCTTCAGTACGGTGGGGGCCCAACTTAAGGTAAGTAATGGTTTGTACCCAGGGAGTTATTAGTTTTTGTGACGGGGAGCCAGTGTTTGATAGATGTTCAGAAGATAAACCGAAGGAAGGCATGTAGAGAACCACTCAGCAGGGCTTAGGCTAAAATCAAAGTACTGGAAGTCAAGATACATTTGATAGTTCACTTTGATTTAATATTGATTTCAACAAATTTTATGTTATTCCATTTGAACTAGTAAAAAAACATATCTTTTTCTTTGTTCTTTATTTGTGTTTCAAAACACAATAATTTGTGTAAACAAAAAGAATATGAGTTGCTTGGACCTACATCCAATGACTTAACCCTTTCCCTCATATAGATGCTTTCTGACGCCTCTGCAGCAGATGGCTTTTTAAAAACATAGTGACAAAAGAAGAAATTGCTCAAAATGAGCCTCCTTTTGAGACAATGTTTTCCACTTTTAGTCATAGGTTGTCCATTTAATTATAGAGATTTTCTATTTTTTGACAAAATATGTTCAAAGTTGTCTGCTTCAGAATTGTCGTATGAGGGAAAGGGTTAAGTGCTCTTTCCCATATATAGACACAGTCATGTTGATGCATCAGCAGCAGATTGTTTTCGGAAACATTGTGGCATATAAAGAAATTGCTCTTAACAAACCACTTATCTTTTTGTTTCAACTCTATTCAATAATTGTATTTTCTTTTAAAGAAATTTTCCTATTTTAGCTTACATGTTTTCTTGGTTGTCTGCTGCAGATTTGTTGTAGGTGGGAAAGAGAAAAGGTTGTAATAATTTTTTAAATGTATCACTGAGGCTTAGATCAGTTTTAAGCCTATTTCCCACATACAACAAATCTGCAGCAGACGACTTTGAAAACATAGTGAGAAAAACCTGAAAAATGTCCATAAAAGATCATGAGCAATTTCACCTTTGCGGGTCACAATGTTTCAAAAGACTTCTGCTGCTATTGCGTCAAAATGCGTCTGCAGGTGGGAAAGGGTTAAACAGAAATGATAGTTGAACAGTCTACTGCTTTCAAAGGTTTGTTTTTCTTAAGAGACTTTGCGATTTTGTTTATTAAATCTAGAACAAAAATATGGAAAATCTTCATAAATAAAAGTATACTTATTGAATAGAGTTGAAAACTTTGTGGCAAAAGGAGAAATAGCTCAATTTGAGCAATTTCTCATTTTGCCATGATGTTTTCAAGTCTTCTGCTGCAGATGCGTCAAAATGATGCTGTATGTGGGAATAAGTTAAAAACATGCATTTTATTTGTTGGACACAGTAAAGTAGACTAAGTCCTGTTCATGCAATGAAATCATAAATTGTTCCTCAATTTTTGTATAGATAAAAAATGATTCAAAACATCAAGTGTCAATGTTATAAAACAAAAATGAAAAATGAGATTTAATCAAAATTGAAAAAAGAAGGTGGATGGTTCTGCCTATTAAACAGAGGTTAGATGGCAAGATTTCAGGGGGCTAATTGATTGAGAATGGAAGCAACTCCCTAGGCGCGCGTCATGTCATGTTTGCTTCCAAGCTACTGGTGAGATCCTATCGCAGATGACACCTTTCTATCTTGTTAACATAAACCATGATTTCTAAATGTTCTTTTTTCCCCCCACTTGTTTCCTGTTCCTAAATGAGATAAACCCTTTCCCACATTTGAAAAAAATAAATATAACTCTATTTATGAAAATATAATTTTTGAATAGAGTAGAAAACATTGTGGCAAAAAGAGAAATTTGCTCATTATGACTAGATCCTTTTCCCCGCCAAAAACACGAAACTTGGGAGCCATGGTCTTGAATCTGCCATATTAATGGGGTTAAATTTATAATTGTTCAAATTATTCAAATCCGTTAAAAAAAACATGGCCTTCAGGAAGCTGGGCTGTTTGTTCATTGAAAACTTTTTAGTTTTATTAAATCAGGTAAGAGATAATAGGACCTAATAGGACTATCATGGTCCTCTTGTTCAATTTTTGCTACTGCTTAACTTTACCGCAAGTGCAAGACATATTTTTTAAACTTGAAAATCAGTAATGTATGGGGGTAAGCATCATTTTGTATGAAATGAAAGCTTCAAACTTAATATTTTTTTTTTTTCAAGAATCAATTTGAGTACAGAGATCGGCAACACTGCAAGAAAACGTCTAATCTTGCCTTGTTGTGATAACCTTGGGTATGGATCACACAGATGCTCAGCAACCAATAACAAGTGTCGGCTGATCTATGATTATAATTAATTATGCCATAAACACAATAGATAAATGCGCAAACAAACTACACGATGCTATCAATTTTTACCCGTCTTATTATTGAAAAAAGCCTTATGCAACCATGTGGATTAACGTATTAGTGTAAGTGCAGTCATGGAGATTATCTGATTGTGTGCGGCCCGTATATAACGCTCTTCCCTCTTACTTTTGCTTGAAAATTCAGGAGTCAAGAGCAACCCGTGCTTTACCGCAAACAGCGGTAAAGTGCTCGGTAAAGCGACTGCGATAATAACAGGTTTCAAGTGTTCTAAAAATAAACAATGTCTCTTTTTGTCACAATGTTTCAATTCCATTCAATATCAAGAGATATTTGTCATTTATCATGCCACCTAGAGCTTTGTCAGGAGCATGTTCAAGGTCACTGTGACCACAGGGACTTGCTCCTCTAAAAATAGATATGACCTACTATGCATAGATATTAACAAGGGTGGACACAGATTTCTGGGTCGCCTCGCTTCAACTCATTGTATTCAAAGTATTCGAATAAATATATGAATTTGAAGTAGGGAATCAATCAATAATGCTTTTCTCTATCAAACTATACCAAAATAACGTGTTTTTTCCTCCCTACGTATGTTTATTTCCTTGAAATATTCAGGTTTTCACCAAAAGGACAACAACCTGGACACAAAACGAAAGTACTTGCGATCGACATTTCGGAATGGTTCGTTTTTTTTCGTTGCGTTAATTGTCAGTGATATTGCGATTATTTTCCCGGCAACTGTCAAACCGTCAGACCATTTAAAAAAGACCGTTAATAGAATTTTCGGAAGGTTCGGATTTTTTCGCTGCGGTAATTGTGTCCGTACATTCGTTTTGTGTCCCGGTTTCATTCCTTTTGGCAAAATTGCGAATATTTCAAGGGAATTCATATATTTGTTCGAATACTTTGAATAAAATGAGTTGAAGCGAGGCGACCCAGAAATCTGTGTCCACCCTTGTTAATATCTATGCATAGTAGGTCATATCTATTTTTAGAGGAGCAAGTCCCTGTGCTGTGACCTTGAACTGTGAAGGGATGACCACAAAATCAATAGGGGTTATTTACTGGGGACCCCCCCCCCCCCCCCCCCCCCCCCCCCCCCCCCCCCCCCAACCTACCTGCCAAATTTAAGGACATCAGGCTCAATGATTATGCAGTTATCAATCAGTTAATATTTTAGTTTTTATGGTCACTGTGACGACCTTGAATGATTGACCTCAAAATCAATAGGGGCCAATAACTGGTCATTCTCGACCTCCCTGCTAAGTTTGAGTACTGTAGGTCCAATCATCATCAAGTTATCAATCACTCAAGCTTTGGATACCGACCAACGCGACATATTCAAAGCAATATATACCCCATTCAAATTTATCTTGGATAAAGCTTATTAGCACCGATTTAGGGTCATGCATATTTTATTCAATCTTAATCATGTTCATGCAATGTGACTCTCAGGGGCACGTACCTTTTGACAACCATTTGTCTATAAAGATTTTTTCAAAGTTTTTAACTAGATGTGGTGAAGTCTTCTGGTGCTTATTTGTTCTATGTGGGAAGGGGCGTTATGCCAAAAAAGTAAGTATTGTGTGATACATTTAACAATTAGCGAGCATTATGATTTGTCTTACATTTATGTAAATAACTTGTTAATTAATGGTCAATGCCCTAGGGAAGGATTGTAATGGTCAATGCCCTAGGGAAGGATTGTAATGGTCAATGCCCTAGGCAAGGATTGTATTCAACAAGTTTCAAATGCCATTGTTTGCAGGAAACTGTTTTTACTGAGTTAATTATTCATTACCATCTTGGCACCAAAAACAATCCTTTTCCCAGATACAGAGACATTAACCCTTTCCCACATACAACAAATCTGCAACAGAAGACTTTGAAAACAACTACTCAAGATATGGAAAATCTCTAGAAATATCATGATGTAATTTCAGAAAAATGGGTTGAAAACATTGTGGCAAAAAGAGAAATTGCTCATTTTGAACAAAATCTCCTTTTGTCACAATGTTTTGAAAAGTCGTCTGCTGCAAATGGGTCAATGTGTCTATAGGTAGGAAAGGGTTAAGTAAAATTAGAAATGTTTTCAAATATTGGCTGCTTCCTTGTCATATGCCATCTATGCTACCTGAGGAAGGATTATCCCCCCCCCCCCCCCCCCCCCCCCCCCCCCCCCTTGACTAAAGATGACTTTGGAAATATTTAGGCAAAAAAAAGTGATATATCTCTATAAATGGAAGTTTAATTTTTGCAAAGATTTGAAAACATTGTGGAAAAAAGAGATATTGCTCATTATGAGTAGTTTTTAGCTCCATAGGCTGAAAGCCAGTCAAGTTTATGTCAGGACAAATTGTCCGTCGTGAGAGCGTTGTGAAACTTTTTGCTTCAAACATCTTCTCCTGTGTAACTGCTGGGCAAATAAGATTGAAACTTCACAGACTAATGAGCATCCTATCAATGTCCTCTCCTCCTAAATTCCTTCAATAAATTGGATCAATGCAGAATTCTAGTTTCCATGGCAATTAAACAAAAAAAAACTTTTAAGAAATGTTCCTTGGGTGACCCTCTATCAGATTCCTTTAAGCCATAATGATTGGTTGAAAAAATATGACCACCTGGGGGATGGCTGTTTTGCCTTATATGGCTATAGTGAAGTAATCTCCTCCAAAACTATCGGGTTGATTTCCAAATAATTTTGCATAATTATATGTTCCTTGGGTAAAAAATAGAATATCTCTATAATGAAATGATAACCTAGCTGACTAAAAGTTGAAAAAATTGTGGCAAAAGGAGAAATTGCTCGTTCTGAGCAATTTCTTCTTTTGTCACTGTTTTCAAATAGCCGTCTGCTGCAGAGGCGTCAGAAAGCGTCTATATGAGGGAAAGAGTTAAACCCCTGTTGCATGAAGTCTGGAGAATAAAGTCCATAACTCTTTCCCTGTTAGAGATGAGATTTAATACCTTCAGCAGCAAAGAACTTATGAAAACCTGATGGGAAAAGGAGAAAATGCTCAAAATTCCAATTATCCTTAATATAAGTTTGTATGTGAAAAAGGGATATATATATCCTACAAGAGAAAGTTGATGCAAGGCATCAATGTCGCCGGAAAAGACTGCATTGATTTATTTTTTAACACACATGTAGTCTTGACTTTCATTAGTCTAAACATACACATAATGTTTTCATAAGGATTAATTCCAGGATTTTTGAAATTCCACATAGATCTACAAATTTCAGGATTTCTTTTGGTCAGGATTTTGGATGTTTTGTATTTGTCAAAAAACCCAACAAATTAATACATTTTGGGATTTAAATCTACATGCAATAAAAAGCTATTAAACCCTTTCCATGTCTGAAGCAACAATGAAAACCTTTAATCGCTTAAAAACATTGAGAAAACGGTTAAATTGCTGAAGACATGAACTTCCTCCTTTTTAATACTAATTATTTCACAAGTAGACCACACTTGTAACAATATAACAGCTAAATTGTTTATCTAAATCGTTGATGCATACAATATATGTGGCAAGTATGAAATTAATTGGGTGCGAAAGAGCAGATTTTCTTTATTTCTAAATCTATTGTTTATCAGAGTTTGTTCTTCTCTTAATTTGTTTCAACATTTAATATCACATATATTTAATCATTTAAGTGTGTAATATTAGCTATCTATCTGTAATAAGGTGTTTGAGCATTCTTTCGAAATGTTTACCCTCGTGTCAGGCTTCATCGAGTCGTAGTGTCAGACATCGAAGAAAGTGAATAAAAAATCAGGCAAAGCTTTAGTGCATGTTTTATTCCACTGCATTCGAGAGAGAAAAGCATTTCTATATTATCTTTCTTTCTCCTACATTCGACCCATGCATTCGTTTCGTGACGTTTAAGAAAAATCAATTTGTCGTGCGACATTTTTTGTCTGCATAACCTAGTCACTTTTCTAAGTTTACATGTACTTCCGGTTACTTCGCTTTGTTTACATTTTGGCAATATGAAACTAGGTCACAAACCGAGAAAAAGGCGTTTCGACGTTCACGACCGATAAACAGGCTTATATTTGAGACATATTTTCACAAATTATTTCTTATTTTTGTTTCTGTTACCAGTTTATGTTCATGGGAAACTAAACAAGTGTGTGTGTGTCATTGTGCATATTCAGCCCATCGAATGAGAGTATGAGTGTAAGCGACGCAGGTTTTGGTTGTAAAATGTATCGCGTGCAAATCCAGCTTTTCATTGGTTATCGCACACACAGTAAGTACAGTAGTATATAGTAGCGTGTGCAAAATTTACAAATCTATGCGGGCGGTACTCGGTAGTGACGTAATCAACAGTTCTAGGTTAGAAACAGTTCATATTTTAGATATACACGAGTTAACATTATCAAATGAATTCTTCACAAATCAAGACATATTTTTGAACATGAAAATAACATTCAGTAAGTTAACATTACTATTGAAAGTAGAATTTGACGTGATTTTTATTTCAATATATCTCAATATTGACATATAGCAGTTGGTTGCAAGTCTAGCAGGGACCACATTTGTCTTCGTAAATAAGACAAAAACACTTAAATGCAACAAAATGAAACTAAAAATACCTAAAACATCGAAATGTTTATTCCATTTTAGATGTGTCATTACTTAGTGTTTTTAAACAAACACAATTGTAATATGTTCAAAACATCTTTATGTGTTTCTTTCCAATAATTATCCCTCCTCCCATGTGATTTCCGAAAAGCTATTAAAAATAGAAGTCGCGGGCTTCTGCCCGGCGACTAATAAGGTAGATGTTTAACCCTTTCCTACATACAGACGCATTTTGATACCTCTGCAGCAGACGACTACTTTTGAAAACACTATGGTAAAAGGAGAAATTGCTCATAAATGACCAATTTCTACTTTTGTCACAATTTGTTCCAGTGTATTCAATGTCCTATTTTTGTCCAAATATTTTCAAAATCTTCCGCTGCAGATTTGTTGTTTGTTGGATAGAGTTAACCCTTTTCCACATACAACAATTTTATTATTATCTGCAGCAGACGACTTTGAAAAAATACCCGAAAAAAATTGGAAACTTCCTTTAAATGAAAGTACAGTAATTTAATAAGAGTTGAAAACATGGTGACAAAATAAGAAATTGCTTGTTTTGAGCAATTTCTTCTTTTGTCGCCCTGTTTTCAAAAAGCTTTCTGCTGCAGAGGCTAATCAGAAAGCGTCTATATGACGGAAAATTGGTTAAAGGGCATTTCGGACAGTCCTCAGTGGGTGAGGAATGCTATCCGACACAATCACATGTCACACAGATGGCAGTTTAACATTTTTCTTTAAAGTCAAAACTCTATGTTTCAAATTTAATTAAAGTCACCAATTAACAAGAGATTAACTGTTGTATTTACCTAAATATTTGTATCATAGATGTCATATTTCTGCCCTGATTATAATAAGTATGAAAAAATTCTCACAGAGTTAAGAGGAATGCCCTTTTTCCCACCCCTGGAGCTTGTGATTTCCATCTTGATATGCAAGTTCAAATGTACGAAATTTGTATGATATGTCATTAGTTCTTCAGTTTAGTTTCATAGCATCAAACTTTGGTCCAAAAATTATGGCTTCTGTCATTGTTGACAGTGTTTGGCCTTTTGATTGTGGTCTTTTGTCTTTTGGAGTCAATGGGTAGATTTGAGTTGATTAACCCGAGTTTAATAGTTCTACAGGAGTCCCCCACCATGTAAATATTATTATAATACCTACGATCGATCTTGGATTGTTACTTTCTTGAATAGGATACATCATAAAATAATCTTTTTCACAAGGGGTTGAATTTTGGATGATTTTCACACAAATTTCGACCCCCAGCTTTTGAAATTAGAGAGGGGGTGAACCCTGAACCCTTGATTAATTTTGAATATGCTAAAAACTCATCTTACGGAATCTACATTGACAACATCTTGTTAAAATAATTTCTGCATTTACGTAACTAATATAAAAAAAAATGAGAAAAAAAATAGCAGGAAAAAGAGAAACTGCTTTTCCACACTGTTTTCCCTCTCTCAACTAACAACAAATCTGCAGCAGACAACTTTAAAAATATCTCGTCAAAAATATTGAAATTCTCTTTAAATGAGAATGTTATAATTGAAAATAGTTAAAAGCATTGTTACAAAAGGGGAAATTGCTCATTATAAACAATTTCTTCTTTTGCAAAAATGTTTTCAAAACATCTACTGCAGAGTAATAATATGTTATAATTATGAGAAAGCGTCTGTATTTGGGAAAGGGTTAAATAATCGGCTGAAACCCTGTCTTTAATTCAAGTTCTGTCCTGTGTTTGTAACAATTCAATAAAAACAGATATGTTGAGATTTTTTTATATGTATTTTGATATAGGAACCCCCCCCCTACCACTGGTGTGAAAAAATGAAAAAAGCAATTTAAGTGTCAAACCCATTCAAAGATTTGACTTTTAACCTATTCCAACATGCAACATATTTGCAGGAAACCACTTAGAAAACATTTAAAACTTGAGACTTATAAATAAATAAAAGAACAAGTATTGAATACAATTATAAAGATTGCGACATATGGAGAAATTGTTCATTATGAGACATTTCTCCTTTCGTCACATTGTGTTTTCAAAAGTCTTCTGCTGCAGAGTCGTCAGAAAGCAACTATATTATGTGGGAAAGGTTGAGAGTCAATTCTGTTTTCAAATATCTGGGATAAAAATATCATGTGAGTTTTAACCCTTTCCCACATATAGACACATTCTGACGCCAATGCAGCAGACGACTTTTGAAAACATAGTTGCAAAAGGAGAAATTTCTCAAATGAGCAATTTCTCCATTTGCCACGTTTTCAACTCTTTTCATTTATTAAACTTTCATTCATAGAGACTTTCCATGTTGTTGTATAAAATGTTTTCAAAGTCATCTGCTGCAGATTTATTGTATGTGGTTAACCCTTTCCCTCATACGACAATTCTGCAGCAGACGACTTTGAACATATTTTGTCAAACAATTGAAAATCTCTATAATTGAATGGATAACCTATGACTAAAAGTGGAAAACATTGTGTCAAAAGGTGAAATTGCTCGTTTTGTCACCTAGTGTCCTAGTGTCACTATGTTTTCAAAAAGTCGTCTGCTGCAGAGGTGTCAGAAAGCGTCTATATGAGGGAAAGGGTTAAACTTTCATTTATAGAGACTTTCCATGTTGTTGTATAAATGTTTTCAAAGTCGTCTGCTGCAGATTTGTTGTATGTGGGAAAGGGTTAACCCTTTCCCTCATAGGACAATTCTGCAGCAGACGACTTTTAACGTATTTTGTCAAAACATAGAAAATCTCCATAATTGAATGGATAACTTATGACAAAAAGTGGAAAACATTGTGACAAAATGAGAAATTGCATTTTTTGTGCAATTTCTTCTTTTGTCACTATGTTTTCAAAACGCCGTCTGCTGCAGAGGCGTCGGAAAGCGTCTGTATGAGGGAAAGGGTTAATTAAAAGGATTTATTGGCATTTCACAGTAAACATGATACCTACATCTCATCAGATTCTATCAAACTATTTTTTGGGGGGAAATTTGAATTGTCACATTAAGACAACAATGGGGTTGGTTTTGTCTGATCTTGTAGTTGATATAATGTTATTGATACATTGAAAAACAAATTTAATCACTATTGAAATCCTCTTCATTGAGAGTATACAGTTAAGCAAATTTAAGAGTTCCATCTACCATTCAATCTTTTGGTCAGCATCCCGTCATGGAAAATAATATTTTGAAAGGTAGATTTATTATTTGTTTTCTATTTTATCAATTTTATTCCTTCCCACAGACGCTTTCTGACACCTTTGCAGCAGACGGCGTTTTGAAAACATAGTGACAAAAGAAGAAATTGCACAAAACGTGCAATTTCTCCTTTTGTCACAATGTTTTCCACTTTTTGTCATAGGTTATCCATTCAATTATGGAGATTTTCTATGTTTTGACAAAATACGTTAAAAGTCGTCTGCTGCAGAATTGTCCTATGAGGGACCCTTTCCCACATACAACAAATCTGCAGCAGACGACTTTGAAAACATTTATACAACAACATGGAAAGTCTCTATAAATGAAAGTTTAACCCTTTTCCCTCATAGCAAACGAACTACGAAAACATTGTGGCAAAAGGAGGAAATTGCTCATGAAGCGAGATTTCTCCTTTTGAAAAAGTGTTTTCAACTCTATTTAGAGCTAGCTACTTTTCCCTTAATGTGTATATTAAACTTTAACATTATTTTTGTGTAAAAGTAGTGGCCCTGTAAATAAAATAAATCAAAGTACTGAAGTACTGAAGGTAGAATTGCGATCGTTTAAGAAGAGATACAGAAGTGCATATATGAATATTTATTTTACAAAATGTTGACGAACAGACAGACGGAGAGACAGACATCGCCAATCTATAGACCGGAATTGCTAGAGAAATCCGGCCAAAAATAAAAAAAAATCATCAATTTTAGCAGTAAAATCCTGCCAAGAAGTAATGAATTGAGAAAAAAATGTGCTGAGAGGTCCATAATTTCAAACTTGCTAAGATTTGGTCCGTGCAATGAATGTACAAATTGGAAAATGTATTGTTGACATGTATTTTCTACACCATCATTGTAATGTTGTTTATCATAAATAAAATTATTCCTTTTTTTAAATAAACTTTTAATCAAAATGTGTGTCTCAGTGTTGTCTTCTTCAGCAGTTTGACAGAAACAAAGCCTAAATCTGAAATTGTGTCAATGTGTTATTTGTCAACTCTGTCCCATAAGTTTTGCTTGTGATTTGAACTCTCATAAAAAAAGCACGGAAAGGGACAACTTTCCCAACTTTGATTAAATATGTTTTCAATTAAATTGTAAAAAATCTTTTTCTTGTTTTTTGAAAGTTTTGTCATTAATATTTAAGACGGACATTATATATACTAGAATAGCCAACTGACTATCATTTGAAAAAGTTTTTCTTATTTAAACCTTTCCCACTTGCATACGTAATTGCAGCCGACGACTTTTGAAAACATTGATGCAGAAGAAGAAATTGCTCATAACAAGCTTTCTCCTTTTGCAACAATGTTTTCAACTATATTCAATGATTACACTTCCAATAAATGTGATTTTCTGTATCTTTGCTCAGATTTTTTTTAATTCATCTTCTGCAGAGTTTTTATATTGTGGGGTGGGTTGTGATTTGTTAAAGGGCAAGCAGGATTGGGAATTGAGTGTTGCACTTATCCCAATGAAACACTCGCCTGCCTGTGCATGTTTTAGCTTAACTTAACTTGTTAATGTTCTTTCCATCATCAACTTAGTCATCTGTTAGTAATCAACTCTATGAACGAAATAATCGCGTCAAAATCATAACGAACAAACTGTCAAAATCTAATTTTGAACTGTGTAATACAAATTTAGAATAAAAGGATGAATCAGTTGTGTTGTAACAACCAATATCCGCGGGTCATTTACCTGATTTTGGCCGAAAGAAATGATCGATTTCTTGCAAGATTTATTCGTTATTCGTTCTGCCTATTATAATCAAAGTATTCTAAACGCTTTATAAACAAGTGATTTAAAGCGCTCAAATCATTTGATGAAATTTGTTTCTTTAGACGCGGACCTTGTCGAAAGCACCTATCCAAAATGCAAGTCATCGTTAATCGTTGTCGAAGGAATAGATGGACTGAGAGAAAGAGAAAGAAAAGGCTTAGCAATGCATACTATCTTTATGAATAAGGACATGAACGAATATGTATGGACTAGCGCCTAGAATTTCGTACTAGCCGATCCTTCATTCCACTCGCTTATGCTAGCGGGCGAGTGGATGTTTACATCTCTGCCGAGAGGGAAAAAAGGGTTACAATTTACAAAGGGTAATTGCGCGGTGCAGTGCTATATTGGCGTAGTGATATCTAAATAATTGTGTACACTTTAAATATGATATTTACACTTACAATACTTGTTATTTTCTATTATAAGCTTGAATAATCGGATATTTTTTCGTTACTCTATGTTTGCTTTTGTGAGCATTCGTAAATTAGTCAAACCAAAAATTGCACTTAATTGTTGGTGGTGAAGGGCATATACATCACGTGACTTAAAACTCACTATGACTTTGGCAGCCTCTGCGCATGCGCAAGTCTACCAAAAATGACACAACATTTGCCTTGGGTGAACCTCTACCTAGATTTTATTCGTCCATAAGTACCTGCCCTATTTAAAAATAATTTGAAACAAATGCTCCATTTTCAAGATTGTTAAAAAAAACATGGCTGCCAAGGGAGGTGACTTATTTTCCTTATATATATATATATATATATATATATGTATTTATAGGGAAAACGTCTTTTTATCCAAAAGCACTGGCCTGATATGAAAATAGTTTTACTTGGGTGACCCACTACCAAGAGTGTTTGAATTATTCTGATCCCCAGAAAATATGGCTACCTAGGGGCAGGACTAAGTGTTTTCCTTATTAGTACACCCGAACACATCGACGTCTTATTCAGTCAAGGCACATTTTTGAACTTTTGTTGCCGTGGCATCAGAAAGAGGGATATTGTCAAAACTTTAAAGCCGCGATTACGACCGACTGGCTGGGTGTCAGGATAAATGGACGAGTAGAACTTGCAACTTATGCAGGAAACGGCGTGATATAACTGAAAAATTGTTGCTAGTTTTCCTGAGATGTATCAGAACATTGAAAACTGCATGGCAACTTCTGAAAAATCAGGTGAGCAAAAAAAGACCATCATGTTCCTCTTGTTTCCCTTTATTGTCACCAACTCATTAACCCTTTCCCTCATATAGACGCTTTCTGACGCCTCTGCAGCAGACGGCTTTTTGAAAACATAGTGACAATTGAAGAAGAAATTGCTCAAAACAAGCAATTTTCTCTTTTTGCCACACTGTTTCCCACTTTTAGTCAGAGGTTATCCATTCAATTATAGAGATTTTCCAATTTCTGACAAATTATATTCAATGTCGTCTGCTGCAGAATTATCGTATGTGGGAAAGGGTTAAATGGCGTAGCTATAAAAACATCTGACTCGTGAGTGGCAGCCTTGGGTCCAATTTGCCCGATCATACCAAAGACTTAAAAAATGTAAATAATGGCTTCCCTCCTTGGTGCTCGGAATTGCATTACGACTGACCCACTGTGACATGACATGTCGTGATATAACAGAAATACTGTTGACCAGTGGTGATGATAAGCACCGTTTTAACCCTTTCTCACATACAACAAATCTGCAGCAGACGACTTTGAATACATACTGGCAAAACATATTAGTTAACCCTTTCCCTCATATAGACGCTTTCTGACGCCTCTGCAGCAGACGGCTTTTTGAAAACATAGTGACAAAAGAAGAAATTGCACAAAACGTGCAATTTCTCCATTTGCCACAATGTTTTCCACTTTTAGTCATAGGTTATCCATTCAATTATGGAGATTTTCTATGTTTTGACAAAATACGTTCAAAGTCGTCTGCTGCAGAATTGTCGTATAAGGGAAAGGGTTTAAGGTACAATTATAAAGAAAAATGTTGAAAACACTGGCAAAAGGAGAAATTGCTCGTTTTGAAAAGTCGTCTGCTGCAGATGCGTTAAAAGGTGTCTATATGTTGAAAAGGGTTAAATAATTTTCCCTAAATATTGTTACCTAAAAGTTACATATGATCAGGTATAATGCGTCAAAACTTGTGGAAAAAGCTGATAATCTTTTCTCGGAATAATCAAAGAACCATTGAAGCAATTAAATGCAGCAGAATACCTTTGAAAACACCTTCCTGGTTAAGGGAACAATTATTGCTCATAATGACAATTTTTGTCCTTTTCACACAACATTTTCAACCTATATCTATTAACCCTTTCCCTCATATAGATGCTTTCTGACGCCTCTGCAGCAGACGGCTTTTTGAAAACGTAGTGACAAAAGAAGAAATTGCACAAAACGTGCAATTCCTCCTTTAGCCACAATGTTTTCCACTTTTTGTCATAGGTTATCCATTCAACTATGGAGATTTTTCCATTATTTGATAAAATACGTTCAAAGTCGTCTGGTGCAGAATTGTCATATGAGGGAAAGGGTTAATAACGTGTAGTCAAAAATACGGAAAATATCTATAAATAGAAGTTAAACTCTTTCCCACCTGCAGACGCATTTTGACGCAATAGCAGCAGACGACTTTTGAAAACAATTTGTGGCAAAAGGTGAAATAGCTCATATAATGATTCAACTTTATTTAACAATTAAGCCATCTTTTATGGAGATTTTTCTGGTTTTTGTCACCATGTTTTCAAAGTCGTCTGCTGAAGATTTGCTGTATGTGGGAAAGGGTTAATGATCATGGGCAATTACTCCATTTGCTACAATGTTTTCAAAAGTCTTTGGCTGCAGATTTGTCAAAATGTGTCATGCAGGTGGGAAAGGGTTAATGCGATGTTATGAAAGCAGACACCATCAGGAAATATCGGAATTATGAGGGAACTGGTAATATCAACCTTTTTGTCTCTATCGGAGGCTTAATTACTTAAGCCCTGTATGTTTGCACTGCTTTTCATTATTTCACTCAAGCAATAATCCTATTTTCCAAAATCCGCTAATATCATGTTATATAGCAGACAGGAATAGTTATCACCATGGCAACAAAAATGTCATATTTTCAAGAACAAATCTGGTCTCGCTGTTTCAAAAGCTTTTGACACAAAACCGCATTTTTAGAACTCTTGTTGGTTTCCGGAGCAAGAGGAGTGAAATCGACAATATTTGTTACTGTGGTTACGTTATCTGAAATGAAAATTGATTTCCGCTGAAAGCCACAGCATGGTCCTCTCTCACCCATCTGTTGTAGGAATTTTGTTTAAACCCCCACACTTAAAATATTTACCTGATATGATATTCGTTAAATGAAGTGTCACCCTGCTATGATAAAATTGCGAGATAAAACTGTTACAACTGGAAATTTTAATGTTGATTTTTATAGAAAGATGAAAATATTCATGGAAAAGGAGAAATTAATGATTTTAACCCTTTACTTCATGTAGACTCTTTCTGACGCCTTTGCAGCAGACGGCTTTTTGAAAACATAGTGACAAAAGAAGAAATTGCTCAAAATGAGCAATTTCTCCTTTTTGCCACAATCTTTTCCACTTTTAGTCATAGGTTATCCATTCAATTATAGAGATTTTTATTTTTTGACAAAATATGTTCAAAGTCGTCCGCTGCAGAATTGTTGTATGAGGGAAAGGATTAAGTAACTTCTCTTTTATATCCCATACTGATTTCAACACTTGTCCACTGCAAAGGCATCAAATGATCAAAGTATCGATCAGGTCATAACCCTTGCCCTGACATACAGACCCATCTGCAGCAGACGAATTTAAAAAGAAAATTGAGACAAAAGGAGAAATTGCTCTTTTTGATGTTTTTAACTCAATTCAATTATTATATATTATTTCATTTGCAGAGATTTTTATAAGATTTTTTTAGAATTTTTCAGCCATCTGGTGCAGATTGTGTGTGGGAAAGGGTTACATGTTCAAGGCTTATCCCTTTCCCTCATATTGATGCTTTCTGACGCCTCTTCAGCAGATGGCTTTATGAAAACAAGGCGACAAAAGAAGAAATTGCTCAAACTGAGCAATTTCTCCTTTTGTCGCCATGTCTTCAACTATATTCAATAATCATACTATCATCTATAGAGATTTTCTATATTATGGACTTGATAATTTCAAAGTCGTCTGCTGCAGATTTATTGTATGTTGGAAAGGGTTATTGAAGAACCATCTGAAATGGAAGCAGGTTAAAACATTTTCTATAATTTCCCACTATTTAGTTATTATACATTAATTATATTTTAACCATTTCCAATATACAGCAAATCTGCATCAGACGACTTTCAAAATATTTCGGCAAAAATGTGAAATATCTCAATATAAGAAATGTTTATAATTTAAAAAAATTGGAATCATTGTGACAAAAACGAAAAATTGTTCATTATGAGCAATTTCATTTTTTGCCACAACGTTTTCAAAACTCATCTGCTGCAGAGGCGTCAGAAAGTGTCTGCACTTTTAACTTAAAAAAGTTAGGGGTTTTCTAGAAAACATCTTTACAATGTTTGAATCATGAAATGTGGTAAACAGATACACACACAAAACATATTTCACCCAAACACTATGGTTTGCTTTCTTGAATGTGAGTTAGGGAGATAAAGAAGTTTCCCGACAAAGACTCCTTTTTCCCCTACAGGGACATCAAGGTGTGAAACTTTTGACAAGTTGTTTTCTCTTGATGTTTAATTTTTGTTATTCCAAGGCCTTTATCATGTCTTATAAACCTATTGTTTACAATATGACCTCATAACTGGGCAATAGAAAGCACTTTATCAGTACAAAGATGACAATTTCACGCTGATACATTCGGAAAAGTGACTTGATCGGCATATAATACCTTCAGCCAGTGGTAAATACCCCCGTTTATAGAGATAATGTTACGATAAATTGATTTTTAGTTACACTGGTGTTTGTTTTACCCATTACTTCATATGGTGTTTTCAGACTCTTCCAAACTGATACACGTGAAGTAAAAATGACAAATCTAGAATATGGCAAGTTTGAATTTGTTAATGAGCATTCTAAGCACATTATTGGAATAGAACAAATTGCGCTGTAGGATTTTTTTTTTGTTTTCTCATAGTAATTTTAAATGCAGTCTACTGTGGTACATCCAAAGATGTGTGCATCAGGAAAAGTGTTAATTTTTTCCCACATACAGCAAATCTGCAGTAGACGACTTAGAAAACATCGTGACAAAAACCTGAAAAATCTCCATATAAAATAGCGTAATTATTAAATAAAGATAAAAAACATTGTGGCCAAAGGTGAAATTGCTCAACATGAGCAATTTCAACTTTGGCCACAATGTGTTTTTTAAAAGTCGTCTGCTGCTATTACGTCAAAATGCGTCTGCAGGTGGGAAAGGGTTAATCTTTTCCAACATACAAAAAATCTGTGGCAGAATTAAGACTTTGAAAACATCAAGAGGAAAATGTCGCAAAAACCTCTATAAATAATAATGTAATTTTGGATAAAGTATAAAACATTGTGGCAAAGGGAGCAATTGCTCATTATGAACAATTTCTTTTTTTACCACAATGTATACATCAGTCATCTGCCGCAGAATTAAGTGTCACAGTGGGGTATACATGCATGTTGGTAAAAGGGTTAACAAAGATACCAAAATATTTCCATTGTGATCTTGTAAAAGTTTGAAAAGTGATTAGAAGCCAACTTGCACGCTCTTGAAAAATATCCTCACCGGGATACAAAACATACTCATGTAGTCAAATCTCCGTTCAACTCTTTCCCTTGTACAGACGCTTTCTGATGACTCTGCGGCAGACGACTTTTTGAAAACACTGTGACAAAAAGGAGAAATTGCTCATGATGAGCAATTTCACGATTTTGCCACAATATTTTCAACTTCTTGCATCAATTATGTTTTTCGTTTGAAGAGATATTCCAATTTTTAGTCTGAATAAATTCAAAGCCGTCTGCTGCAGATTTGTTGTATGTGGGTAAGGCTTAAGACCACCTCTGAATAAAGGGCAAACACATTATCATGAAGTTTAACCCTTATCCTGCTGCAAACATTTAACCCTTACCACATACAACTGTTCTGCAGCAGACTATTAAAAAACATCTAGGAAAAATTAAGGACAATTTTTCTTAAGAATAGTGTCATTATTGAATGTAGTTGTTCAAAAAAAATATAATTCCAGGTAGAACTTATAATGTTTGCTGATGCATCATCAGAAAAGGGGGAAAATGCTAAAACTTTAAAAAATCTTCTTGTCTAAAAAGTACTGGCCCAATTTTAAAATTATTTCGCACAAATGTTCCTTGGGTGAACTATACTAAGATTCCAATCTGTTGAAAACTACGGAGGAGCTTGTTTTCCTTAAACAGTACTCCGTTCTGTGAAATTAGCGTTTGACCTCCTTCTTCGTCGCACAGTGCAAGCTTGGCAACATCAGCCAAGGACTCTGTCCAACAATGATTTCAAAGTTCAGGGTCAATTAATAACCTATATTATGAGAAAGTAGGAAAATAAATGAATTCTTTGAAACCAGAAATTAATGAAACAAAATACCAACATTTTCCCTCCCTCTTTAAAGCCAGAAATTTGCTATTGTACTTTATTTGATTTATGTAAATTCTAACAAAAGAGCTTATGCTAATTACTTAATTTAGATTGTAAGCAAATATACAATTAAAGTGTATTATAGTAGGCTTACTTATAAGTATGATTACCATTATTAATTATGTCAGATAAGTACTTGGAAGCCATCAATAAAAGTGACACTTCATTGTGAAACTTAAACCCCTTCTGACATACAGATGCTATTTCAGAAGCCTCTGCAGCAGATGAATTATGAAAACATTGAGGCAAAAGCAGAAATCAAAGTGAGCAATTTCTTTTATGCCACAATATCTTCAAATTTTTTCAATAATTATTCTTTCTATTATAGAAAGTTTCCATATATTAAACTAAATGTTTTCAAAGTCGTCTGCTGCAGTTTTGTTGTATGTGAAAAGGGTTAATAACAAAACTGAAGAAAGGATGACCGGTGCTCCTTCATCCTTCAATCACCTTCAATTCTTTCACTTCTATCAGCCTGCTTTATCCACAATAATTCCCATGGTTTATTGGCTTATATGTACATAAATTAATATTCATACAGTGCAAGTGTATCTTTTCCGAAGAAAAGTGGATATAGTGCTTTGCACATGTTGGTCAGTTGGTCAGTTGGTAGACCAAAGCTTGTCCCATTAATAACTGGATAATACTTGAAACTTCAGTACTCCATCTTTGCTGGGAGGTTGACTTTGAGATCATCTGTTCAAAGGTCAAGGTTTTCAAATAGTTGTGTAGAAATGTTCCTTAGGTGACCCTCTTTGATATTCTTTCAATTTTTAAGCCATGCTTTTTTTAAAAAGAGCTGTTTTTCCCTTATATGGCTGTAATAAAAACTTTAAAAATCTTCTTTTTCAAAGTTTGTGGTTGATTTTCAAATAATGTTTATTGGGTGACACTGGCGGCCGGCTATTGGTTTCCTCCAAGCCATAGTTAAAACTTGAAAAATCATCTCCTTTAAAAATAATTGGCAGATTTTCGGATTGTCTGAAAAAGGGGAATTTACCTCCATACAGGAATAGAAATTAAGATGTGCAGAAAAATGTGGTTACCGCATACTATAGTAAATTAGTATGTCTGGCATGAACCAACAAGGGCGACTTGCATTATAGTATGGTAACCAGAGAACTCTGTATAATTAAATAAATAAATATACAATTGGTTTATACAACATGATATTTGGATTCAACAAAAGGAAGCAACTTATGAAGTGTGAGAAATTTAAAGTCCACAAAAAGGTCGTCTCTATACTTTTTGCTTGCTCTGAAGTGCAAATTACAAAAATTCCAACATACAATCCTACATACAATCCCACATAATTATATTAATTCCACATACAATATAATACATAATCCACATACATAATCATACAACTCCCACATACAACAAAACTACAGAAGGCGACTTTGAAAAATTCTGTGCAAAAATATGCAAAACCTCTAAAACTGAAAATTCGATTACTGAAACGAGTTGAAAACACTGTGGAAATAGGAGAAATTGCTCAACCTTAGATTGTTCAAGTTATGCCCCTGGGGTCAAAATTGGCCTCAAACCAGGGGAGTCACCTGTTTTAAATATAGATATAAAGGGAAACACTATGAAAATCTTCCTGTCTGCATCTGAAAGGCCTAGAGCTTAGATATTGAATTTGAAGCATTGTCTAGTGGTCCTCTACCAAGATTGTTTAAATTATGCTGCTTTGGTCAGCATTGGCCGAACCCTGTTTTACATGAGAGATTTATACAGAAACTTTTAACAAACTCTTGTCTGAAACCAAAAGGTGTATAGCTTAGATATTTGGGATGTAGCATTGTATAGTGATCCTCTTCCAAGATTGTTCAAATTATGCCCCTGTCAATTTTCTTTCCCCCTCACCCCTGGGGTCACCTGTATTACAAATAGAGACATAGGAAACACTTTGAAAATCTTGTTATCTGAAGCAGACCTATCAGTTTCCTCATGTCATATTAATTTGATAATAGACAACAACATTAGTTTTAAACTTATTTATTTTACATCAATTGCGAAACAAGCTTTAAGCTTATATTAATCGCGCTCGATGTCTGCTTCCCGGATACTTAACCAGTACTCGAACCGTTTGTGTGGAAAGATCCTAAAGGCAGAAACTGATCATCATGGGATTCGAACCTGGGACCTTTGGTACAAGAAGCTGACGCTCTACCTCTGTACCACTGTCTTTCACACAACAACATTGGTTGGGTTATTTCACTTTGTGGCAAGTGGAGCAATACTTGACATTGAGCATCTTGTATTAGCTTACCTGACCGCATTACAATTCATATTGCATAACACAGGTGAGTGATTCAGGTTCATCATGGCCCCCTTTTTCTCAGCTGATTAATGTCATCTGCTGAAGGTATGCAAATGGCACCAAAGGAAGCGAACATCCAAAAACTATGAAATATTAGACTTTTGTTGATTAAGTCAAAGCTGATAATTTGAACTGCACCATAGATTAAAAGTTTCACACTTTGTAGGGGTCTTCAACAATTATTCATTATGTGTCATATTGGGAGAAACCATGAAATGAAACAAAACTAATACATTTCTCACCTTTGCTCACCACTTCTAGAGAAACAGATATTTAATCCTTTCCCACATACAGATGCTTTTCGTTGCCTTTGCAACAGATGGCTTTTGAAAAAATTGTAGCAAAAGGAGAAATTGTTCATAATAAGCAATGTTTCAACTTTATTCAATAGATGTTCTTTCATTTATAGATAATTTCCAAGGTTTTTGCTAAATGTTTTCAAAGTCGTCTGCTGTAGATTTGTATGTGGGAAAGGGGGGTTAAAGGCGTTTTACTCGGCTTTCAACAGTATTTCAGTTGTATCATGACATTTCCTTGGTGAACTAATGTGTCTATTCTGCTGCTTAAGCTATTCTGAGGAAGGATATCACTATTACAATTTTTAAAGTCTTAACCCTTTCTCTCATATAGGCGCTTTCTGACGCCTCTGCAGCAGACGACTTTTTGAAAACATAGTGACAAAAGAAGAAATTGCTCAAAAAGAGCAATTTCTTCTTTTGCCACAAAGTTTTCCACTTTTAGTCATAGGTTATCTATTTAAGTATAGAGATTTTCTATTTTTTTATTGAAATCACATCTCCTCACAGTGTACATGTACTTCACTGATCTCATTAATAAGTCATTTCTCCTTTTGCCTAAATAATTTCAACTCTTTGTCAAATAAAAATATTTTAATTTCTAGAGATTTTCTATATTTTCGTCACATTTATTTTCAAAGTAGTCTGCTGCAGTTTTGTTTTATGTGGGAAAGGGTATGTGATGGATGGTAACAAGTAGCTCTTCAAACCGACATTTTTATGGACAAGCAACAGTTAGTATGGAGTCACAGCCTGTAGATTAATTGCAACTTGCTCCAACTCAGCTTGAGCTCCTGTTCCTCTGTTTATTTTAATTAACAGCTATTTATCACTTGCCAATATTATAGGTTTATAAAATGATAAGGTGTGATTATAAAACTATAAATATAGCAGAAACTGCTGAGCTTGTCGACCAGGAAAATTGTTTTTTTTTTTTTATTTCATCGAGAATAAGTGTGAATGCACTAAAATGTTTCCTTGTAGATTTTTTTTTTAAGCTCGTCTGTTTTTCAAAGAAAAAAAGCTGGAGCTGCCTTTTTTCACATTCGAGAAGACGATCTTTAAAAACCTTTGGCAAAAGGAGTAATATAATTTGCTAATTCTGATCAACTCCCCCTTTTGCCACATTACATTAACAACTCTATATTTGTAAATATCTTTGTGTTTATTGAAATGTTTCAATTTTTTGCTTAGATTCTTTCAAAGTCATTTGATACAGATGTTTTGCATGTCAGACTTTTTTTAAATGTGTTTACCAATGATATGTATCATTTGTTTACTTTAAAGGAGAAAGTAACAAAAACTATTTATTTCTCATTTTCCAACACTCTTAAAAAGATGTCTAAGAGAATGAAGACTTGAAAATGACAAAAAGAGGTAATTACTCATGATCAACACTAAATTAAGCAATTTCTACTTTTTCTGGGAATGTTTTCAACAATTACACTTTCATTTTTGTAGAGTTTTAATTCCCCCATTTTCCCTGCATGCCAGATTTGTTGTATATTGGAAAGGGTTGATAATCTGTAGGGGAAAAAGAAAAACACTGGACTGTGAATTTTGTAACATTTCACAAGAGATGGGTGATAAGAAATTGATAATCATAATAGGATAATGATCGGGTGTTGGTTTTAAAGGTCAGGGGGTTTAAACAATAATCCATTTATCAGTAGAGTTAGAAACTTTAAAGTGAAACCCCTCAAATCCTCTCTAAAACAAACTGCACTATGAACAGGTGTGTTTTTTGATGATGGACATTTTGCAATCATTGATCATCAAGTTAACCCTTTCCCCTCATATAGACGCTTTCTGACGCCTCTGCAGCAGCTGGCTTTTTGAAAACATAGTGGCAAAAGAAAATATTGCTCAAAATGAGCAATTTCTCCTTTGGCCGCAATGTTTTCCACTTTTAGTCACAGGTTATCCTTTCAATTCTAGATATTTTCCATCTTTTGACAAAATATGTTCAAAGTCGTCTGCTGCAGAATTGTCGTATGAGGGAATCTGCAGCAGTCAACTTTGAAAACATCTAGGCAGATTTTTAAAAAAAAAGAACCCTCAATAAATTAAAGAGGATAATATATATAGAATAAAATTGAAACAATTTGTTGCAAAGGAGAAATTATGAACATATTTTCTTTTCACCACAACGTTTCTCAAATATTTTTCCACAGATGTTAAAATGGTTTTGCATGTGGATTTTATTTAGACTTTTATGCTATGGAATAATTTGTTTTTTTGTTTCTATTGGGAATTATGAACTCAACACTATTATAAGTTATCCTTTTCCCATTTGCAGACTCATTTTAACACATCTGCAGCAGGACACTTTTGAAAATATTTTGGCAAATGCAGAAAGTGCTTCTTTAACCACAATGTTTTCAATTCTCTTTAACAAATATACGTAGCTTCACTCATATAAATATTTTGCAAAGTTGATGTATGTGGGGTAGGGTTATAATTAGGTTTTGAACTGTCAGCAATCCAATATCAGGCTATATATAGCTAGATGCCAGGGTTGTAATTAGGTTTTGAACTGTCAGCAATCCAATATCAGGCTATAGCTGGATGCCAGGGTTGTAATTAGGTTTTGAACTGACAGCAATCCAATATGCAGGCTATAGCTAGATGCCAGGGTTGTAATTAGGTTTTGAACTGTCAGCAATCCAATATCAGGCTATAGCTAGATGCCAGGGTTGTAATTAGGTTTTGAACTGTCAGCAATCCAATATCAGGCTATAGCTAGATGCCAGGGTTTTAATTAGGTTTTGAACTGTCAGCAATCCAATATGCAGGCTATAGCTAGATGCCAGGGTTATAATTAGGTGTTGAACTGTCTGCAGTCCAATATCAGGCTATAGCTAGATGCCAGGGTTATAATTAGGTTTTGAACTGTCAGCAGTCCAATATCAGACTATAGCTGGATGCCAGGGTTGTAATTAGGTTTTGAACTGACAGCAATCCAATATGCAGGCTATAGCTAGATGCCAGGGTTGTAATTAGGTTTTGAACTGTCAGCAATCCAATATCAGGCTATAGCTAGATGCCAGGGTTGTAATTAGGTTTTGAACTGTCAGCAATCCAATATCAGGCTATAGCTAGATGCCAGGGTTTTAATTAGGTTTTGAACTGTCAGCAATCCAATATGCAGGCTATAGCTAGATGCCAGGGTTATAATTAGGTGTTGAACTGTCTGCAGTCCAATATCAGGCTATAGCTAGATGCCAGGGTTATAATTAGGTTTTGAACTGTCAGCAGTCCAATATCAGGCTATAGCTAGATGCCAGGGTTATAATTAGGTTTTGAACCGTCAGCAATCCAATATCAGGCTATAGCTAGATGCCAGGGTTATAATTAGGTTTTGAACTGTCAGCAACCAATATCAGGCTATAGCTAGATGCCAGGGTTATAATTAGGTTTTGAACTGTCAGCAATCCAATATCAGGCTATAGCTAGATGCCAGGGTTATAATTAGGTTTTGAACTGTCAGCAATCCAATATCAGGCTATAGCTAGATGCCAGGGTTGTAATTAGGTTTTGAACTGTCTGCAGTCCAATATGCAGGCTATAGCTAGATGCCAGGGTTGTAATTAGGTTTTGAACTGTCAGCAGTCCAATATCAGGCTATAGCTAGATGCCAGGGTTGTAATAAGGTTTTGAACTGTCAGCAGTCCAATATGCAGGCTATAGCTAGATGCCTGAGTCTTACTTTCCTATATATTATTCAGCTCTTTTTATGTAACCATTTTCTTAATAACTGTGATGTTTTCACAATTGTCTGCTTTGAAATTTCTGAAGTGGCATCAAAGTGACATTTGAAAAATTGAAAAGTAAAGTTTTGTTGCAGAGTTGAGAAGCTGCTTAGTATCAAGCAATCTTTATTTTACTTGTAGCAGTTTTTAAAATGAGTCTTCTTTAGAGGTTGTTACAAACCGGGTCTTCAAATATTTGAAAGACCCTGTTACAAATGAAGGTTCCTTAAATAAGGTAATTACTATTAATTAACCCTTTCCCTCATATAGACGCTTTCTGACGCCTCTGCAGCAGATGGCTTTTTAAAAACAAATTGATAAAGGTAGAAATTGCTCAAAACAAGCAATTTCTGCTTTTGCCACAATGTTTTCCACTCGTAGTCATAGGTTATCCATTCAATTATAGAGATTTTCCAATTTTTTGATAAAATATGTTCAAAGTTGTCTGTTGCAGAATTGTCGTATGAGATAAAGGATTAAACTACCCTCAATTATGTGTTAAGCAGGTGTTAGGGCTAAGCTTTTACCTGATATGATATTTCTACCTTTTAATCCTTTCCCACATACATCAGATCTTCAGAAAGACAACTTCGAAAATATCTTGGTAAACATAGGGAAAATCTCTATAAATGACAGCTATAACTATTGAATATAGTTCAAAATATTGTGGTAAAAGGAAAAATTGCTCATCATGAGCAATTTCTCCTTTTGCCACAATGTTTTGAAAAGTTGTTTGCTGCAGATGCGTCAATATGTGTCTGTATGTTGGAAAGGGTTAAACATCCACGGAAAAATTGTTATACCTTGGAAAAACTGGAAATAGACTTTTGACAAAGAATTGAAAACATTGTTGGAAAATAAATTAATATTTTTTCAGAAATGTCTCCATTTCAATCAATGTTTTCAGTAAAAAATAAATTCACTATAAGTGTTATTTTAACATTGATAAACTGGGTGAATTCAGAAAGCGCATAGAGAGAGAGAGAGAGAGAAAAAAAAATACATATCAGGTCTTATCTATTTAAATCTCTAATTAAACTGATTCTACTTTAAACATAGAATTAAAAACTTCACTTTAACAAAAACAAACTTGGCCAATCATTGATCCGTAAGGAGAGATGTATTTAATGTTGAAACAGAGCAGTTTAAGTTTAAAATCCCCGAAGCCGTGCCAAAGGTCCACCATCATTATCCTACTCCCAGGTGATGTGCAACGCTGTCACTAAAACTGATAATAGACTAAATTGAGCTGAACGGAGGCTGTGACAGAATAGCGCATGGTTATCACTGAATCGTCATTAGGAATATTTAAGGCGGTATCACTCACACTGGATACAATACCTTAAAACCTCTAGAAGCTTTCTCGAGGACAAGGGGGAGGGGCTTCTCATCCAATTATCAGTTGAGTGACAAGGAGATGCTTTGTGACTCGTGAATTAACTGATAGAGGGGTATCATCCCGTATACTGGGAGTTGTTTGAGCTTGTAACGTTTATTTACAGTTAAAAACCACTGCTCTCTATTGAAAGTTTTAAATGTTACTTAAAACGAAAATCTTTGAAATGAAACTGTCATTTGTTATTGTGAATATCAACAGACAATATGGTGTGAATTGAGTTTTGCTTTAAAATAATTATAATCTTAGTTGAATCCGTGTTTTATTTTTTATACATGAACAATATAATTGGACTTTGTTTACTAATCAATGAATAAACACAATGATTTTTAATAGCAGTAATAATATTGAAAGTGCTCTCATATTGGAAAAAAGGAGACAGCAGTTCTGGGGTGAGTAAACTGAAATATTATAATGCATTTTAATTATTATTAACTTAAAAACGATGCATAATTTTTTTTATGTTTGCTAACGATTATAACTTAAGCAATAACTTAAGCAATTTTTCAGTTTTAACCAAGTATTTTCAAAGTCCTCTGCGGCAGATTTGTTGCATGTTCATGGAAACATTGAAATTCCTTAATCTATTTCTTTAGATTATACAATTGTAAAGGTTTAAATTGTTTCTTCCAACACTTTTTGAAAAGCATTTTCTCCTTTTACCACAATGTTCTCATAAATTGTTTACTGCAGATATGTTGAATTTTGTCTTCCTGTTGGAAAAGCTTATTATAAATATAGAATTTGAAATTGACTTGACTTCCACTTGTTATAACTGTATATAATAATTGTATCATGTGAAATCGTATTTAATGTTTAAGAAACAAGCCAACATCCCTAAAGTAACAATAAAACAAATTGATCCTTTTCACCAACATTTGCACCATATTTCTACAAAACTTAAACTATGATGTATACTTCATATTTTAACTTACTCAACAGATTTATTGGAAAGACTAATAAGGCTTAATTTTAGAATATGCATTATAGGCTGTTTTAAAAAAGTCTTAGAAAGACAACCATACCTTTTAGAAAATGCACAATACTCGCCTATATTCAAAGACTTTTGATTGATAACCTAGCCTATTTCATCTTAAAATGTTGTTTAACCCTTTCCTGCATACAACAATTCTGCAGCAGATGACTTAAATTTGAATAAATAGAAGAAATCTCTTTAAATGAATGTGTGACTATTGAATAGAGAGGAAAACATTGTGGAAAAATGAGAATTTGCTCAGTATGATCGAGCAATTTCTCCTCTTGCCACAATGTTTTCAAAAGTCATCTGCTGCTCAGAGGTGTCACAAATTAGCTGTATGTTTGAAAGGTTTAAGGTGAAGCATCTTAAAAGAAGAAACATCATGTATAAAAGAATACTAAGCAAGGCTCTTTTTGCCACTATATAGTATACTGTTGTAATTTCATTTTATAACTGAATATATTTCAGTTATTTTCATTTTTTTTTTGTTATTAGAATATAATGTAAAACAACACTGTCCAAAAAGAAACCATGTCATTAGCATTATCTGCAGTAGATGACAATACAAAACATATTGTGGTTAAAGGTGAAATTGCTCATAATGTTTTCAACAATCATTTATAAATTCTACTTTCATTTGTAGGGATTTTTCATATTTTTGCGTAGATGCTTTCAAAGTTGTCTGCTGCAAATTTGTTTTAAATGGGAAGGAATAACTAGCAATATTATATATTGTTATAAGGGAAGGAATAACTAGAAATATATTGTTATAATTTAAGATATAGACTTTGCATCTTTAAAGTGCTATATAGATCTTAATTAACCCTTTTTCCACATACAACTAACAAAACTGTAGCAGTCTGAGCTAGAGTTTGAAACATTCTGGCAAATTGAGAATCATATTTCCCATTAATGTGCAATTTTTCCTACTGCTTAAATGTTTTCAAAAGTCATATATAGACTGCTGCAGATGTGTCAAAATGTTTCTGCATGTCTGAAAGCGTTTAATTAACCATTACAATATAAGCCATTTTAGACTGCTCAAATTGGTAGAACAAAAATCTGAAAAAAAGTAAGCAAAATGTGAACAATTCAAAGTTTAAAGATTGAGATTGCTTGAGTTACAAAAAAAGGACTATTTGCTTTTTATATGATAAATTTTCTTCTTTTCCCACAATGCTTTTGAAGTCATGACTTCTGTTACAAGTAGCGTGTAAAACATTCTGTTTAATTTAAGGAAATGAAAGGTCATTAATATTACATTCAATTAACAGCCTTTATATATATTTCGGTATAAAGCATGAAATTGTGACAGTAAATTACCCGATATAAATTCAACAGCCTTTCTCACATGTACACGAATTGCATGCGCCATGAATGACTTTGGAAATATTGTGGCTCAAAGAGATTTTAAGTTGCTTCATTTTTAGTTGTATTCAATAATTAAACTTTTATTTCTAGAGATTTTCCGAATTTTTACTTGGTTGCATTCAAATATGTCTTCTAAAGGTTTGTTGTTTTTCCACAATTGTCTGCTGGCGAGGTATTCAAAAGTCATCCTTTCCCATGTACAATGAATCGGCAGCAGATGACTTTGAAAACAAAATGTCACAAAGATGAAACCTTTTACCACAAACAACAAATTTGCAGCACTCAGACGACATTGGAAACAACTAGGTAAATTTATGGAAAGTCTCTATAATGGAAATAATGAAATAATTGAATAGGAGTTGAAAACAATTATGGCAAAAGGAGAAATTGCTTATTATTGGACCAAATGTTTCAGGGATATATAAACCTCACATTGTCGATCTCCGTTCAACTTGCTGTTCATTAGCATACGGCATTTGTAAATATGGTGGCAAAAAGGGAATACTGCTCAGAATTATTTGAACAATCTGCAATCTGTTTACAATTGTCTCTTTCTTTTTTTGAAATGTCTTTTAAAAAAGGTAAAATTAAACTGCTTACCTAATATGACAATTTTGCACTAGATAAATTGTAAATGTAATTTTGATACAGAGTTAAAACATTGTGAGAAAAGTGCTTGTTTGAATAATTTCTCCATTTCTCACAATGTCTTTTTATAATGTCACCTTTTGAAAAAGTTTCAAATGTCTTCTGTATCAGGGAAAATGGTTAAAATTTGACTTTGATGAACATTTTCAGAATAAAATCAGACTGCTCAAATGTAGAGGTTATTCTTATGTACTGTTTGTCAAGGTCATACACATTTATTTGTTCCTCAGAATAAATATAACTGCAAGGTCACATGAAACACTATCTAAATTATCTTTTCTCTATAATACAACAAATCTGTAGCAGACAACTTAAACAACTTTGACGACATATTGGGGGAAAAAACTGAATAATCTCGGTAAATGAAAGTCAATAATAATAATTGAAAAGAGTAAAATGCGTAATTTCTTCTTTTGTCTCAATGTTTTCAAAAGTGTTTTATTGCAGAGGTATCATGAAGCAAAAGGAGGAAAATTCTTGTTTTGAACAATAGCTCAATTTCTCACATTGTTTCAAAAGTCTTTCGCTGCTGCCAAGATATCAAATGTCGATGAATGTGGGAAAGGATTAACCCTTTCCCCCATGCGACAACTCTGCAGCAGACGACTTTGAAAACATACCTAAAAAAAAATCTGAAACTCCCTTTAAATGAAAGTACAATTATTGAATTGAGTTGAAAACATGGTTTAACTAAAGGAGAAATTTCTTGTTTTGAGAAATTTCTTCTTTTGTCGCCATGTTTTCAAAAGGCCATCTGCTGCAGAGGCATCAGAAAGCGTCTATATGTGGGAAAGGATTAAATGGGAGGAAACAGGTTGAAATGTAACCAAACACTCTGCATGCAGTTAGGACTATTGAAATGACAAAATAGTACTACATTATCATTTATATTATCAACTGTTCTAAAATAAGCATTCTCAAAATTAGAAAAAAGTATAAACTTCTACTTTAGTAATCCTTTCCCTCATATAGACGCTTCCTGACGCCTCTGCAGCAGACGACTTTTGAAAACATTGTGGTCAAAGCTGAAATTTCACATGATGAGCAATTTCTCCTTTGGCAACAATGTTTTCAACTTTATTTAACAATTAAGCTATCTTTTATGGAGATTTTTCTGGTTTTTGTCACTATGTTTTCAAAGTCGTCTGCTGCAGATTTGTTGTATGTTGGAAAGGGTTAAGAAGGTTAAAAACCCTGAATAGAAAAAACTGAAATCTCTTGTTTGTGTGTGGGAAATCCGCCATGAGTGGTTAGCGTCGGGGATTTGAAACCAGGTGTCCCGGGTTCAGTCCCCAGTCGCGTCACGATGGTCATGGTGGAGTGCCCTTGCGCAAGGCACACTTTGGTCTGTTTACCCAGGGATCATGAATAAGTGAATTGTTGCTGTGATATAACTGAAATAATGTTGAAAGCGGCATAAAACCCCAATAAAGCAAAGCAAAGCAAAGCTCTTGTTTGTGAAGTTTATAAAAAGTCGGAGGCATTATATTATTTTATCTCTACCTGGGAATTAACCCTTTCCCTCATACGACAATTCTGCAACAGACGACTTCGAACGTATTTTAATTGTCTTGAAAATCTCCATAATTGAATGGATAACCTATGACAAAAAGTGGAAAACATTGTGGCAAAAGGAGAAATTGCACGTTTTGTGCAATTTCTTCTTTTGTCACTATGTTTTCAAAAAGCTGTCTGCTGCAGAGGCGTCAGAAAGCGTCTATATGAGGGAAAGGGTTAAAGGATTAAAGGAAAAGTATTATTGTCGTCTTTGTAAAATTATAGCAAATCATACAAACTGAGTAATCAAATAGCCTTAATTTAGGGTAGTTTCACATTTCTCTCTAACCTATTTATAAAGATAAATCATATCTCTATGTGGCGGAGTAGGAAAAGTGTTTTTCTTATTGTATGATATGTCATTATTAATACAGTCAGATTTGTCTAATTCATGTAAGATTTAACCCTTTCCCACATACAACATATCTGCAGCAGATGACTTTGAAAACATTTAGAATTCTTTTGGAAAATCTCTGAAACTGAAGGTATAATAACTAAAAAAAAAATTTAAAAACATTGTGTCAAATGGAGAAATTGCTCGTTTCGAGCAATTTCTTCTTTTGTCACAGTGGTTTCCAAAGACGTCTGCTTCAGAGGCATCAGAAAGCATCTATATGAGGGAAAAGGTTAACCCATAACCACATGCACATGCATATTGAGGCACAGGGATTTGCAACCTTCTGCTTTTGAAAACATTGAGACAAAAAAGAGAAATTGTTCATTAGAAGTAATGTCTGCGTCATATAGCACCTAATCCCAGCTCGTATAGACGCTTTCTGACGCTTCCGCAGCAGACAGCTATTTGAAAACATAGTGACAAAAGAAGAAATTGCTCAAAACAAGCAATTTCTCCTTTTGACACAATGTTTTTCCACTTTTAGTCATAGGTTATCCATTCAATTATAAAGATTTGCTATTTTTTGGCAAAACATGTTCAAAGTCGTCTGCTGCAGAATTGTCGTTTAAAGGAAAGGGTTAAAGCAGACGGCGTTTTGAAAACATAGTGACAAAAGAAGAAATTGCACAGAACGTGCAATTTCTCCTTTTGTCACAATGTTTTCCACTTTTAGTCATAGGTTATCCATCTGACAAAACATGTTCAAAGTCGTCTGCTGCAGAATTGTCGTATAAAGGAAAGGGTTAAAGCAGACGGCGTTTTAAAAACATTATTTTTAGTGACAAAAGAAGAAATTGCACAGAACGTGCAATTTCTCCTTTTGTCACAATGTTTTCCACTTTTAGTCATAGGTTATCCATCTGACAAAACATGTTCAAAGTCGTCTGCTGCAGAATTGTCGTATAAAGGAAAGGGTTATAATACTTTGTCAGATACAAATATATTGAAGCCTCTGCGGAAGAACCTTTTTGAAAAAACATTGTGAGAAAAAAAAATAGAAATTGCCCTTGACATTGGCGTATTACTCTTTTTCCCACAATGCACTAAATTTCTTCATCAAAATTAATTTTTCAGTTTATCCAGATAATGCATCGTTTTCCTCAGATATTTTATAAATCAGATAACAAAAAAACGTACCAAGCAAAAGGTAAAAGCTGACATATCAAGGAAATATAGGCATTTTTTACTGATAAATTAGTTTTTTACTCCCATAATGAAATTCTGAATGTTGGATTCTTTCTCCCGGCAATACCGTTTTCCCTTCCACTTTTGATTATATATGTAACCCTTTGGCAAATACAATGTAACATGCTTTTATCACAGCCTGGAGTATGATTTATTATGGAGTAAAGATTTTATTAATTGACAAAATTTGCTTTTATTAAATATTAAATTAACACTTTCCCACATCTCTTTAAATGAAACATAATCTATTTTATAAAGTTGAAAACATTATGGGAAAAGGAGAAATTCCTGTATATAGACGCAATATGAGGCATCTGCAGCAGACGACTTTTGAAATTACATCGTGACAGGATTATGTGGGAAAGGGTAATTGGCAGACAACTCAAGAAATATCATATTAGGCAAACAGTCACAGATCAGGAAACTGATCTACCAGATTAGACTGTACAAAATTTAACCCTTTCCCACATACAACAAATCTGCAGCAGACGACTTTGAAAACATATAGTGACAAAAACCTTAAAAACCTCCATAAAATATATCTTAATTGTTAAATAAAGTTGAAAACAGTGTGGCTAAAGGAGAAATTGCTCATTATTCCCTTTTGCCACAATGTTTTCAACTCTACTCCATAATTCTACTTTCATTTGTATATGATATGATATATCTATATGTATTTTCTTTATGTTTTCAAAGTTGTCTGCTGCAGATATGTTGTATGTGGAAAAGTGTTAAGAGGTCTGTATGTGAGAAAGTGTTAACACTTTCCGAAATCTGCAGCAGATGACTTTAAAACATATGAGCAAACACGTGAAAAATCTCAATAAATAAGGGTTTAATTATTTAAAAAAGTTGAAAGCAATTTGTGGCAAAAGGAGAAATTGCTTGTTTTGAGCAATTTCACCTTTTGTCACTATGTTTTCAAAAATCGTCTGCTGCAGAGGCATCAGAAAGCGTCTATATGTGGGAAAGAGTTAACATAAAATGATAGATTGTCTTAAGGGTAAAAGACAACAGAACGTGCTTGTTACAAAAATGAACAGGGAACGTCAATATCTGAATTGCAGCTTTGTTGCATGGTTTCCTTGCAACTTTCTTGGATTAATAAATGTCAACTTGTTATTTAAAATTCATGCAAACACCCCCCTAGGGATTATGTAAGGTGATTAACTCAAAACTTTTTTTATTCTTATTTCCATTTGAACTCTTTTCAACATGCAGAGTCATATTTGGAGGCAGACTACAACATACTTTAAATAAACATTGTGGAAAAGGGGAAAATTGCCCACAATGGGTAATTTTCTTGTTTTGCAACAATGTTTTCGACTTAATTCAAATTAATTCTACTTTCATTAATATATAGTCATGTTCCAGATTTTAGTCGTCTGCTGCAGATTATCAGTATATGAGAAAGGTTTTTTTTGTTTGTTTTGTGAGTCACCAGTCTATAAAGCAGGTAAATACTTGCATACAGATTATTCTCTCATTGTCTGTCTGTCTGTCTGTCACGCTTTGACTTAATTAGTAGTATTTATCCAACAAGTTATTTACATTATTCCAAGACAGAAGACACTTGAAACAACTAAGGGTTCTTGTATGTACAAGTTGCAGTCTTTATCTATTGGTTTGTTACTATCACTACAATTGGATGTAATCAGCTCGGAACAAATTTCAATTTTGAATCTGAAGAGTTTTCAAATCGAGCAATATCTCCAAGTATCGCGACCATTATCTCATTTGTTATGGTTTAGTATACTTGATTTTGATAGTTATAGGTTGACGTTTTTAGATACAGCCTTGAAAGACTCTCACAGTTTGCGTATCAAGCTGATTTGCCTCATCCTCAAGTGATAGTGAGTGAAAATTTGACACTCCGTAGATAAAGTTTTATGAAAAATGAGACACTTGATGGTGTGGTATCAGTCCCTGTTCCCCTGGCGATGGCTGACCTCTACCTTGGGATAGATCACCGAAATGTCGGTTTAAGATGTCGTATTTGAAACCCGGACCCAGACCCCAAGTCTGCTGCCTTACTCATGAACAAACCTCCTTTTTTATATCCATTCACTCACCCTTTTTTCGCTGGTATTTAATAAAAGTATATGAGCTATAATTTATCCTTTTCCCTCCAATGTTTTCAATTTTGTATTGAAATAATTCTTCTTATTATAACAAATTTATTGTTTTAGTTATAAAGATGATTGGCTATACTTTTACCATTACAGCTTAATGATTGCACTCTGGTGAAAAATTTATTGTGAATAGTTGATTGATTGTTTGGCGCTTTATGCCACTTTCAACAAGTTTCCAGTACTGTTATATCAGGGCGTTTCCTGGGTACTGGTAATCCATTTATCCTGACACCAGCCAGTCAGTGGTAAAGCAAACCCTATACCCCTGAGTACAAGGAGGGCAGCCATTACTACCATTTTTAAAGACTTTGATATGACCCGGCTGGGGTCTGAACCCGCGTCCTCCCAGACCTCAACCAGTAGAAGGGTTGGCAATATTTGATTCATGTTTTAATTTACTTGGATGTTTTCAAAGTCGTCTGCTGCAGATGTTGTATGTGGGGAAAGGGTTTAAATAGATGTTTTCTGACGCCTCTGCAGCAGACGGCTTTTTGAAAACACAGTGACAAAAGAAGAAATTGCTCAAAACAAGCAATTTCTCCTTTTGCCACAATGTTTTCCACTTTTAGTCATAGGTTATCTATCCATTCAATTATAGAGATTTTCTTTTTTTTTGACAAAATATGTTCAAGGGTGTAAAGTACCCAGGGTAGAGGTTGATCCCATTGATATTTTATATCATTTTGTCATGCTACTTGTCATCGTGATGGTGTAAGAATTAGGCTTGTACCAACATTGAGTTCATTAATTACCCCAGTCCCTGCTGCAATCAACTTCACTGTCTTCTGTGTTTGAAAACATCTAGGCAAAAGCCACAATGTTTTCAAAATGCATCTGCTGCATTATAGGCATCTGAATTATGACTGTATGTGGAAAAAGGTTAATAATTCACATTTTTTGTCTACCTTGAAATAGGTCTACATAAGATATTTGATATAATTATAGTAAGAAAGGGCAAAAAGAAAGTACTTATTAGTCGCCGGGCAGAAGCCCGCGACTTCTATTTTTAATAGCTTTTCGGAAATCACATGGGAGGGCGGCTTATTATTAGAAAGAAACAAATCTAGATGATTTGAACATATTACAATTGTGGTTGTTTACGAACACTAATAAATGACACATTTAAAATGAAATAAATATTCCGATTTTTTAATGTTTGCAGTTTTTTTTTATTTCACTCGCATTTAAGTTTTTTGTCTTATTTACGAAGACAAAAGTGGTCCCTTCAAGACGTGAACCAACACCCCCTAATGCAGACTCTTATGTGTCATCATTGAGGTCAATTTTGGATTCTCCTTTTAATAGCAATTTTAACTTACTAAATGTTGTTTTCATGTTCAAAGAGATGTCTTGATTTGTGTAGAATTCATTTAATAATGTTAATCCATGAATATCTAAAGTAGGAACTGTTTCTAAGCTAAATATAGACCCTATTCTGTTGTGTAGTTTCGTGACCTTTAACATCGATTTTCGCGCATGCGCATTTCGATATGAAAAAGCGAGTGATATTATTTTATTTTAGACAAGTACAAGACGAATGTTTGACGCAAAGCGTCACAGAGAAGCCGCAATATTTCGTTGTACATGTAGAAATAAGAAAAAAAGAACATTTTTAAATCCACAAACAATAGAACAATTTAAACTGTAGACGGTAATGCTGATATATTTCTCCTTTTGAAGACTTTTGTTTTCTTCAAATTACCTCCCTTTAAAGCAATACCAGGATATTTACCTTGTGATTCGAATAAGATTGACAAACATTGAAATTATATGAATGAATACTATTATTTAAATAAGTAACAACAGCAAAATTAAATTAAAGCCAGATAAATGTGTACACATTTCGTTAATTTGTTATAGATACCCTAATGTATAGATATGAATATAAACTTTATAACCAAATGTTTTCATTTCAACGTTCCTAATGTTTGAATAGACTAAGGAAAGTCAAGAATACATAAATAAATCAATGCAGTCTTCTCCGGCGACATTGATGCCTTGCATCAACTTTCTCTTGTATGAAATGATACAGATAATGATGATGGATAGGCTAGACAAACTAGGCTGCAACAGGTTCTCAAATTATCTCATAACGGTTTCCACCATACAACAAATCTGCAACAGAATTGACTTTGAAATTAATTTAGGAAAAGGAAAAATTATTCAAAATTAGAAAGTCTTTAAACATACCATATTTCTACACTGTAACAAAATGATTAACTGTACTTTCATTTGTCTAGATTTTCCTTTCTTTTTCAATTTGTTTAATTAAAAAAAAAGTATGAGACAAGAGCTTAATTGTCTATGTGTGAAAAAAAATTAGTGATTATACATTAACCCTTCCCACATATAGACGCTTTCTGACACCTCTGCAGCAGACGACTTCTGAAAACATTGTGGCAAAAGGAGGATATTGCTCAAAACAAGCAATTTCTCCTTTCGCCACAATGTTTTCCACTTTTAGTCATAGATTATCCATTCAATTTTAGAGATGTTTTGATTTTTTGACAAAATATGTTCAAGGTCGTCTGCTGCAGAATTGTTGTACGTGTTGGAAAGGGTCAAGTGATGATGTAATTGATCAAAATTTATCATTCTTTGTATCATTAACCCTTTCCCTCATATAGACGCTTTCTGACGCCTCTGCAGCAGACGGCCTTTTGAAAACAAAGTAGTGTCAAAAGAAGAAATTGCACAAAACATGCAATTTCTACTTTTGCCACAATGTTTTCCACTTTTTGCCATAGGTTATCCATTCAATTACGGAGATTTTATATGTTTTAACAAAATACGTTCAAAGTCGTCTGCTGCAGAATTGTCGTATGAGGGAAAGGGTTAAGAATGCATATTAATTGGCAATAATTACACAGCAAATTTCTACATTTCCTACAATATTGTTTTATTTTTATTAACATTAAACTTTAACTTGGCCATGTTTTCCATTCTTTCCTTTATATAGCTGATAACTATAAGAAGCGTGTTGAAATTGTATATCAGGTAATGTGTTAACCCTTTCCCTCATACAACAATTCTGCAGCAGACGACTTTGATCGTATTTTGTCAAAACATTGAAAATCTCCATAATTGAATGGATAACCTATGACAAAAGTGGAAAACATTGTGGCAAAAGGAGAAATTGCACGTTTTGTGCAATTTCTTCTTTTGTCACTATGTTTTCAAAAAGCCGTCCACTGCAGAGGTGTCAGAAAGCGTCTATATCAGGTAATGTGTTAATTAAGCAAGATTCAGATTAAGGGGAAGATACGCCATATCAATTGTTATCAGAAAACTTACCATTAAAGTAAACAGTTTGTTTTACCCTATGTATGATTATTATGATAGCAAGAAACTCTAGAAAATACAGTGCAATAGAGACAACTTTTGAATAGCATTTTAAAGCATTATGTGAAAACAAAAGAAAATTCTTTGTCAGATGTTTTCAAGACAGTCACTCTAAAGAATTCATACAAGATAAAAAGTAAATCTATCAATCAATTAGTCAATTAATAAATCTAAAATTTATGTTTTTGTCCATTTTAGATAGCCTGGATGGCTGGGACATGAAGAGCCTAAAGGAAGATGAGTTTGACGAGTTCTGTGTCTACATTGTACATGACAGAGCCTGCCAGAAAGTATGCAAGAACAGGGCGCAAGCTTCACTGCCCAGAAACCTCACCTTGAAACCCTCCAAGATCATGCCTGATAATGTAACTACATTCTGTTATTTTTGTTTGATAAATGTTTTAAACTGTTTTCAGTTATATCACTGTGCATGCAGTGGCAAGTTGACCTACCCAAGTTTCTGGGCTTTCTTGCACCAGTAACTACTTAAAATATTTTCCCCATGCATTTGACTATGTTCCTTGTTGAAAAAGGAGAAATTGCTCATAATAATCCTACAATTAAGGACCACCTGTGAACAAAGACCATGTTGGTCTCTTCCCATGGGTGGTCTTTAAACACAGGTTGGACTTATAAGAACACGCTAAGTTGCCTTACACAGCTTAAGCTAGAACCGTTTACAATAATTAAGCTTCTGTTTTTCTTTTCCAAATGGAAGCATATGAAGAAATGTGTGATGTAGAATTCAAATTTTAAGTTTCAAACAAAAAAGGAAACCATCAGGGGAGAGTAGAAATGGCTTATTTTGGGAAATTTCTTCTCTTCCTACAATTGCATCTGCTGCAAAAAGATCAAAAGTTGGTTGTGGGATACAACTTGAAAGATGAACCCTTTAACCCTTTCCCTCATATAGACAGACGCCTCTGCAGCAGACGGCTTTTTGAAAACATAGTGACAAAAGGAGAAATTGCTCAAAACGAGCAATTTCTCCTTCTGACACAATGTTTTCTACTTTTAGTCATAGGTTATACATTCAGTTGTAGAGATTTTCCATTTTTTGACAAAACATGTTCAAAGTCGTCTGCTGCAGGATTGCCGTATGAGGGAAAGGGTTAACTTACGCATTTTGACCTACCTGCAACAGACATTCATTGTGAGAAAATTCTTCTTTTACAACTTGTTATCATCCCTTTGCGATAATTACTTTCATGATATCATTTTTTTCCACAGTTTAGCCTAGTTGTTTGCAAAGTAATCTGCTGCAGATTTGTTGCATGTGGGAGAGGGTTACAGACATTTCAAAAGTTTCTGTACAAGATAATGATGGCATCCATTCTGTCGTAACCCTCGCTTTCTGACGCCTCTGCAACAGACGGCTTTTTGAAAACAAAATGAGCAATTTCTTCTTTTGCCACAATGTTTTCCACTTTTAGTCATAGGTTATCTATTCAATTATAGAGATTTTCTATTTTTTGAAAAAATATGATCTCAGTCGTCTGCTGCAGAATTGTTGTATGAGGGAAAGGGTTAAGTACACTATGGGTGTAACTACAAAAGATTGACTCTTTCCCGGAAATAGACAACTTTGACACCTCTGTAGCAGACGACTAGTGGAGAAATAACCCAGTGTGAACAATTATATTCCTTTTACAATAATCTTTTCAACTCTGAAAATATTTCTGAAAATATACAAAAAAAAATAATGTGTTTTATATTTTTTCAAGAAGTTTTCAATAAGAACAGACAACTGTATGAATATCATACTCGGTAAAAGTGTGAATAATATAATCCAGGAAAAAACATATTTACCAACAAATGAAGCCTTTGAGAGACATAAAGTTTACTTTGTACATTTACTGGTACAAAGAATAACCTGCCGTAAAATCAAAATGAATCAGAATGCTAAAATTATTGCTGAAGTTTGTTGCAACCCCATGATACTTCAATCCCCGAGAATTAATATTGATGCATTTTTAGCAGATAACATTTCTAGAAATCATTTAGACAAAGGAAAGCATTATGTCCCCTTTCATGGCAATGGTTTCAACTTTGTTTAAAGGTAACTTTTAACAATTTTCTAGGAAGTTTTCTTACAAGTTTATGCATTTAAAGCAGTATACTTAGATTGTAAAGCAAAGAAAAGCAATATAAACTTGATTCTGAAACTCTTTTACAAACCTGTTTTACAGCAACTGTTCGGCAAGCGTGAAGAAATGTGATGTGTACTGAAATTCTTTTAATGTCTTGTCAATAGTTAGATTTATGTGGTTCTTTATTCTTCATAAAACTGATAACAGTTTAGGTTTTATATATGAAAACTAATAAAAAGTGGAAGGGAGGTCTTACCAAATTGTGACCTTCATTGCTTTGGAGACCTTTTGTTGTTAACCCCTGCTTCCCAGTAAAGATATAACCCTTTCAAGTTTGCACGTTTTTGTGGTGTTTTTATTGTCGGAACATTTGTATATTTCACGATAATCAAGATGTTCCGCTGATAATCACTGATTACGCCAAAGAAGATACTATCCCTCTTTCTACCACTTATATCCCGAAAAGATTTTGAAATTGGTTCATTGGTCAAGCCCCCCATTTTAGGGCTACCTGTAGTTACAGCCACTTGTTATAAGCAGCCATTTTTATTCAGTTTTCGTTTCCATATTATTAATGTATATTTGAAGTACCTGAGTAATACAGCCACCTGTTCCTTTAACCCTTTCCCACATACAATAAATCTGCAGCAGACGACTGAAAGCACATTGGGGTAAAAGAGCAATTAAAAGTTTTTAGCAATTACTCTAATTCACACATTTTTTTCAATGTCTTATGCAGCAGATTAACTCTTTCCCACAATCAGCAGCATACAACTTTAAGAATATCTATGCAAAAGCACAAAAAATTTCTATAAATGAAAGAACTATTATCAAATAAAGTTGAAAACATTGTGGCAAAAGCAAAAATTGCTTGTTTTCAGTATAAGTATCTCCTAGTGTTTTTAACACTTTCCCACTTACAACAAATCAGCAGCAGACTGCTTTGAAATCGTCTGGAGAAAAATATGGAAAAGTTGGTGTACTAAAAGAAGACATTGCTCTTTAAGCAGCAGAGGCATCAAAAGATGTCTGTATGCGGGAAATAGTTAAAGATGATAACCGAAACGAAAGTATCATACAAGGTAAACGGTTCATTGCATGAAGATTGGGTATAAAGTCCACTCTGAAACCATCAACAGGGAAAGGATGGTCTTAAATTGCTGATAAAACAAATTTCGGAGAGGATATCTTGCTCAGGAAATGCTCGATTATATCAAACATCCCTGTCAGTAGATATATGGTACAGTTCCACCAGGTTGGGGGTAGCCCCTTATCAGTTGGTAGTGGGGGAAGGGCCTACTGGGTGATTTATCCTTACTTTCTTGCACGCTGGGAAGTACAAAATCTATCGTCTGTCTGTCGCCAGGACTGAACTGGATCTTATAGCAAAACGTTTTGTTGTTTTAACCCTTTCCCACCTATAAACGCATTTTGACACAACTGCAGCAGACGACTTTTGAAAACATTGTGACAAAAGAGGAAATTGCTCTACTTAGCAAGCAATTCCTCCTGTTGCCACAACCTTTTTTCAGTATTAAATTACACCATCATTTTTTGAGGGGTGAAAGACTTTCTTCATCATCAGATTACAGAAATGTAGAGAAAGTTATTATAAATAAACATGGCAGGGACATGAAAGAGGAGAAGAATTTAATTTCATGAAATATTAGACCTGTCATGGACATTTTACCCTTACTTATGTGATTACAATCTTCTAAACAACATCTTTCAAGGAACTTTCTTTACTGGAGGCAGAGGTTTTTTCCCAACACATATATTTTAGTATCATCTCAATACATTATATATTAAACCCCCGTTCCCACATTGTAACAGTTCCATTGTGATGCCTCTGCAGCTGACAACATTTCAGCGTGGCCACATTTTCATCTCTATTCAATAATTGATCTTTTGTAGCCATTTCCCACACCTCTGCAGCAGGCGACTTTTGAAAAAATTGTGGCAAATGGTGAAATTGCTCATGATGAGCAATTTCTCCATTTGCCACAATGTTTTCAATTCTATTCAATAAATATACATTATTTATAAGTCAAAGTTTGTTGTAATTGTGGGGACGGGTTTAATACCAGAAATATGGGATTTGAAGGTCAAAAAAGGCTTTGAGGATCTGAAAGACGCGTAGATTTCTGTTTTAGAATAGTAGTTGCAATGGTATTTAATAATGAAATAAAGATCTTAGCAAATAAATATTAAGGAAAGTTGTAGAAATATAGATGATTTTCTTCAGGAGGTATGTTTCAGTGACAATACATGAAACCATCATGAAGGGTTAGAAGTCGAAATGAGTAATGGAATACATAGTAAAGAACCGGTTTTGATTAAATTCATGAATGAAAAATATGACACTTCAATATGAATTTATATTTATTAACCCTTTCCTACATGCAACAAATCTGCAATAGACGGCTTTAAAAATATCTAGGCAAACTATATCTATATGCACGAAAGATCATTGAAAAGAGTTGAATACATTGTGGCAAAAGGAGAATTTGCTCATTATGAGCAATTTCTTCTTTTGCCACAATGTTTTCAAAAGTCTTCGGGGGCAGAGGGGTCAAAAAGCGTCTGTATGAGGGAAAGGGTTAATTAAGAAATGCCTTTTCCTGCAAGCAAAAATAATAGCTATCCTTTCACCACAACGATCATGTTGTTAACCTTTTCCCACAATACAACAACTCTGAAGCAGATAACTTTAGAAACATCTAGATAAAAATTGGGAAAATCTATCTAAATGAAAGAACATTTACTGAATAAAGGTGAAAGCATTTTGGCAAATGGAGAAATTGCTCAAGTGTTTTCAAAAGTGGTCTGCTGCAGATGCGTTTAAATGTGTCAATCTACAAGTTGGAAAGGGTTAACAAATATTAACTTAAATACATTGCGAAAAAAGAAAAGGAAACATATATCTTTTACTGAGCAATTTGTCCTATTGCCACATTGTTTTCAACTCTATGCTTAATTAAATACACTTTCAGTCAAAAAGATTCTCCACGGAATCACTTTGTCATTGTTTTGTTGCAATGTTTGCATATTCATGAAGCACTGATTCTAAAGATTGATACATGAAAACTGACTGATGATAACAAAGATAAGACTACTCATAGATGTGCAGACTGATAATGATCTATGTGTTCACTTGATTCATTAACCCTGTCCCAGTTGTATGCACAATCTGGCCCATATGCAGCAGACGACTTTTGAAAACATTGTGATAAAAGGAGAAATTACTCATGATAAGCAATTTCTCCTGCTGCCACAATGTTTACGCCATATTTCCTCATATGTTTGGCATTATGTTTTGAAAGTCGGCTGCTGCAGATTTTTAGACGATAGAGAAAATGCTCATAATGAGTAGTTACTCCTTCGCTCAATATTCTGTTGCTTTTTTTCACATAAAAAGTATCCTTCTAATTTTCCAAATAAAATTTGCATTCACTGTCCATCCATTCAACTTAATAAAGTTTACCTGTTCTAATTCCATTCAATTCTAACCCTATACCTGTGGGTACCCTTTCCCCCATACAACAAATATGCAGCACTCAACTTTGCAAACATCAAGACAAAAATATGGAAAATCTCTATAATTATAGGTATACTAAGAATAGTCAAAACATAGTAGCAAAAGGAGAACTTGCTCATTATGAGCAACTTCTCTTTTTGCCACAATGTTTCGAAAGTTGTCTGCTGTAGATGCACCAATATGCATCTTGCAAGTGGGAAAGTTTTTTAGACGTGAGAATTATTGTGGTCAATTAAGTTATTGCAAGGAAGGTGCTCTTTCAAAGCGGTGGGGTCAACTTCCCAACAATCATCTGTTGCATGCTGCAAAATTTGATGTTAAATTATGAGGAAGAGGTTTAATTATTACCTTGTCACTTCTTAAATGTGGGGAATCATGGCCGTTTAATCCTTTCCCTATAACAGACCATTATTAACCCTTTCCCTCATATGACAATTCTGCAGCAGACGACTTTGAACATATTTTGTCAAAACATAGAAAATCTCCATAATTGAATGGATAACCTATGACAAAAAGTGGAAAACATTGTGGCAAAAGGAGAAATTGCACGTTTTGTGCAATCTCTTCTTTTGTCACTATGTTTTCAAAAGCCATCTGCAGCAGAGGCGTCAGAAAGCGTCTATATGAGGGAAAGGGTCAAAGGTAGTTGAAAAATTCTTTTTCAAAAATGTGAATCAACTTTGTATACTTCTAAATCTTCCTCATTTTCCAGAGTGGTATTTTTTCTCAGACAATTAGACAACCTAACCATAAAAATAAAAAAAAATACCATATAAGGTAAATAGACAACACTTTTCCCAGGGGAAAATGACTTGATATCTCTGTTTCACATTAGTTTTAAGTTGGAAAAGGAAAAAATGCTTAACAGAAATTTAATCTTTTCACATAATATTGTCTATTTTAAAGCCAAAGTTTAATACTTGGATTTTTTTTTACATCTAGTTTCATTAGGACTGTTACATATTACTTTAACTTCAAGATTATATTCTGATTTGGAAGAGCATTTTTGAAAGCCCATGGGACAAATGGGTTAAATTAGGGATGTACGGATTTAGGACAGCCAAAGGAGCTATCTGTGCACCCATCTACATTAATTTTATGCTACTAATAAATACAAGAGGATCACATTTCTATGTTTAATTCATTGATTTTGACACCTAAATACCCGGGTTTATGGGCTTTCACTTTTGTGGCGGCTAATATTTAGACAAACCCGCTTGACAGTATATAATTTTCTCCATTTTCCCCCTAAATGCTGTTCTGTTAGACCTTGTTCTTTGGCTTTCCCATGGTCACTTGGGCCATGTCACAATGAAACGGCTCTTTCACAAAAGGAGATTCATTTTGTAGAGTTTGCAGCAGACAACTTTTGAAAACGTGTAAAGGAAGAGGGCACACTGCTGAAATGAGCAGGATTGACTTTGACGCATCTGCAGCAGACGTCTTTTGAAAACATTGTGTCAAAAGGAGAAATTGCTCAAAACGAGCAATTTATCCTTTTGCCACAAAGTTTTCAATATTTTTCAGTAATTATACCTACAATAATAGAAATTTTCAATATTTTTTTAGTAGACATTTTTTAAGTCGTCTTCTGCAGATTTGTTGTATTATAGTGGGAAAAGGGATAGTTAGTTGATATAGTCAGGACTGTTCTCCAGACATTCCATGATGATTTTTACCCTACCATGTGGAACAGGGATGATCCCAATCAGACTGCACAGAGGTGTGGATCTCATCTGGATCTTCACTTGTTGTAAATCTTCGAATGTCGGTGTATGGATGACGTGGCCCGTGTGTAAATAGGTTTTACTGTCATCTCGACAGTTTTTTAAAGTTGACTCGATGGGGACTAGTAATTTAAAAATAATTATAGGGGACTAAGCGGAATGAGATTGATTCTGCTTTCAATTGCCTGCATTGAGAATGCGTAGTGCAAGTTGATTCAGTTTCTAATGGGCAGGAAAGATAAATACAAGCCACAATACTGAATCCTTTAGCCCCTTTCTGTGATAAAAATCACACTTCTGTGTGTCTACCTTAATTAAGTATATGATTTTTGAAAGCATTGTTGGAAAAACTCAGAGCAAAGATTCTCATGATAATGACTCGGTTCTGTTTTTCCTATAATATTTTTTATTCTTGCTGAAAGCAAATGGTTTCTGTTTTCCAGATTTTCTGATCTTCACAAAAAATCCTGATATACATAACATTAATTAAGCGCCTTTGCAGTAGATGAATAAGGAATAAATTTGGAAATGTAGAAATTCATCATATTGAGCAATTTCTCCTCTTGCCACAATGTTTACAAATCTTTTCAATAATTACATTTACATTTATAAGAGATTTTCTTTATCTTTGCTCAGATGTTTTTCAAAGTTGTCTGCTGCAGATTTGTTGTATTTGGGAAAGGGTTGAAACTTATTTGACTCTAGAAAAAGTTTCATGTATCAAGTGAAGCTCATGATTTATTGCTCTTTATCAGATCAAGACCAAATGAGCTGTCCTGCAAGAAAACCAACAGTATGGCCTCTGCGTAATGTATCGATCCAGATCAGCCTGTGCAGTCCACGCAGACTGATCTGGGCCAACACATTTCCGTCCAAGGGTGATAGAAGTATAGAGTAATGATTCCTGAAACAGAAAATCCTCAGGAGGCAAAAGTGTCTATCCTGGTAAGCCTGCGCAGCATGCTTAGGCTGGTCCTGGTCGATACTTTACGCAGTCCACAATGTTGGTTTTCTTGCGGGACGGCTCAAAGTTTGTATTTTGCAGTAAAGGATTAAGTGGTTTTGTCAGTCTTTTAGTTGACGAAAAATGAAAGGCCAAGCAGACGAGATCGGGTAAACTGGTGTTAAGTAAACACAACCCAAACAGCCATTTTTCATCCATTTACATCCATTCATTTGTCAAAGACTGCTTTAATTCAAATATTAGGGTTGAACAAGGAAAAAAAGATGAAAAATAAGCAAAGAAAAAAACATTCAATCCTTCTTTTAAACCCTATACCTGATACAAACGATTTTCAACTACGCTTGAGCAGACGAAAAATTTAAAACATTATGGTAAATGGAAAATTAAATCTATAAGAGTAACATCTCCATTTTCTACAAGGTATAATTGGGGTTTGTTTAATAAATCTTTTATATGATACAAATATCATTTGTCACCTATTTTAGCAGAGAAAAAAAGTTTTTGGAAATGATGTGAGAAAAGGAGAAATATGAAGAAAAAAAACCTCTCCCATTGTTGATATTAAAAAGGATAAGAAATGAAAGGAAATGAAATATGTCAAGTCTTGTTGTGGTTTCTGAATTTCCTTACAGACTTATTAACGCTTTCCCTCATAGGACAATTCTGCAGCACACGACTTTGGACATATTTTATCATAAAATAGAAAATCTCTATAATTGAAAGGATAACCTATGACCAAAAGTGGAAAACATTCTGCCAAAAGGAGAAATTGCTTGTTTTGAGCAATTTCTTCTTCTGTTACTATGTTTTCTAAAAGCTGTCTGCTGCAGAAGCGTCAGAAAGTGTCTATACGAGGGGAAGGGTTTAGAGTTATAAACATATTTGGATAGAACATGATAAATATAGGATAATTTTTTGTTTTGGTGTATGACCAAGATACATTTTCACAGAGAGCACCAACAGTTATATATAAGCATTTGTGGCTATGCCACCATTATTATTTGCGCTTCTGATGGTTTTAACCCTTTCCCACTTGTAGACGCAATATGATGTATTTTTGCATGATTGTTTTCAAAGACGGCTGCTACAGGAAATATAGATGAAATATGCCCTGACTTGCCCTGACTTGCATTATCAAAACATGAAAAATAGACACATGGAGTCCATCAGAAATGAAATGACAACTTTATCTTAACGCTTTCTGATGCCTCTGCAGCAGACGGATTAAAACAAGCAATTTCTCCTTTTGCAACAATGTTTTCCACTTTTAGTCATAGGTTATATATCCATTCAATTATAGAGATTTTCTATGTTTTGCCAAAATTTGTTCAAAGTCGTCTGCTGAAGAACTGTCGTATGAGGGAAAGGGTTAACAAAATTGGAAAAGAAGTTTCCAACATACAGTGCGTTAAATTCTGACACTTGATTTTTGCCAAATGTTTTCACAAATATTTTTTTTAAAGAAAGATTCCATATTTTTTTTTTTAAAAAAAATCGTCTTCTATAGATATGTTTTAAGCGGAAAAGGGTTAAAATTAAAAGTGGAATTATAAGTTGATAAAACCTCATTGTGGGAAGCATGAATTTGCAAGGCTTAGATGATAACCCACCGTTAATTCTCAATATACAGTTATTCAATAAACCACTGTTATTTCTCAATATACAGTTATTCAATAAACCACTGTTATTTCTCAATATACAGTTATTCAATAAACCACCGTTAATTCTCAATATACAGTTATTCAATAAACCACTGTTATTTCTCAATATATCAAAGGAGAGTAGCAAGTAATAATGCCAGTTATTCAATAACCAACTGTTATTTCTGGATATATCATTGGAAAGCATGTAGTAATGCCAGTTATTCAATAACCAACTGTTATTCCACAATATATCATAGGAAAGCAAGATATAATGCCAGTAGTATTCACTAGCCCGCTGTCATTTCTCAATATATCATAGGAAAGCAAGAAATAATGCCAGTTATTGACAACTTCACTGAAAAAATATTTCAAAATTGATAAAAAATAAAATAATCAATACAAAACAGTAACATTGGGAAAAAAGTGAGCAGTAAAATAAACAAATCTCTTCAATTTAAACCTTTCCCACATACAGATGATTTCTGATGCCTCTGCAGCAGATAACTTTTGAAAAGATTGTGACAAACGCATAATTTGTTTAAAACAAGCTATTTCTCCTTTTGCCACAATATTTTCAATTTTATTCAGTAATTATACCTTTTCATCATAGAGATTTTTCATATATTAGCCTAGCAGTTTTCAAAGTTGTCTGCTGCAGATGTGTTCTATGTGGGAATTTAAAGCTTTAATGACAAACAATACAACCATTTATATACAAATATTTGTAAGAATCAAAGAAATTGAAATATTGTTATCGCTAGTTATGAGTACTTGTGTTGATTGATAACTCTGTAAAAAATTGTAGATGCGTTCATTACAGTTTGACCCCCTCAACTTGAAACATAAACAGGCGGCCATAATCATTTACCTGATATGATGCTTCTAGAGTCGTCTGCTTTAACCCTTTCCCACATGCAGACGTTTTCTGAAGACACTGCTTCAGACGACTTTTTAAAAACATAGTGGCAAATGGAGATAATTACCAATGATGAGCAATTTCACGATTTGCGCACAATATGCTTTCAAAGTTATCTGCTGTAGATTTGTTGTATGTGGGAAATAGTTAACCCTTTCCCTCATATAGACGCTTTCTGACGCCTCTGCAGCAGACGGCTTTTTGAAAACATAGTGACAAAAGAAGAAATTGCTCAAAACGAGCAATTTCTCCTTTAGCCACAATGTTTTCCACTTTTAGTCAATTATAGAGATTTTCTATTTTTTGACAAAATATGTTCGTCTGCTGCAGAATTGTCGTATGAGGGAAAGGGTTAAAAGCATCTGAGGAAAAACATTAACTATCTGGTGGGTTAAATTGAGATACAGATCTGAGATCATAATTGGTAAAGATCTTGTTTTATATATTTATAAATCTGCATTTCTACCTTTTCCTAATAATATGTTTCCAAATGAGTGTTAGCAGCAAAAGTATCTAATGAATTCTATAAAAGGTAAAGGGTTTAATGTTGAAACATTCTTTGTCATTAGTTCTGTTATTATGGGTATGATCAGCCATATTAGAGATGTTTCTTTTTGATAAATCTGCTCATGAATCCGGTGGTTTTCTACCCCCTGTCTTGGAATTTCTCACTTGGGACCAGACCACGTAACTCCTAAATTTTTACATCTCAAATTTTTGTTCACTTTATCCTTTCCTATTCAGATCCAACTGTGTGTTGACAACTGCTGCTAAAATGTATGCTAATTTGAGAATATAGTGGGAAAAGGAAGATAATTCATCATGAACATTTTTTCATTTCCCAAAATTCTTTTCGTTCTTTTTCTCATAATTATTTTTATAAACACCCCGCAAACAAAGTTAAGTTTGTTGGGGTATAGGGGGAATACTTTTGAATCTTCACGTTGGTTGGTCAGTCAGTCTATACAACTGCCCAGGGAGGCATACTTCGAGAAATATCCTTGACTTTGTTGCTGGCTATCGGGAACAATTGTTCTAGAGTTATCTCCCATTTAACTTTGATTATTATTTTTCTATACTATTAGAACAAATTGCGGGGTAATTGAGTCAACTGCAGTGTGAGTTCTAGTATCAACAGTCATCTACTGCAACACCCAAGTTCCCACATACAATAATTCTGCAGCAGATGAATTTGAAAACATCTAGAAAAAAATATGGAAAATCTCTGAAAATGAAAGTACAATAATTGAATAGAGTTAAAAACATGGTGACAAAAGGAGAAATTGCTCGCTTTGAGAAAATTATTCTATTGTCGCCATGATTTAAAAAAGCTGTCTGCTGTAGTGACATCAGAAAGCGTCTATATGAGGAGAAAAATCCCATCAATGCAAGAATCGAACCCAACTCCTTGCAGTGCTGAGCAAAATTGCTCTCCATGGTCTTTTACAATTTTATCAAGATCTTTTTAATCCACTTAACTTTTTATAAATTATTTACCCTTAGCATATAATCAGACACAATTTGATAAATCTGCATCAAACAGATTTTTTATTTTGAGTGAAAAATTAAGAAATTATTTTAAAATATTTTTTACATTTATTCCTAGTTGTTACTTCTATGATCAGGGTTTATTTCTATCCTTTTATTTAAACAAAATATCCATTTTGAAGAATTTTACAATTGCTGAGGAACTTGGTTGCAAGCTTTTGACTTCTGGAAACTGACATTGATAATTATCTCTCCATAAATCTAAAAGAAGAGAAAATGGCTGAAAGAGAATAAAGAAACCCCATAAGCTATCTCCTGGTGATTCAAGGAGGTTTGTAATTATGCCCCTTTTAATGACGATTGTTATCTCCCTTTTTTATAGCACCTGACTCTTCAACCTTCATTCCACTTCCACCCGCCTCTTACAAGTGGATGGGCGGGAGGGGGTCGCCATATAAATGGGCAGTAAGCTCTTTACTGAAGAAATCCCAGTCTTAACCCTTTCCCTCATATAGACGCTTTCTCACGCCTCTGCAGCAAACAACGTTTTGAAAACATAGTGACAAAAGAAGAAATTGCACAAAACGTGCAATTTCTCCTTTTGCCACAATGTTTTCCAATTTTTGTCATAGGTTATCCATTCAATTAATGGAGATTTTCTATGTTTTGATAAAATACTTTCAAAGTCGTCTGCTGCAGAATTGTCGTATGAGGGAAAGGGTTAAAGCAGACGGCGTTTTGAAAACATAGTGACAAAAGAAGAAATTGCACAGAACGTGCAATTTCTCCTTTTGCCACAATGTTTTCCACTTTTAGTCATAGGTTAACCATCTGACAAAATACGTTCAAAGTCGTCTGCTGCAGAATTGTCGTATGGGGGAAAGGGTTAACATGATAATAGTGACCTTTGGAACAACATGCTAACATTAAAATTGTTATTAGACAGCAATTTTGCATTATGAACATTGCTTTCTTTTTTTGCAATTTACTAGATTGCCAAACTTGTTAACATTGTATTAGTATTTAAAAAAAAAAAGATGAAATATTTCGTATTTTTGGGTAGATTTGAAGCATCCGTTTTGAGGTAGAGTGAAAAGTGTTGACTGGATGAGGTCTTCACATCCACCTGTCTGCTTATCACAATCATATTTCCTTATTGATGTAGTGGTGGATATGAGATGGGGGGAACATGAAAGTTTTATTTTTCTGAACTTTTTCTTTTAGATAAGAATCAGTGTGTAAAAAACCTGTTATTTTAGTGGAATCATTCCACTGGTGTATTTGTCTTTGATTTCCGTAGACTAGGAACAGCTAAACAGGTTAAAAAACATCTGTAAAGGTGATAAAAATGCTGGTTTTATGGCCAGTGTCCAATTGAAGATGTTGGCAGACATTATTACTCACACTGACCAATATTATTACAATTCATTACTATCTCTGTATTAAAAAAAGCATACACCTGATGTACTTTGATGATGCGACTTTGATTTAAGGCTGATGGTCGATTAATAAAAACAGCCTACGTAAAAACCTTTGAAATAGAGACTGTGATGCATATCAGCTGACAGAATCTTCTGACGATATCTTTGAAAAACATTGTAAACCAAGATCATCCTACACACCTTTTATTTTTATACTTCTTCACATTACCATTTCTTCATTTAATTTATTAGCCTTGAACCTGATACTGAACTGACAGCAGTAGAAGCCTTTGCAGCAGACAACTTTCTAACACCTTACTGAAAAGGGGAAACCCATTATGCAGTTTGACACATCTGTTGCAGAAGTCATTTAAATATTGTACATGTATCACGATTTTCATGATCTACTTGATACTTTTCCGTTTTTTTAGATATTTTTTTAGATATTTTTTATATTTTTACCTACATATTTTCAGGGTCATCTAAAAACAAATTTGTTGTATGTGGGAAAGGGTTAAAATGGGTAATGGTGTATTGTCGTATGTGGGAAAGGGATAAAATGGGTATTGGTGTATTGTTGTATCAATAATTGATCAGTAAGATTGAAGGGATTTACCAGTGGACAACAGACCACTATTGAATTTTTGTCTGGTGATGTGTGGAGGGTCTGGGGTTATCTACGGGTTCAAACTTCCATAAACATGACTATCATCTTGGATAATTCTTTAATCCCAAAGTATGCTTACTCCATGTAACTTTCGATTAGAAAGTCAGAGATAAGAAAAGCTAAGTGCCATCGTTTGTCATCTCATCTAATCCAACCGCAATATTTCAAGCCACAGATTCTCTCGTCTGTCAATAAAGAAATCTTCTATTTGTTTGATTTACCAATCAAAATTAGTTTAACACTTTCCTCTCTATACCAATGTCATCCGAAACAACCAGCAGACGAATATTTAGAATATAATTTGAAAATAACACATTTTGCTGGTGAGAAACATGACTCCCCTATTTGCCATGTTTTTGTTTAAGCATAGATCCTTAAAGAATTTAATTTCTAAATTGTTGTACTTTTTTTCTGCAAAATTTAATAAAGTTTATGTCGGTCTAAATCTTTTGGGAAACGGGAAAAGTTTAAATATCACAAAGATAGAATGATTTTCTATACTATTATCTGATAATGATGAACAGTTAGGGTAGTATCAACTTAGGCGTCAATAGTCAATATTTGACTTTCCCCGCAATGTTTATTCTAGGCCAAGATTATAAGCTACGGGACCTAACGCAACCTTCTCTCTCATCCGTACTTATTGAATTGTCGTCAAAAGAAAATGAATTTATATAATTTAATTTCTCCATTTAAATATATATAATTTCATCAAGATTTCAAGACCCATATTGGCATTTTATTGTCCTTCTGTCTTAGATTATTTTCTAATAAAAAAGTTGTAGTCTAAAAAAAATTGAACCCATATCTTGATCCATATCTTGATACAAAGTCAGGAAATCAATTTGGGAAATGGCGAACTTGAATGTTTACAGCAGTTTCTTCTTTTCCCACAAAGCTTTCAAAGTCTGCTTCAGATGTGTCTAAAGTCATATGTATTGGGTAAAGGGTAAACTCTTTCAGCACCCAAATTGTTTAAAGTACTAGACTCTTCTGTGTTCAAAATCGGGCAACTCCATTTCTTATGTAATAAAAGTGTTGAACTAAAAGGCAATTAATGCTGATTTCAGGTTAGACAGCTCGTTATGAGCTGACTCACCTGAATTTGTATTGTTTGCAAAGAATCTCAATATTCCCTTTGGCCCTGAAAGAGTTGATATGAAATTTACATTAAAGGCATGCTTATCAAATACATATTGGCACATTTCTCTAAGCTGACAATGATCAAAGCAAATTAATTAACACTTTCCTACATACAACAAATCTACAGCAGACAAATTTGAAAATATCTTGGCAAGAATATGTAAAACCTTTGTATAGTTAAAGCATAGTAAGAAATTGCTTATTATGAGCACATTTTCCTTTTGCCAAAATGTTTTCAAATGTCTTAATTCTGCTGCTGTCTATATGGCAAAATACATCTGCATGTGGAATAGGAAACATTTAGACCGATGAATTACGAGAAGAGTGTAGTGATTTTGGGTTACAGTGCATCAGATTCTGTGTAAAGTGAAGACTCAGACGAGCTAGTGTGCACCAGTCTGCATCGCCAACATATATGTTATACATACCTATATGCACTTTCTGACAAAAAGCTGTAAGTGTAACCCCCCACTAGTTTTATGTCTCTAAATGATGTCAAAGCAGATTTAACCCTTTCCGTCATACGACAATTCTGCAGCAGACGACTTTGAACATATTTTGTCAAAACATAGAAAATCTCCATAATTGAATGGATAACCTACGACAAAAAGTGGAAAATATTGTGGCAAAAGGAGAAATTGCTCGTTCTGAGCAGTTTCTTCTTTTGTCACTATGTTTTCAAAAAGCCTTCTACTGCAGAGGCGTCAAAAAGTGTCTATATGAGGAGGGAAAGGGTTAACTCATACAGATTAATTATAATGGAGTTCCCTTGGGCATTAAGGCACATTTCCTAGCCTAGTACTGGTTTGTTTACTCTTGGATCATGATTAAAGTGATCTGTCCCCGTGATATAACTGAAATAATGTAGAAAACGGCGTAAAACCCCAAGAAAACAAACAAACTTGTCACAAGGTCCCTATAGTGTTCCTGGAGAAATTGGCTCTAAAGCTCACATAAGTAAGGTTTGTCTAGACTGTAGAAGGAAATTTTAACCATACTTAAGAATAGCGCAAAATAAACGATGAATTAAATTAAGGAAAGTCTTTTAAAAGAAATTGAGGAAGAGTTTCTATCTGTAAATTTATAATATTAAAAAAGTATTTTATAGATAAAGAAAGTTAAAAAAAAAAAAATTGGCTTAATATCCTGCTCTTTATTACCATTGGATCAACAACAAAATCAGCCCAGCCAAAATTTTGAACCTGTGATCTCTTGCTTTTGACTTGATTGTTATAACCGCAGAAGATGTGTCAACATTTGTCTGGAGGTGGGAAAGGGACTTGTACATGCAGGTTCTATATATATAAATAAATGACCGCAATAATTTGAAGGACTGTTAAAATTGTATAAAGTAAAAGGCATTAAGAAATAATTTCTGTCTCAAAATATCTGTAAATTGTCAGTCTTAATCACTTGAATAAATTCATTTGTGACACTTTCTATTGACAAGATAATTGTATTTTTTATTGTTATTTTATCACTTACGGACAGTGATAGAACCACTTATACGCAATAAGCACTTAGCTATTAAAACTGTATTCCAGAACAAAATCAGTCCAAATCTGAATGAAAAAAGGAAGAATCTTAAAAAAAGTGATAGTATACATTTTGAACAGATTGTTAAAAAAAAAAGGTTTAATTTAGCCCTTTCTTGTAGACAACAATTCTACAAAACATTGTAGCAATAGAAGAAATTGCTCAAACAACTACTCCTTGAGGCACAAGGTTTTCAAAAGTTGTTTAACCCTTTCCCTCATACAACAATTCTGCAGCAGACGGCTTCGAACGTATTTTGTCAAAACATAGAAAATCTCCATAATTGAAAGGATAACCTATGACAAAAAGTGGAAAACATTGTGGCAAAAGGAGAAATTGCATGTTTTGTGCAATTTCTTCTTTTGTCACTATGTTTTCAAAAAGCCGTCTGCTGCAAAGCCGTCAGAAAGCGTCTATATGAGGGAAAGGGTTAAAGACCCTTTCAGACGCCTCGGCAGCAGACGACTTTTGAAAACATTGTGGCAAATGGAGAAATTGCTCAAAACAAGCAATTACTCCATTTGCCACACTGTTTTCAAATTTTCGCAGTTAGTATACCTTCAGTTAATGAGTTTTGCCATCATGCTTTTAAATTTGTTTGCTGTATGTATGAAAGGGTTAAAGTCTTCAGATTTTAGAAATAATTGTGTGTATTTAAGTTGAATCTAAAAGTGGTGAAACTCAACAATTACAGGCAGGGTTAATTTCCCCTAAATGACTTTATGATTGAACACTTAAATTGTCATATCTTTATTTATATCTCATTAGTCGCCGGGCAGAAGCCCGCGACTTCTATTTTTAATAGCTTTTCGGAAATCACATGGGAGGGCGGCTTATTATTAGAAAGAAACAAATCTAGATGATTTGAACATATTACAATTGTGGTTGTTTACGAACACTAATAAATGACACATCTAAAATGAAATAAATATTCCGATTTTTTAATGTTTGCAGTTTTTTTTTATTTCACTCGCATTTAAGTTTTTTGTCTTATTTACGAAGACAAAAGTGGTCCCTTCAAGACGTGAACCAACACCCCCTAATGCAGACTCTTATGTGTCATCATTGAGGTCAATTTCGGATTCTCCTTTTAATAGCAATTTTAACTTACTAAATGTTGTTTTCATGTTCAAAGAGATGTCTTGATTTGTGTAGAATTCATTTAATAATGTTAATCCACGAATATCTAAAGTAGGAACTGTTTCTAAGCTAAATATAGACCCTATTCTGTTGTGTAGGTTCGTGACCTTTAACATCGATTTTCGCGCATGCGCATTTCGATATGAAAAAGCGAGTGATATTATTTTATTTTAGACAAGTACAAGACGAATGTTTGACGCAAAGCAAAGCGTCAAAGAGAAGCCGCAATATTTCGTTGTACATGTAGAAATAAGAAAAAAAGAACATTTTTAAATCCACAAACAATAGAACAATTTAAACTGTAGACGGTAATGCTGATATATTTCTCCTTTTGAAGACTTTTGTTTTCTTCAAATTACCTCCCTTTAAAGCAATATCAGGATATTTACCTTGTGATTCGAATAAGATTGACAAACATTGAAATTATATGAATGAATACTATTATTTAAATAAGTAACAACAGCAAAATTAAATTTAAGCCAAGATAAATGTGTACACATTTCGTTAATTTTTTATAGATACCCTAATGTAAGTATTAATATAAAATTTATAAGTAAATGTTTTCATTTCAACGGTCCTAATGTTTGAATAGACTAAGGAAAGTCAAGAATACATAAATAAATCAATGCAGTCTTTTCCGGCGACATTGATGCCTTGGCATCAACTTTCTCTTGTTTGATTATTATATTCCATCTGAAAAAATCTGAATTGTGGAAACAAATTACAAAAGGAATTAGCTATAATTGCCTTTTCATTTCAGGCAAAGTGTTTATTTACTCAATGCAGACTTTTCAAACTCAACATATATTTCAATTGAATAAGAAATCTTATTTTTCTATAAAAGAATAAAAAAGATGAGTTGTTTTAAGTTTATATTAAGTAATGATTTACAAATAATGTAGTCATAGCACAATTTTATGATGTTTCTGCTAACCTGATTTACCTGATATAATAATTTCTGTGTTGTAGGCTTTTAACCTTTTCCCTTAAACAATAAATCTGCAGCAGACCACTTTGAGATCATCTAAACAAAAACATTATAGAATGTCTCTCTGTAAATGAATGTAATATTACTAAAAACAAGTTGAAAACATTGTGGCAAATGGAGAAGTTGCTCTTCATGAGTTATTACTCCTTTTGCCACAATGATTTCAAAAGTCGTCTGCTGAAGAGGTGACAGAAAGCGTCTATAACTGGGAAAGGGTTAAAATATCCAATAAGAGAGATAGAAGTCCTGATATTTGAAATTTGCAAAATGTGAAGAATTAAAAAAACAATTTGGAAAAGGAGAAACTATTTTATTTGAGCAATTTCTCCTTTCCTATTGTATTCAAGAATCATAGTCTAGCTGCTGCAAAATCATTAACGCTTACCCACATGCAGACGCAGTCTGCTGCATCTGCAAGAGATGACTTATGAAAACAGTCTGGCAAAAGGAGTAAATTTGCTCAATATGAGTATTATATGAGTATTATATTATAATTTATTTTTAGCTTAACCCTTTCTCACATACAACAATGCTGCAGCAGATGACTTTATAAACATATTAACAAAAATATAAAAAATCTCAATAAAATATAGTTTATTTGTTAAATAAAGTTGAAAACATTGTGGCCAAAGGAGAAATTTCTCATCATGAGCAATATTTCTTCTTTGGCCAGAATGTTTCATAAGTCGTCTGCTGCTATTGCATCAAAATACGTCTACAGGTGGGAAAGGGTTAACCCACAGTCTTAATAAACTGTCCGTCACAAACTGCAGGTCTATTTGACAGAAGTGGCGGCTTCCAATGAGCCTGGGTTGAGGAATTTGGTTATATATATAATATCTGTTCATCAGTCCTGTTGATTAACCTTTAAGCCCTGGTAAGCCAACCTTTTCGTTACACCTGTGCAGCAGACAACTTGTTTGGGGCAGACAGGTTCAGAAATCAGTATAAAAAACAAGCCACCTTGCTTCTCATTATAATGCTTTCTTTTTCCACGATGTTTCCAAAATCTCATTCAGTAACAGGTGAAATGACTTAGTCATTTGTGTATCTTAATGTATTTTTTAACTTTAGAAGAGTCAAAGTATGGAATAATATGGCGAAAAAGTGGAAATATGTTGTATCTTCTGCTCAGCTGCTCAATTTCCTGTAATATCATGCATTTATCTTCACATTTAATTTCTTTATCAAAGACGTGTGTGCAATTTTATGGTCAATTAGTAAAAAGTGATAGCTAGAGCTATCATCTGCAACAGTTGCCTAAGTTTTCCATGTTTTTCTGGTGATTTAGTTTGCTTGCACTTTTTTTTTATATCCATGTAAAAAATGATGTTGAAATTTTCTCTTTTTGCTGTTTGATGAGTCTTCGAGTCGATCATTTCATCTTTGATTATTCAGAAAGGGGTCAGATAAATCGATTGACACTGGTAGTCTATATATAATGGTATGATATTATTTCAATTAAATAGGGATATTTATTTAAACTTATTTAGTTATTTACTTGGTCTACTTTGAAAACATCAAGGTAAAGTTATGGTGTAAACATTGTGGGGAAAAGCAGAAATTAATATCAAGCATATTAAAGGTTAACAGGATTATCAAATGAATTATAATAGCCTTATTCCTGAATTATTAACCTTTTTAGGTACAAGTAAAAAACTCCATTCAAGGGTTTGTTTGCTTGTTATGAATAATCATTTCTTTGAACTCCTCTACAAGATGATTTTGTTTGTGAAAATTTCAGTCTTGCTCTTGAAAAGTTAATCATAATTTAATCCTTATTTCAAAGGCAGCCCTTGCAATTTACTTCAAGACTCACTTGGATAGAGTAGATAACAATGAAAATGGATTAATGGCTTTAACCCTTTCCCTCATACGACAATTCTGCAGCAGACGACTTTGAACATATTTTGTAAAAAAGTAGTAAAATCTCTATAATTGAATGGATAACCTATGACTAAAAGAGGAAAACATTGTGGCAAAAGGAGAAATTGCACGTTTTGTGCAATTTCTTCTTTTGTCACTATGTTTTCAAATAGCCGTCTGCTGCAGAGGCATGAGAAAGCGTCTATATGAGGGAAAGGGTTAAACCTTTTCCATATATCAGACGTTTTTTTGAAACATATGCAGCAGACTTATAATTGAAAGCATTGTGGCAAAAGGAGAAATTGCTGATGATGAGCAATTTGTCTTCTTTTTCCACAATGTTTTAACTCTTAGAATTCAATAAATATACTTTTGTTTATTGAGACTTTCTATAATATTGCCCAGATGTTTGAAGTTGTTATCTTCTGTAGATATGTGGGAAAGGATTAATGATTTAAAACGATCTATAAACTTACTGTACCTGATATGCACATTAAATGGCAAAATACTTAAAATATTCTTCAGATGATTTTAAACGCAGAGGACTGTCAAAACATCAAATTCTTGTGAAAAGTTAATAAACTTCTGCTCTCATTAAGGCCAAGTGCTGCAGTCGAGAAGAAAAGGCTTGATGATGCATAGACGTTTCTTCCAAATCTTTTAATCTTTTAACCCTTTCCAACATATAGATGCTACAGCAGACGACTTTTGAAAATATTGTGACAAAAGGAGAAATTGCTCAAAACAAGCAATTTATACTTTTGCCACAATATTTACAACTTGTTTCAGTTAAATGATACCTTCATTTGTAGAGATTTTCTTGGTTTTTGACAATATGTTTTCGTCTGCTGCAGAATTGCCGTATGAGGGAAAGGGTTAATACGAAAAATTCCCACTTTTCCTTCACAAAGTTGTCAAAAGACGTTTGCAGCAGATTGGTAGAAACGACTGGGTAATGAGACAGGATGCTGCAGTCTCCTCCTTCCTAATATTCTGCTCCAATACAAAGAGAGCAGTTTTGATGAGGAAACCCCTGCTATTGATTCTATCAGATAATACCTTCCTGCGTATTTCACTTTTGACGTCTATCTAAAATATGATTAAATGTATGAAATACATGTCTCTGTTTAGTGCCATGTTTTCCTGTTATCTTTTGTCGATTTTTTATGCAACCCCTGGAGATGAAGAACTGATTAAACCGAGTTTCCTTATCTTTCGGGAACCAGTAGAGCACGCCAGAGTCCAGCTTATAGTCTCCTTTTGAAAAACACGTTCATCAAATGTACGCATCATTTCATCATAAATTGGTCCATGGGGCAAATCTGTTCTTGTAATTTTCTTATAAGAGTTTTTTTTGGAGATGATTAGACAGATTGTGTTTATTCATAATGTTAGAGCTCTCTCAGGTTTCTCATTTACAGATTTTTTTTGGGGGGGGCATGCATTGCTTTGTATTTTCAAATGAAGCAGACGTCAATTATTAAGGAAAAGTGTTAAATAAATAGTGCATTAAAGGATACAGTTTTTTTTGGTTCAGTTCTATTAAATTTATGGAAAATTAACATTTTAATTTGGTAAGTTTAATCTAGATATGATTTTGATTTGAATTGTTATCACTTTTAATTTTCTATGAATATTGATAAATGTTTGAGGGACGTAAGTTATTGTAAGTTTGACATTGTATTAGAAGGTTTATTGTGCCTTCATGATTAGTTTATGGACGCTTTCATTGACAACTTGAATGGTGATGAAATTGAAATATTATTAGACAAATTCTGAATTAACAGATTAAAATTTCCCCTTTTGGCACTTGAGCTATAAACCTGAATATTAACCCTTTCCCTCATATAGACGCTTTCTGATGCCTCTGCAGCAGACTGCTTTTTGAAAACAAAGTGACAAAAGAAGAAATTGCTCAAAACGAGCAATTTCTCCTTTTGCCACAATGTTTTCCACTTTTAGTCTTAGGTTATCCATTCAATTATAGAGATTTTCTATGTTTTGACAAAATATGTTCAAAGTCAAATAAAATATATTGAAAATCTCTATAGATGAAAGTTTAATTATTGAATGTAGTTGAAAACATTATGGCAAAATGTGAAATTGCTCCCAATGAGCAACTTCTCCTTTATCATCATAATTTTCAGAAGTCATCTGCTGCAGATGCGCTAGAATGCGTCTGCAAGTGGGAAAGTGTAAATTACTCTTGTTTCCTGCTTCCAAAGTCACGCAACCAGCTCACATATGTCAAAGTATTTGGGAAGGTTTCCAAATTTTGACCCTTCTCTCGGGAGCATCTGACCTGCGACCTATGAATAATCATTAGGCCGGCTCAGTATCACTGAAACACTGACTCCTACAGGGGCTTTTTAACCCTTTCCCACATACAACAACATGGGGCAAAAGTATGGAAAACTTCTAGAAATGAAAGTTTGAATTGTAATAAAGTTGAAAAAGTAGTTGAAAAAGTCGCCGGCGAAATGCATCTGCAAGTGGGAAAGGATTTCAAGGGTTCAATTTTCATGATAGAACCATTATCTGATTGTGTAATCTTCATAATTAGAGGTAAAGAAGTACATAGGGAGAGTACTGACAAGTTGACTTTATTTACTCGAGGTCACTATCCACAAAGACTCTCGATCGCTATCAATCATCAATTAAAATCGGCAATTGTAATGTCTTCGATGTTTAAGGTCGTCACTTGCAGCTAATTGAAAACTTTTAATTCACTTTACGTTTTACTTTTTAATATGGATTTATGGCATTTACACCATGAATATGTCAACTCTTTTCTTTCTTGTACAATTAATTGTGCTTATAATGTTTCTGAGATTAATAACTCGGCAGAGGAGAAAAACAGTTAAGTTAAGCAATCTGATGAGATTAACTGCATTTTTATGTCCTTTAATAAGAAACTTGAGGACCACAATGTCCTTTTGTGAGACATCAAGTTTTAAATATTTCATTATAACCTGCAAGAAAAACCTCATTTAAAGTTTGTTCAAGACAGAATAAGGCCTAACCCTTTCCCTCATACGACAATTCTGCAGCAGACGACTTTGAACGTATTTTGTCAAAACATAGAAAATCTCCATAATTCAATGGATAACCTATGACAAAAAGTGGAAAACATTGTGGCAAAAGGAGAAATTGCATGTTCTGTGCAATTTCTTCTTTTGTCACTATGTTTTCAAAAAGCCGTCTGCTGCAGAGGCGTCCGAAAGCGTTTATATGAGGGAAAGGGTTAAGTTTACCAACCCTATTAAGCATTTCCCATAATTGAAGAAATGACTTTTAACCCTTTCCCTCATATAGACGCTTTCTGACGCCTCTGCAGCTCTAGATAGTGGGCATTTTTCATGTTCTAAAATCCTTATTTGATACTCAAACCCTATGTTGTGGGTACTCTAAGGTGAGACGATTCTTTTGAGTATACTCACAACATAGGATTTGGTTGAGTAATAAGAGAAATATTGTAGGTTAAAGACCTGTTCGTTTGATATTTTAACATTCTTATTTTTTCATGATTATCAATTTGGAATTTAATGCAGGAAAATCCTATCAGGTAACAGGTAAATTATTTTCCTGATTCGATAATTTTAGAGGTGTCCACTCTAAAAAGATTATAAGGAAAACTTAAATTGATGTAACGCCTGTAAGTTCAATTAGAAGTTCACCTTAAATTCAAACTTGAAGACAATTTTTGGAAAAAGGAGAAATTGCTCATTTTCGAAAGTCTAAAAATCTGCCGTAAAAGTGTTGCATGTTGTCTGTACCGGGGGGGAAAGGGTTAAATTAAAGAAATCGGACACATTCACTTTTTAGAGGTCATGTTTTTATATTAGCGAATAATTGATAATTATCAAGATGTATTCAATGTAAACATGACACGATTGTTTTTCTGTCATTTTGACAGGCCCAGGGAGTGTGGAGCGTGGATTATATACCCCGTGGAACAAGATTTGGACCCTTGGATGGAGCAATATTTTCAAAAGAACCACCAAGACGACACAACTCGAACAGGATAGCTCTCTGGAAGGTAATTAAGCTTTGCATTTTGTTTTTAAATTTTTGTTTAGGAACTATGAAACAAATTTGGGGTTTCACTTTTAAACTAATGTGTAATTTGACTAATTTAACACTTTCCCACATGTAGATGTATCTGCAGCAGATGACTTTTGGAAACATTAATGTGACAGATTATTTTCAAAATCTTCTGCTGCAGATTTGTTGTAAGTGGGAATTAACCTTTGCATTTTGTCTTTAAATTTTTGTTTAGGAACTATGAAACAAATTTGGGGTCACTTAAATGTTAAACTAAAATGTGTAATTGTTACTAATTTAACACTTTCCCTCATATAGACGCTTTCTGACATCTCTGCAGCAGACGGCTTTTCGAAAACATTGACCAAAGAAGAAATTGCTCAAAACGAGCAATTTCTCCTTTTGCCACAATGTTTTCCACTTTTAGTCATAGGTTATCTATTCAATTGTAGAGATTTGACATTTTTTGACAAAATATGTTCAATGTCGTCTGCTGCAGATTTGTGCTAAAGGGTTAATTAACACTAAATCCCACATGTAGATGTATCTGCAGCAGATGACTTTTGGAAACATTAATGTGACAGATATTTTCAAAGTCGTCTGCTGCAGATTTGTCGTAAGTGGGAATTTACCTTGTATTGATTGTATGGATAATTGATAGAGCTGAACATATGCTTCAATAAGATGAACAGGAGACATGATTATACAAAAAAGTCACAAGATTAAGAGGAAGCCTCCGTGGTCTAGTGGTTAGTGGTTAGTGCATCAGGGATTCGAAACCGGGCGTCCCGGGTTCGATCCCCAATCGCGACCCGACAGTCATGTTGGAGTGCCCTTGGGCAAGACACATTTCCTAGCCTATAGTACTGGTTTGTTTACCCAGGGATCATGAATAAGTGAACTGTTGCCGTGATATAACTGAAATAATGTTGAAAACGGCGTAAAACCCCAATAAAACAAAACACATGATTATGACTATATATATATGCCATATAAGGACGTATTTCCATATTGAGCAAATACAATCACTTTTCCAGCTATGTAGTTGAAGTATTTTCAGAAATCATTTGACATTTTACCCTTTCCACTCGCAGACAATTTTTTACACATTTGCCCCAGATGATTTTGAAAATATTATAGCAAAAGGAGAGATTGCTTACTTATGTTTTTCATCTCTATAAATTTTATTCATTGCACTTTTTTTTAACATTTTAACAAGTTATTTTTAAAGTCGTCTGCTACAGACTTGTTGTACGTGTAAATGAAACAGAACTGCTACCTTTTCCTTTACGGAACGAGGAAATCAGAAAAAAACAATTGTAAAAGTTTTAACTTTTTTTTATTTTTTATTGAGGAAATAACATTGATTCTTTTTTCTGTCTGAACCCTTTACTAAATTTATACACCCTAACAAAATATAGGAAAAGGAGAATTTGCAGGAGAATTTGCTCAAAGCAAGCATTTTTCTCGTTTTCCCACAATGTTTAAAGGTCTGTGATAAAATTAAACATTTAAAACTTTCGTATGGAACACTATTTTATTAAGATAATTAAAAGCGGATGATTTTTAAAGTGTCATGTCTATGTAGATGCTGTAAAAGTCCTGACTAAATAAAAGTTTTATAAAACTTACCATTTCCACATATAGACACTTATAAATGTAAAACATATAGTGGCAAAATGGAAAATTGGTTAAAAGTATTTGTTGTATGGGTCGGAAAGGGATAATTAGTATAAAATATCCATTTTTCATGGAAACTGCATTTTAGTTGCAGATGATTAAGAACAACTTAAACCTTTTTCATTTTAACTCTATTTCTACATTTTGATTATCTTCAAAATTGAGCTGGAAAAATATTCAGGAAATGATTGCCTGATCTTTCGGTGAACTTTTAAACCCGACAGAAGGAACTGTTTTGCATTTGACATATTTAATACACACAAAAAAAGATTTTAGCAGTAAAGAAACAGTCATATTTTATAGATTTATAAAGTCAGAATGTGTTCAAATGTTTTGGTTTCATAAGAAGTAAATTGGTAGCATTAACTATAAGCACAAGCATCACTGCTTTCTTAAATACATCGTTCTAAATGATTTACTGCTCGATCATTTATATTACATGGTTGTTATTTCTTTCCTTGCCACTCATTTCTATTGTATAACCCTTTTCAACCCATAAGCAGAAGATTTTGGAAAACATTGTTGCATAATTATCCCTTTCCCTCATATAGACGCTTTCTGACGCCTCCGCAGCAGACGGCTTTTAGAAAACATTGTGACGAAATAAGAAATTGCTCAGAACGAGCAATTTCTCCTTTTGCCACAATGTTTTCTACTTTTAGTCATACTGGTTATCCGTTCAGTTATAGAGATTTTCCATTTTTTGACAAAATATATTCGAAGTTGTCTGCTACAGAATTGTTGTATGATAAAGAAGAAATTGCTCATGATGAGCAAGTTTTTCTTTCGTCACACTGTCTTCTTCTCTATTTAATAACAATATGTTCAATTATTTTCCATATTTTTGCTGATATGTTTTCAAACTTTTCTGCTGATTATTCTTTGTATGTGGGAAAGAGTTATTGTATAGATAAAAATGATATGCATAACCCATTCTTCTTTGGGGGCAAATGATGTGTATGGAATTCAAACGTCTGGGTGAAATTTCAAATAGAAAGTGAGATCACAAACAAAAATGTGTTCTTTTGGAAAATTAATTCTTCATATCACTTCATCACATGAATGGGGCATTAAAATTAAATTCATAAAAGATATCGTCTGCTTAGAGTTAGGATTGTCTGTCAGTCAGACGACAAGCATTAATCATGTAAACGCCTTTCCCTCATACGACAATTCTGCAGCAGACGATTTGAACATATTTTGTCAAAAAATGGAAAATCTCCATAATTGAATGGATAACCTATGACTAAAAGTGGAAAACATTGTGGCAAAAGGACAGATTGCTCGTTTTGAACAATTTCTTCTTTGGTCACTATGTTTTCAAAAAGCTGTCTGCTGATGCTGAGTGCAGAGGCTTCAGAAAGCGTTTATACGAGGGAAAGGGTTACCGCCTTTCCCTCATAATATGTTGTGTGCAATATAGTTGATTTTTAAGCTCTCGATCTCCTTTGATATATGCAGATTCTAATAACAATTACTTCATTAAACTTTATCTAATTTAGTTTTAATAAAGACAACAATCTGAGCATAAACATATTGTAAAGTTTTGCATTTGAAAATAGCTTAATATCTTTTCCTCGCAATAAAATAAATTGATACAATGCAATGCTCACCCATTCAATCTCAAGGTAGAGAAACTCATTCCATTAGTTAAGGAAGAAAGGGAAGAACCTTTTTCCAAATGCCTACAGATTTTGAAGCATCTGCAACAGATGACTTTTGAAAACATTGTGAAAAAGGGTGGCAAAAGTAGACCCTCGTTCTACAGCAGACAAATTTTAAAAATATTCATAGAGATGTTTTTTCAGTCTTATATTAACATTGATGTGTTTAACCCTTTCCCACATACAACAAATTTGCAGCAGACGACTTTGAACATATTTTGTGAAAAAAATGGAAAATCTCTATAATTGAATGGATATATAACTAATGACTAAAAGTGGAAAACATTGTGGCAAAAGGAGAAATGGCTCGTTTTGAGCAATTTCTTCTTTTGTCGCCATGTTTTCAAAAAGTCTTCTGCTGCAGAGGCGCAGAAAAGCGTCTATATGAGGGAAAGGGTTAATACATTCTGCTGTAGAATTTTTTTTAATGCAGGAAACAGTTAACTTTTTATTTCAACAAGATAAATGTGATGTTTTGATTTCCTTTTTTGGCATTTCTTTAAAATTCTGCTCATTCAATACATCCATGAATGGCTTGAAGACTTTTGACAGGAAGGAAAAGTCATTACTCTTTTTTACTCAATTTATCATTTCCCCTTTACAATGACTCTACAGCAGACCGAAAAGTCTGATTGTGATGAAAATATTGAATAATTCTATAAATGAAAGTAGAGCTAGAATTATTGTTAATGATCTCCATTTTGGCCGGATTGCTCTAGCAATTCCGGTCCATAGATTGGCGATGTCCTTCTGTCTGTCTGTTGGTCTGTCTGTCTGTACACATTTTGGTTAAAGTTTCAGGTTGAGGCAAAATCTCAGCAATGGAAAGGGTTACAAACTTAAAACTTTGCCTGAAGGTAACCAGTAACAAGTTCTATTGATTTCTATGGTTACTTTGACCTTGACCTTGGTTTGTCGATTTTCAAGGTCAAATTGCCGACAATCTGGCCTTACCGTCTTCAGCGGTTTCTTGTTGCCACAATGTTTTTACGAATTCTGTGCTGCAGATCATACGTAGTGTCGAAATGTGTCTGCATATGAGTTTTATTTCTGTGTATTCAATAGATCCATAAATACAGATCTTATTTCAGACTTTTTCCCACATACAGCAAATTTGCAGCAGACAACTTTTAAAGTATATAAGCAAACACACTGAAAAGCTCTACAAATGTAGGTATAATTACTGAAAAAAGTTGAAAACATTGTGGCAAAAGAAGAAATTGCCTCGTTTTTTTAGCAATTTCTACTTTTGTCACAATGTTTTCAAAAGAAGTCTGCTGCAGAGGGATCAGAAAGCATTTCGTATGCGGGAAAGGGTTAAGACTTTGGCAAAAATGTCCTCCTTTTCTTTCAAAGCCATAAAGATTTTTTACAGTTTTTAGATTAGAGATATAGTTCACTCGTCTCCTGATATCTACACACCTTATGATTTGCTGCAGCAGCTAACTAACGACTGATATGACTAAATGTGGAAAACATTGTGACAAAAGAAGAAATTGCTCGTTTTGAGCAATTTCTTCTTTTGTCACTATGTTTTTAAAAAGCCGTCTGTTGCAGAGGCATCAGAAAGCGCCTATATGAGGGAAAGGGTTAAATTAATAAACTCTCATTTATGGAAATTTTTAACATTTTTGCCAAGACGTTTCCAAAGTCTTCTGCTGCAGACTTGTTGTATGTGGGAAAGGGTTAAGCAGAGAGGTATTGAGGTAATTGTATGTGTCAGAAATAACGCCATGCAAGCGACAATGTCAAATTGATGTATCTTGTCAATATCTTATCTTGTCAACAGGAATCAAAGAACCAATAACTGTTGCTACATTTGTATAATTGAAAGCTGATATATGAACGAAATCTATCGGATTATTCTCCTCAATGTAAAACATGTCGCATGAAAAATGACCATCTAAGGTTTTAAAAGAGATGGCAAATATGACAAAATAGCATACTATAAAGTTAGTCATGTGTGTATTTATTCTCACCTGAGGATACTTGTATCCCTAGATGGCATGAACAGTGAAGATCCTGATCAGACTGAGTAGGGGTACACTGGCTGATTCCGATTTTTGCTGGTTTTGATGTGGAAAAGGTCAATTTTGCAATGTCACGGTTCATATTATCTTGCCTATACTCCATTAAGACAGTGAAACAGAATTGACTGCAGCTAGACTGCGGCTCTGAATTATGGGGGCAGATAAAGACGAGTGTAAAATGGGGTCCTATTGAATAGCTGCAGAATTTATGTGAGAGGCTTTCAATGTTATATTGGGCTGATCAGATTACACTCACTTTGTCAAGTGGTGTTTAGTCATTTTAATGGTTTACCCATTCTACAGGCCAATTAAAGAGAAAAGAAATAAACAAACAAAAAGAGAAATTTGTAATTAATTTCTCAGATTACTGATTGTTTTCCTGGCCATAACTTTTACCATGCCATAAGAAAGTGTACCTTTGGGGGGAAATTGTGACAAATCAATACCTAGATTGGCATGCATTTAAATGATGGACTGATCAGTGATTGAGGCTTACCAATAGTTCTGGTAATCCCTATAGGCTGTTGTGATGAGTCAGTGTAAGAGGCGATAATATGATCTAGATATCTAGTGCTTCTGAAATGATTTTAGGTCAAATTTCCTGTGTTAATTAGGTCTTTTGTTAACACTTTCCTACTTTCAAACGTATTTTGATGCATTTGCCACAGACAGCTTTAGAAAAACAATGTGGCAAAAGGAGGCATTGCTCATATTGAGCACTTTCTCCTTTTGTCACAATGTTTTCAAATCTTTTCAATAATCATACTTTCTTTTATAGAGATTTTCCATATATTTACCTAATTCGTTATAAAGAGACCTGCTGCAGATTTGTTATAAGTGGGAAAGGGTTATCATGTTACCTGATACACTACTTTTAGACTCTTCGTGATTTAAAGATATGAAAAAAATATTTCATATTCTTGTAGATTTATGGTGTACCTAGAAATGACCCTTTCCCACAAACAACAAATCTGCTGCATACAACTTTACAAATGGTGTGGCAAAAAATACTGAAAATAAAGTATGAACGAATAAATTTGGAATAGAAAACATTGTTGCAAAAGTTGTCCGCTGCAGATGTTTCCAAATTCGTCTATAAAATGAATGGCAAACGATGAAGATGATGGTTAAAGATAGGATGGTTGTGCAGAGGCACTGGCTGCCCTTGACCTTGCAGTTGCAAGTCCCCTAAGCCCACGTACCAAAAACTAATCTATTCACTTTTTACTCCATTAATCAAATATTTCTCTTCTTTTCAACAGATCTTCCAGGACAACGAGGTGTGTCAGTATCTTGATATCTCCGACACCGACGCCAGTAACTGGATGCATTACGTTAACTTCAGCTACAACTCGGGTCAACAGAACCTCATTGCTTGCCAAATTGACTACAACATATACTTCTACACGATTAAACCCATACCACCAAACACGGAGATCTTGGTTTGGTACTGTCGGGAGTACGCTGAGCGTTTGAACATCCCGAAAACAGGCGAGGAAATGCTAAAAGCATGGAGTAAGTACTTTGATTTTCAAAAAAACTATGTTTGCAACCTCAGAGCTGTAAATATAGGTGACCCAATTCATATTCTTAACCCTTTTGTTTCTATTGAATACATTTTTGCAAAAGGACAAATTCCTCATTATGATTTTTTTTTTTTTTCAAAAGCCATCTACTGCAGTACGTTAAATTGCGTCTGCAAGTGGGAAGTGGTTAAAATTGACATACATTCATAATGGGCGAATGGTTTAACAGTGAAAAAAACTTAACAGATTTTTTTGGACAGAATTATGACCCTTTCTTGAACCAGTTTTCGTGGTTCAGAGAGCTTAACCCATTCCCTCATATAGACGCTTTCTTACGCCTCTGCAGCAGACGGCTTTTTGAAAACATAGTGACAAAAGAAGAAATTGCTCAAAACGAGCAATTTCTCCTTTTGCCACAATGTTTTCAACTTTTAGTCATAGGTAATCCATTCAATTACAGAAATGTTCTCTATTTTGACAAAATATGTTCAAATTAGTCTGCAGCAGACACCTTTGAAAAAATGTAGGCAAAAGACTGTGACAACTAATTTGCAGCAGACAACTTTGAACATATTTTATCAAAAAAAATGGAAAATCTCTATAATTGAATGGATAACCAATGACTATAAGTTAAAAACATTGTGGCAAAAGGTGAAATTGCTCATCATGAGTGCATGTGGGAAAGGGGAAATGATTGATTCTTCTAGGTTGTAATATGATTAGTTTATCAAACAAACAAAAACTTACTTTTTTTATACTTATTTCATCATAATCTCTAAAAAAAATCTTAAAGCATATTATATTACCTAAATATAGAAATAAATTTGGAAAATTAAAGGATATTTAATCGTATCTCAAATTATGGTCTAATTTTGAAAGTCACTTCTCACCTTTAGGAAGTTTTCTGAAAGTATTGTATTGTATAATCGAAGCATTATTATGTAATTATAGAAATCTTAGAGATGAATTATACTTTTCAATTTTGTCCTTAGCTTATCGCGACTTTGTTTCCCTGTTCACAAATTTGATCCCTCTTTGAGGAACTTTGAAGCAAGAACATAATCTTATTATATGAAATAAATAATAATAGTTCAGAATTGTTATCTTCAGAAGACATTAACTTGGTGTGAAAAGGAGAAATAACTCATGACGGGCAACTTCTCCTTTTCACAAAATGTTTCTTAACACTTTTCCACATACAGCGATTCTGCACCAGATGACTTTGAAAAAACATCTATGCAAAAATATCCACCTCTATAAATGATGACACTTAACCCTTTCCCTCATATGACAATTCTGCAGCAGACGACTTTGAACATATTTTGTCAAAACATAGAATATCTCTTTAATTGAATGGATAATTACCTATGACTAAAAGTGGAAAACATTGTGTCAAAAGGAGAAATTGCTCGTTTTGAGCAATTTCTTCTTTTGTCACTATGTTTTCAAAAAGCCGTCTGCTGCAGAGGCGGCAGAAAGCATTCTATAGAGGGAAAGGGTTAATGAATAAAGGTGAAAAAATTTGTGTTATACATTTTGCCACACTGTTTTTCAAAGGTCATCTGCTATAAATGTATCAAAATCTACAGGTAGGAAAGGGTAAATAAAATATTTTTTGAAATTCTACTTTAAAAACCTTAGATGGAGAAAAAAAGGATATAATCTGGAAAATTGAGACTTAAAATATTTCATACTTAACCCTTTCCCTCATATAGACGCTTTCTGATGCCTCTGCAGCAGACAGCTTTTTGAAAAACATAATGACAAAAGAAGAAATTGCACAAAACATGCAATTTCTCCTTTGGCCACAATGTTTTCCACTTTTTGTCATAGGTTATCCATTCAATTATGGAGATTTTCTATGTTTTCTGTGAGAGAAGGATAGAACCTATCTTATCAGTCACAATCAACTCTATGATCTAATGAATGTAATCATTACATGTATGTAATCACATACTGTTGACAGGTAATGAACAATTAGTAACGATTAGTCTTGATTTACCTTGAAATCTCGTTCATTCTTTCATAACACCTACTTTTGAATGAAAAAAAAAGACAGCTTTTTGACCATCTTCAACCTTCTTACATGATCTGCTGGATTTTAGCGCCGTCTGCATCGACCCTTTCCCACATACACCAATTCTGCAGCAGGCAACTTAGAAAACATCTTGGCTAGAGTATGGAAACCAGATTCCATTGATGACAGAACAATTATTGAATAAAGATGAAAACATTGTGGCAAATTAATGGTGAAATTCCTAATTATGAGCAATTTCTCCATTTGTCTAAATGTTTTCAAAAAGGCATAAGGAAATGTTTAAAAATATTACACACAGGAAAGACCATTACACATGGACAATTTGGAAATTCCTTTGTTTGTCAAAGAGCTAAAATCTGAGTATGGGAGAAGGAAAAATAAATATTGCTTAGATTTTCAGCATTTTCTTGTTTTTCTACAAATTTTTCCGAAGTTGTCCGCTGCAACTCAAAAATTGTCTGCGCTAAGAAAAGGGTTAAGATCTATTGGTAAAATTGTCTTTGTAAAAAAATCATGAAACACTTGAAAGTGGCTTCCAGATCAAAAGGATTTTGGTGTGTTGAATGAAAGAAAAAGAGAGAGCCCCCCAAAAAACGAAATATAAATATTAAATAGAAAAGAAATAATTTCATTAATTGATGTAATTTTAATACAATGATGTTTATCGGAACACTTTATCCCTTTTCCCGCATGCAGACGTGTTTTCATGCATCTGTGCATGCAGCAGATGACTTTTGAAAACATTGTGGCAAAAGGAGAAATTGCTCATTATGAGCATTTTCTCCTTTTGCCATAAAGTTTTCAACTCCTTCCGATAATTGAACAGGTTTTTGATTGTTTTTCCCAGATGTTTTCAAAGTCATCTGCTGCAGATTTTGTGTTTGTTAAGGAGCGGGGGGGGGGGGGGGGGGGGGGGTTAAAACATGATTATGCTCATCTTCATGAAACTGATAGTGTCCAACTGAAGAAGTGAAGTCCTTATAAAAGAGATTTATTTTAACAGTTTTGATATATGTACCACACACAAGCACTGACAGAATAGTATATAAGACTGCATTAAAGGGGGGGACTAATGGGCCATTAAATCTTATTTTATACTATCCAGCATTTTTATCTTTTCTCTGACAAATAATGCAGCAGACTACCTTTTTTTCATTTTTAAACAGAGTTGAAAACATTATGGCAAATGGAGAAATTGCTGATTATCTTTTTAGCCCTTTCCCACATATAGACGCTTTCTGACGCCTCTGCGGCAGACAACTTTTGAAAATTGTGTATATCTTCATATCGGGAGATTTTTATGCCCCCGGAATCACTGATTCGGTGGGCATCTAGTTTTTGGCCTGTCTGTCTGTCTGTCTCTTTGTCTGTCTGTCGAAAAAAACTTTAACCTTGACCATTACTTGTGAACCATAACAAAATTGCTACCATATTTCACATGTGTATTCCTTGTGACATGACCTTTCTGTCAGTACCAACATTTTTGACCTTGCGACCTTGATGTTGCCATTCAGGGGCATCAGTGTTTCACAAACACATCTTGTTTCATATTAATGTCGAGATGTTTTCTTCTGCTGCAGATTTGATGTATGTGGGAAAGGGTTAAAAGTCATCTCATGCAGAGGTGCCAGAAAGCGTCTGTATGTGGACAAAAATATTGAAAATCCCTATAAATGAGGGCATTTTTACTGAAAACAGTTGAAAACATTATGGCAAAAGGAGAAATTGCTTGTTTTGAGCAATTTCTTCTTTTGTCAAAATATTTTCAAAAGTTGTCTGCTGCAGAGGCGGCGTCAGAAAGCGTATACATGTGGGAAAGGGTAAAATACAACATGAGGGCTTCATGCAAAACGGTTGTAACTACATCTTGTTCAAGAAGTAGTTACAACCATTTTGCATGAAACCATCAAGTTACAGTTGGTGGGATAGACCAGCAGGTTGTTCTATATTCTGTCAGTAAAAGAAAAGGGGGGGATTGTGATACTCTCCAATGTAAATTGAAATAAGAACACAAAATTACCTCCGACCCATGTTAACTTCAATTTCGATATCCTAACACCTCCTTTAAAGGGGCTCTCGTTTTTTGTGGGTTAACTTTCATCTTCATCTGAAACAGGAGATTTTCTCCTGAAAAGCTTCAATTATAAACATAATATCTGTTGTACTTAAACTGTATTACAATTTAAGCTATCATGCTATAGAGTTTTATATTTGTATTTTTGTCCTATTCTCTTTTTTGTTATGGTTAATAGCTTATTACCATACCCTGTGTTGTATACATTTCAAGCATTAGCACAGACGCATTTTGAAACCTCTGCAGCGGACGAGTTTTGAAAACATTTTAGCAAAAAGAGAAATTGATCATCATGAGCAGATATTTAGTTATGCCACAACGTTTTCAACTCTTTTTAAATATTATACTTTTATTAGTCCCCTACCGGCGTGCCGAAGGGGACTATTAGGTTTGCACTCCGTCAGTCCGTCAGTCCATCTGTCAGTCAGTCAGTCAGTCAGTCATACATCTCATCAATGCGGAGTGCAGTGCATATGAACCATAACTCTTGCTTCCCTAATTTTTGAGTTATTTCCCTTTCTTTATTTTCATACTTGATTTTTGTCCGGAGCATATCTCCAAAACTGTACTAGCTATGGTTATGAAATTTCACACATGGATGCATCTCATCAAGGGGGAGTGCAGTGGACATGAACCATAACTCTTGCTTGCCTAATTTTTGAGTTATTTCCCTTTCTTTATTTTCATACTTGATTTTTGTCCGGAGCATATCTCCATAACTATACTAGCTATGGCTATGAAATTTCACACATGAATACATCGTATCAAGGGGGAGTGCAGTGGACATGAACCATAACTCTTGCTTGCCTAACTTTTGAGTTATTTCCCTTTCTTTATTTTCATACTTGATTTTTGTCCGGAGCATATCTCCAAAACTGTACTAGCTATGGTTATGAAATTTCACACATGGATGCATCTCATCAAGGGGGAGTGCAGTGGACATGAACCATAACTCTTGCTTGCCTAATTTTTGAGTTATTTCCCTTTCTTTATTTTCATACTTGATTTTTGTCCGGAGCATATCTCCATAACTATACTAGCTATGGCTATGAAATTTCACACATGAATACATCGTATCAAGGGGGAGTGCAGTGCACATGAACCATAACTCTTGCTTCCCTAATTTTTGAGTTATTTCCCTTTCTTTATTTTCATACTTTATTGTCTTGATATACCTAAACATTGGGTTGCTATGACAACAGAAACAGACTCAAAAGTGCAAACCGGTAGGGGACTATGGTATTGCTTGCAATCCTCCAGTTACTTGTTTTTCATCTTTTTTGCCAAGATATTTTTAAATTTGTCAGCTTCAAAGATTTGTTGTATATGGAGAGGGTTAACCCTTTCCCTCATACGACAATTCTGCAGCAGACGACTTTGAACGTATTTAAAACGTATTCAAGAAGTGTAAAACATTGTGGCAAAAGAAGAAATTGCACGTTCTGTGCAATTTCTTCTTTTGTCATTATGTTTTCAAAGCGCCGTCTGCTTTAACCCTTTCCCTCATACGACAATTCTGCAGCAGACGACTTTGAGCGTATTTTGTCAAAACATAGAAAATCTCCATAAGTGAATGGATAACCTATGACAAAAAGTGGTAAACATTGTGGCAAAAGGAGAAATTGCACGTTTTGTGCAATTTCTTCTTCTGTCACTATGTTTTCAAAAAGCCGTCTGCTGCAGAGGTGTCAGAAAGCGTCTACATGATGGAAAGGGTAAAGTATAAAAGCTACCAAGAAACTTATTTACATTGGAATGGAATACTTTTACCTTGGTGCCAATGAATCAGTCGTGCACCTTCATTTATTCCTAATTTACTAGAAATCATTTTCTATTGAACTTTCATTGACTGTTGATATAACTTTTTCACACAAGCTGTGTCTGAAGCAATGGATTATATATACAGATTTTGTTAAAGATAATAACATCTTAACCCTTGCCCTCATAACGCTTTCTGACGCCTCTGCAGCAGACGGCTTTTTGAAAGAGTAGTGACAAAAGTAGAAATTGCTCAAAACGAGCAATTTCTCCTTTTGCCACAATGTTTTCCACTTTTAGTCACAGGGTTTATCCATTACATTATAGAGATTTTTTATTTTTTGAAAAAAATATTTCCAAAGTCGTCTGCTGCAGATTTGTCATATCTAAACCGTTGCCCTGATACTGATGATTCTTGCTTGAAACATTGAAGTCAACAAGGAGAAATTGTACACAAAAAAATAGCAATTTTAATAAACCTTTTCCGAGAATGTTTTCAAAAGTTGTTTGCCGAAGATGATTTGAATTATGTCTGCTGCGAGTCAGTGTGAAAGAGTTACAGAAGAGTACAGCATGCATTTTGCATGTCAGGTAAGCATCAACTGATAATAATTATCTGGCATTTCAAGGAAATTTATCGAAACTTGTGCAAGTGCAAAACTTTCAGGTCATATAATCATTTCCTTTTGTTCATGACTGGGAGATAAAACAATTCCATATCTTGCACTTTATCCCTACATGTATTTTCTTCAAGAAAATGAACAGTACACCCGAATAAAATGATAACTTTTGCCCATTTTGCTGTTTTCACATGCTATTTATACACATTTTGAGATTGTCTGTTTAATTCTGTGATGACCTTCTCTTGAACACAATACTTAAGGTCCTGTTTTTACTCTGAGAAATGAAATGATATAAATTCTCTTTTCTCTTTCCAAAATTTCCCCCTTTCCCCTATCGAGACAAAAATAAGAAAAATTGAGATAAATGAAAGGGAAATGAATGAAAGTTGTGTACTGCAAATATGTCAGAAACCATCTGTATTTTGGAGGAAAGTCTTTTTTATTTACTTCTTTCTAAACATTTGAAAGTATAAATTTGATAAAGAGATGAATACATTTTGAGTTAAACCTTTCCCTCATACGACAATTCTGCAGCAGACGACTTTGAACGAATTTTGTCAAAACATAGAAAATCTCTAAAATTGAATGGATAACCTATGACAAAAAGTGGAAAACATTGTGGCAAAAGGAGAAATTGCACGTTTTGTGCAATTTCTTCTTTTGTCACTATGTTTTCAAAAAGCCTTCTGCTGCAGAGGCGTCAGAAAGCGTCTATATGAGAGAAAGGGTTAAGCAGGAATTGCTCATCACAAGCATTCAAAAGTCATCTACTCCATACTCTTCAAAGATGAAGGTAAATAGTTCCTCTCTAAATATAACCCTTTCCCTCATACGACAATTCAGCAGCAGAAGACTTTGAACATATTTTGTAAAAAAATTGAATATCTCTTTAATTGAATGGATAACCTATGACTATAAGTGGAAAAACATTGTGGCAAAAAGAGAAATTGCTTGTTTTGAGCAATTTCTTCTTTTGTCACAATGTTTTCAAAATGCCATCTGCTGCAGAGGCATCAGAAAGTGTCTATATGAGGGAAAGGGATAAATTACTGTTAAAAAGGGCATAAACCGAAATCAAAGATATTCAACAATATATTTTCAAAAAGTCGTCTGCTGCACTGTTTGTCGAAAATCTGTCATGGAAAGTGTTAAACAAACTCTTGAGTGAAGCAGGTGGGTTTTGAAGCACACACAGGCTTACATCTGCAAGTTTATGAGGCGGGCTTATCAGCTGATTTCAACAGGCTGTTGATAACTACCAGCGGGGCAAAAGTCAGACAGCATGAAAAGTGGCAAAAAATTAGCAGCAATTCTGATAGCCGATTTCGTTGTACAGGAAGCGGAAAAGGAGCGTTCTCATTCTAAACCTTTCCCTGATTCAAGCACCTTTTGATGCCACAGAAGTGGTTTATTTTTTAAATCATTATATGGGAAATGGTGAAATTTCTCAAAATAAGCAAATTAATTGTGGGAAAAAAAATGAAATTGCATGTGATCAGCAAATTTTCTTATTTGTTGGTATAATCTGGCAATTTCTACTTTCCCTGCTATGTTTTCTGCCCATTCTTAAAATTCCTGTTTCCATACTACTTTATATTCTTGTCTATGAATTTTTTCAATTAGCATATATCGAGGGCTTGGTGTTATAAGCGTTAAATCATTTTTCTTGGTAAACAATGGAAATTTAGGTACCTTTGCTCATTCTGAGCAATGGCACCTTAATTTGCATTGTTTACAAAGGGGTCAAAATTGCCCCTAAACCAGGGTTGTCAAAAAAGGCTTTTAGATACAACCGTTTTATGCCAAGCCCTTGATTTATATGATTATCAATTATCATCAAAATACAGATACAACGCTTGTAATGTACTACCATACTTTTAGACTGATAATTTCAGGATGATGCCTTTGAAAGTAATAACGTTCCTTTAGATTTTATCTTGCTTCAGCAAATATCTAAACAGCCCCCTTAAGTAAAAGGGAAATCTCGGTATTAAACAAGATTAAAAAACTGCCGCCCTCTATCCATATTATAGTTTTTGTTGAATCAATTAAAAGATCCACCTCTTCAAGAGCCACTTGTCCCAATCTTGAGAAAGTATCTGCCATCGCTTGTTTGGGTTGTCCCCTCCCCCTTGAACTATTCTATGATATGTCTGCGCCCATGGTCACCAATCAGTCTATGTAATCATTCTAATTTTATTCTAAATTCACAAAAGTAACACAATATCTGATTGGCTACACTATCATTGTTTAGACAATTACTATACTTTGAACTTTTAGAATGTTGTCCGTATTAAGATCGGTTTCTATATATACAGGGTCTGATGTCAAAGGTAAAAATACCACCCCACCCCCAAAAAAAGTGTTTATTGAAATATATTTATCAAATTATCCAGTATGAACATATTGTGAGGAATGCAGTTCTTGAACATTGCAGGTTACATGTTTTAACTGTGTCTCCCTGAGAATACCATTTAGAAGCTTATATCATGAATGAAAGGGTAAACATGAAAGGAAACGCTTGAAATGACAGATAAATACTTGACGGAAGGCAGGGTTTCAAGTGGGGTTTACAGAATGAACATATGGGGCCGTCTATGTCACCTCTAAGTGTCCAACTTTCTATACCATCAGCAATGATATGGTTAACCCTTTCTCACATACAGACGGCTTGCCAACGCCTCTGCAGCAGACAGCCTTTGAAAACCTTGTGACAAAAGGAGAAATTGCTCAAAATGAACAATTTTTCCATTTGCCACAATGTTTTCAACTCTTTTCGATAATTAAACTGTCTTTTATTGAGATTTTCCATAATTTTGACTAGATGTTGTATATGGGAGAGGGGGGTAAATATCACATTAATCTTTTTAATTTCTCAGTATTTTAGTCTGCATTTCCAAACGACATTAAATGCTTTCTTTTGACATTTAAACTTTCCTTGATAATAATTATTTAGCCATTTACTTAATTGTCATTTTAATCTGTTCTCACATACAACAAACCTGCAGTCCATGACTGAAAATATCCTGGCAAAAATTTGACAAGTCTCTATAAATGAAAGTATAATTATGGAATTGAGTTGAAAACATCATTTTCTAAATATCTTCAGCAGACGACTTTGAAAACATTGATTGAAAAAACCTGAGATATCTTCATAAGTGATAGATTAATTATAAAAAAGGGTTGAAAGCATTTTGGCAAATGCAATTTCTCCTTTTGCCAAAATATTTTCAAAAGGTTGTCTGCTACTGCGTCAGAATGTGTCTACAAGTTGGAAAGGGTTAAATTAAGAGTTTTCTACTTACAATTGAGATGCGGATGAGTTGGTAGCCTATGGAAAATTGAAAGTATAAATTTCATAATGTCATAAACACATGTACACTAAGTTTGTTGGGGCAATTAGAATTATTTTCTTCAATTAGACATTATAATCCTGTCCCACAAGCAATGCATCTTGACACACATGCAGCAGATGACTTTTATAACACTGACAAAAGGAGAAATAGAAGGCAGGTGCACATTTTGCCACAATGTTTTCAACTATATTCAACAACTACTTTCATTTATGGAGATTTATACCATATTTTTCCTAGATGCTATTGAAAGTCATCTGTTACAGATTTGTTGTCTGTGGGAAAGGACCTCGAAAAGGGGTGAATGTCTGGGTGGTTGTTTAATAGGTGGACTTGTATTATCACTTGACACTTTCTAACAATCCAAAATTACTTGCCCCTGTTTAAGTTGAGTTAATTAAACACTTTACCTCATCGAAAAAATCTGCAGAAGACAATTTTGAAAACATTAAGTCAAAATTATTGAAACTCTTTATAAATGAAAGATTTAATTATTGAATCAAATTGAAAACATTGTGGCAAAAGGAGAAATTGCTTATATTTCCCACAATGTTTTCAAAAGTCGTCTGCTGCAGAGAAGTCTGAAAGCGTCTGTTTGTAGAAATGGTTCTGTTAATCTAGATCCCATTGCATGTTTTGGGTTACTTTGTTTTTTAACATATTTTTGTACATATTGAAGGCTTTTATTTAAATTATCTCTAATAAGCTGTAAAATAAATATTCTTCTTAACATGTAGCATATATATCCTAACCGTTTCCCTCATGTAGACGCTTTCTGACATCTCTGCAGCAGACCGCTTTTTGAAAACAAAGTGACAAAAAAACAATTTCTCCTTTTGCCACAATGTTTTTCACTTTTAGTCATAGGTTATCCATTCAATTATAGAGATTTTCTATTTTTTGACAAAATGTGTTCAAAGTCATCTGCTGCAGAATATTGTTGTATGAGGGAAAGGGTTAAAGAGAATTATTTAATGAGTAGGGAGCATATATTCTGTTCAACCAAACGAACGAAAATAAATTTCTTTTTGTGGACATAAAATTAATGATTCCTGTGCACATTTTGAAAACAAAATCAAAGTGGCTGACAAAGAAAAAGGGTTTAAGGTAAAAGATCCCCAAGTAGTGTTTATTGAGATTCACTCAAGGTGCATACATCTTCTTTGCCTGCTTATTACATTGTCAAACGCTTAATTAAAATGCATTCAGATTTTCGAAAGTTTTTTCATAAAGGTGGGTTTTATTTCACCGGCCATTTACTATGAAGTGGCCTATCTTTCAAAAGGTGTTAAATTTTCACACTTCCTTGTCATTTAAAGGTTTGAGGTGTAACACTGCGTCTTGAATGCTAAAAGCTTTCCATATTCAAAGGAAATATTGTTGAAAATGATATTTGCAGTGTTTGTTCTTCCGCAGATCCGACAAAAAAAAATCAATCAATCGTTTCCTTTAATCTTTGATATATCTGTTTATCAAAAGGCTTTTTTGATATAAAGTAAATAGATATATTTCATTTTACTAGACGCATGCCACGTTCCTTTTCGAATGCAGAAAATGTTGCAGCAATAGAAAATATTTTGTGAAATGGAGAAATGGCATGTTATGAGCTGCCTTCCCAAGTTTTTCTAATTTAATTAAAAGAAAATGTTTAATTGTCCATCTTAACCCTTTTCAAATAATGAGGCATATGGAGAAATTGCTCATAATGGGCAAATTTTCCAATTGCCACAATGTTTTCAACTCTATTAAATAACTACATCATGCCTAATAGAGATTTCCCAAACTTTTGCCTATAAATTTTCAAAGTTGTCTGATGCAGTTTTGTTGTAAGTGAGAAAGGGTTAAGATCGTTTGAAATGGTTTTAAAATCCCATATCAGGTGAGGGATAAATGCAGGCAGTGTGATAGCTACTGGTAGGTTATAAATTATTTAAATGTTTCTGTTTTTCTATTTTCAGAAAACGAAGTTCTAAATCACCAGATACCAATGCCCTTGCCAGTGTACATGGAGGAAAAGCATCTATGCTTTAACCACCCCCTTGCCAAAACTCCTCCTCGAGACGGCCATAAAAAATTAACAAAGGAGGATCACTTTGACAGTGATGATAGCGGTGTTCGAGAGGATGGATATGCCATTGATTACAGTTTGCATAAACGGGATGGCAGTCCAACTAGCGATGACCAGGATCATCATCATCATCATCATGGTCACAGGAAGAGAATCTCTATTGGGAGTGATGACTCCATGTCCCCTTATAAGTGCCCTAAAGGAAGTTTCAGAGAACGAGGCAGTGCTTTCACCAGTCCAATCAGTATGAAGAGCAGCTTTCCTAGCATTCTGGCACCATCACCGATCAAATTAACACACAGTACACCAAAAAGAGGGTTGGGTTTCTATGATAATCTTTGGGTGAAGAAGATGAAGGAAACGGGAGACGAGGTTGAGGACAAAAAACCAACAGATCTAAGTCCAACAAATGAGTATAGACCTGATTATACCAAATTCTTATCCCCTGATTTCAAACCATCAATGCCAAAGTTAAGTCCTACACAAGACTTCAAACCAGATTTACCGAAGTTCAGTCCTACTTCAGATACAAAACCAGATTTAAAGCTGTCTAGTCCAGCTGAAAAAGGCAGTAGAGCATCAACAGACACTGATTCAAGGGAGAAACAATCACCAACAGATGCAGCTAACCCATTCCCGTTTAAATATTTTCCAAACATGTTTATGGATAAACCAATGATGTCTCCATTTGTCCGTCCAGAGGAGATGTATTCCAAGTATATGAGTTCTGGTATGATGGGTAAAGTACCACCAGCTCCTGGACCACTTTATTTCCCTCCAACAGGGATGCCAGGGATGCCAGGGATGTACCCTTTTAACCCCATGTATCCCTTTGGACCATACCAGCAGATGCCATGGCCTCTATATCCACCACATTTCCCTCCTATGAGTATGAGCGGTGGACAATCACAGCAACCTGGTGGAATTCCATCTAGTATGCTGCAATCACCTTTCCCAAGACCACAATCTAGTCACCATGGAGGACCAGGCGACTCTGTGCTAAACCTCAGCAAACCCAAAGGCGGAATTATTCTTGGTGGAATCGATGGACCAAGAGGTCACAGGTCATTACCCTACCCACTAACCAAAAAAGATGGCAAGATGCATTATGAATGTAATGTCTGCTATAAATCCTTTGGTCAGTTGTCCAACCTTAAGGTTCATCTTAGGACCCACACTGGTGAACGACCTTTCGTCTGCCAGACCTGTCATAAAGGATTCACACAGCTGGCACATTTACAGAAGCACCATCTTGTACATACTGGCGAAAAACCACATGAATGTCAGGTTTGTTCAAAGCGATTCAGTTCCACATCAAATCTGAAAACACATATGCGTTTACATAGTGGTGAGAAGCCATTCCAATGTAAGTTATGCCCAGCCAAATTTACACAATTTGTTCATTTAAAGCTACACAAAAGACTACACACAAATGAACGTCCTTATGAATGTCCTCAGTGTAACCGAAAGTATATAAGTGCTAGTGGACTTAAAACTCACTGGAAAACTGGGAACTGTATACCATCCAGTATGAATGTGGACTATAATGTATTAATAGAGAACACAATACAAGCTGCTAATAGAGAAATGAGTGAGTTTGGTGAAATAAGAGACATTGGTATTATTGATGTAGGAGAGTATGATAAATACGACGGTGAAAAATCGGACAGTAGTAAGCCAAGTGATCATAATAAAGTGGATCAAGACTCGGAAAAAAGTGAAAAATCCTTTGACCAAGAAAGATTTGAACGTTATAGAATGGAAAGGTATCGTTTTGAAACTTTTAACAAGGAAGATATAGAAGGAACAAATCAGTCTGAAGAGAGTCCACTAAATGGTAGTGATATTGAGAGTATGCACAGTGAAGATGACCTCCAAGAACAATTATCACCAGGACAAACAGAAATATCACCACAATCGGACATGTCCAATAGTCATGATGGTCAAATATCACATGAATTTTTCCGACCAGGATTTCAGCAAAGTGATGCTGAACACCAGTATGAAAGGGAAAAACCTTTTTATCACCAAAGATTTTATGGAATGCCAGAACAAACAAATGAGATGGGTACCGATAGTAGCAAACCCGAAGAAATGCCACAAGACTTTTCAAAAACCAAGACTGAAGGGGAATCATTTCTGAATCAAAGTACATCAAGTGATCCCCATCCATCTGAAATAGCTAAGATGAGTGCTTCTGTCCAAGCATTAGAATCTATTCAGGTCCAATGAGTGTATCTCAATTTAGATGTAGTGACATAAGTTTTAGGTTGTTTCAGTGAAGCAATGTAAAAGCAAACTAGTATTTGTTTTTCTTTCATCTACAAATGCTCTGAATTTAATTTTAGCATATCAGGTAAATGGTTAAACCACATTCTGATATGCTATTTTTAGACTTGTCCAAATTGACATTTTAAAAAAATAGAACGGTAATTAGATATACCGTAAAGAGTAGAAAACATTTTGGAGATGAGAAATTGCTGAATATGAGCAGTATCTATTTGTCCAACAATGTTTACTGATTTAGCTGTGTCAATATGCAGCCCTATTAGAGAAAGGATTACTGTATGCTAGTTAAAGACTATTGCCATATGGATTATGTAAATATATTTAAAAAGCATAATATTTAAAAGATTATCTCATTGTTTGATGTTTTGTGTGTGCTACTACTATTAAGACTGTTTCAGATATCCAAAAAGATTATTGTCCATAATAAAACAAAAATTGGATAAAAATATATTTTTGGATTAAAACATTTTTTTTTTTCTTTGGAAAGTTAAAACTGCTCATAATGAGCAAATGTTTACATTATCACAATGTTTTAAAATCTGTTTCAAGTTGATACCTCTTTTTTTGAGTGAGGATAGATAATTTATAAGCCTTTAATTGAATTTGTTTTTGATTATGGATAAAAAAAAAAAAATCTCTAAGAAAAGAAAGAATAAGAAAATGACTCAACAATACTGACTTTTAGGGGAAGATTGGTTTGATCTTGATATACATGTATTTTCACGAAATATATACTTTGTGTCATCTATTTTATCATGTGTACTTGTCATGAAACAGATGAACATTTAATGAAAATACATGTTTTTCATAATAGTTAATATTTTTCTAAAAGGTCAAGTTGATATTGTCAAGTAATAGTTATAACATGTTTACTAAAAGCATTAACCCTTTTTCACACACAGACAAACTGTGATGCAACTGTAGCAGACACCTTGTCTAAAAAATGGAGATTTGTTCAAAGTTGTTTGCTGCAGATTTGTTGTATGTGGGATAGCGTTAAAGTTATGCATATTTATATGTATATTATATTGTGCAATGTAGAATATTAGTATTCTGATGGACCAAAATGTCTTACAAACCTCATTTCAACATTACTTCATCAAGCCATTATTTAACATGTATATTTCAGAGCTTTGGAATACTGACCAAATTAAGTAATATGAACAATTGACAAGATGGAGAAATTTTTCATAATGAGCAATTTCTTCTTTTTCAATAATGTTTTAAACATTTGTCTGCTGCTAACATGTCAAATTGGGTCTGAAGATGGGAAATGGTAAAACTGCATACCATAAAGGTAGTTGAGACAAGTTATTTAGTATTTCATCACCTGATGGGGACCAAATCTGAAACAATAATTCATTGATCACATGATCATTTGGTTTCATAGTGCTTATTTTCATAATCACATTTTAAGTATTCATGTTGTTCAATGCAATTTATTTTAGTATTTTAAGAATGCTATCGTCTGGGTATATTAAACTGTCGAATGATGAATATGTGGTAAGGTCAGGCTACTTTATATTTCTATGTGTAGACAAAAATGTCCCTGTTACTACGTATTCAACATGCTGACATGACGTACTGTTCTATATACCCTGACATTAATTAACTGACCGTATTTAATCATATGTTTCATCTACTCATCAAAGCAAATTAACCTTTCATCAGATAGCCAACTTACTCATACTATATTCAGGGACATATACATACATGTAATATGTATGTATATGTCTCTGTGCTACGTTCAAGGGTAAGCTACTTGGAAATATGGTGAAATATGGTGAAATTCACACCCAAAACACAGATTTGAAAACATTGTGATCTCAAGGAATCATACTCATATTGAGTATATTCTCCATTTCTACAATGTTTTCGAAAGACATACGTTACAGGTGTTAACAGGCGTCTTCAATGTTTCTGGGTGCATCACATGCCGTCTGCATAAGGGTATTTGTTTCTAAGCATGTTCATATGACCACTTCAAAAATGTATATATCTAAATATAAAACTTGTGCGTTTTCTTTGAGGTTGAGAGATAGTTTTGATAGATCTTCTTCTTTCTTTTTTTGTTTCAAAGATTTGTAATACTAACATCTTCAGGACCATTGCGCTTAGCAATATATATACAAGTTTTGGTGTGCAATTAATAATAAATCCCCTTCCTTTTTATGATATTAATGTTTAGTAATGAGCAGTTGTCTTGTAACATGTGTGAACGGTAAAGAGCCTGACGAACATTTAAAACAGTGGTAACCCTGACGTCCATCTGTACGCTCAGTATTAATTTCCAAACATAATATCCTTACTAATTGACCCCCATCGTCCAATTACAATTTGACTGCTTGCTGGTGGTTTATGTTTTCTGACAAAACTGTAAGATCCCCTCGAAAATATCTCACTTTCTATAAATGATAGGATAATGTCAAATAGCTTTGAACGTTGTGCCAAACGTTTTTCCTTTTGCCGCACTGTTTTGAAAAGTCGTCTGCTGCAGAGGTGTCCGAACGCGTCTGTATTTGGGAAAAGGTTTAAGTCTAGAGTCATTTGCCAGATTCTGATATTATTCCAGAGTTAAATCAAACTCAAACGAACCAAAAAAGTTAATATAACATATTTATATTTTTGAGCTGATTGTCGTTATCTTGGTCTTCATTGAAAATACTTCTAACTATATATATCATGGAATTTATCTTTCCAGAATTTTGGACGTTCTGTATTTCATACTAGACCGCAATGGATGCGTTTGTAGAGCACTTCTATGGAAATAATGTATCTCCTAATGGAAAAGAAACTATTTCTTTATCTTGTTTTTAACTTTGTTTCTATTTTCTTTGAGAGTTCGGTGTTTAAAATGGGTCTTTCAAATGAAGTATCCAGGTGTCATTAACTGATTCTATGCCATCTACGCAGAGAAAACAAGGGAAATACGATTAGCGCGAAGATAAAGTAATCCATTAGTACAATACAGAGTTTTTCAATTGTAAATGTCCTCTTGTCAAAACGATAAAATGTTTTGGATATAATGTTACATAAACGAGACCTTCCAAACTTGTGTCGCATTTGGAAGAGAACAAACCATCCGTCAATCAACCGTTCCTATGATCAAGATTTGAACCGTCGCTCTTTCCTCTAGAGGCTTGCAATTCGATCTCGTCTCCCTCTTGATTTGTCGCAACAAGCCAAAATGTGGCACTATATTAAGCGTACAACTTTGTGTGTGTTCCTCTAAAGTTATTAGGACTTGGTTGTCTAAACAGGCTCTCGAGTTGTTCTTACCTGAATTATGGATGTGAATGGTGAAAACAATATTTTTAAGCGTAATACCTTACAACATATTTTTGAAGTCGTATGTTTTGAAAACATCTCGGAATAAATGTTAACACAATGGTAAATTGAAATAATAATTTTGTTTCGAAATCTAAAACATATTAGTAAAAGGATAATTCGTTCGTTTGGTGTAATGTGTCTTCTTTCAAGCATTTGTTTCCAATCGAATCGTCTATACCAGGTAATGGGTTGATAAGGGACGACATCTTTTTTTTTCTTTTTCTTTTGAAAATGTAGCGCGTTCACTCCAGGTTAAATGCTGTAAAATATGGCTGTCACCAGAGGGAGGGAACTATTCACTTCCGAGTGAAATTTAACACCAGCTTGAAATCGGGTCCTTACCTTAAATATGCGGCCTTTTACTGGTGTGACAACATTTAAATTATTAACCTATCGCGGAACATTTACACTTGATATTCACTTGATGTTACATACCTATTACTTTAAACAGCAACAATTCTGCTTTTCAGTAAACATTTTAAAGAACATTTGAAGAGTTCGCGAAATATTTAGATATGGAATATTCAATTAGCTACAATTGTTTGATTTATTACAGTAAAGGCCAGAAACAAACGCGAAGAAAGAGTTTACGACAAGTTTAAATGTATGCATTTCTTTCATTGAAATGCTACTTTAAGTGGATGCATTAAACTAAGGTATAGATTATCTGGAAAAACGGATAAATCAATGGACGGGCTTCCGGCGGGACCAACTGGCCGTAAATCATCACCTTTTTACGAGTAAACGATCTTGTCTATTGAAAACATCATCTCCGCGTCAGGTGTAAATGTTGTTTACCTTTAACCGGGTATACAACTTGTAAATATATGTTTAACCCTTTCCCACATAAAGACAGACGCCTCTGCAGCTGACGACTTTTGAAAACACTGACAAAAGCAGAAATTGCTCAGGTGTTTTTCCACACGTGTAATAATGGCGTTAATGTTGGTTTTCCTGATGCATCGCTCATTTACACAGTATTGTTGAAAACGTCGTTCAGCCCCGATCAATCAATCAATTACACAGTTTCCACAGCGCTCAATATCAAAATATGCAGGGCTACACTTTTGACAAAACAGCAGCTCATGACTTCAGACCTAAAATTCTTCTTAGCCAATTGCGTCTAAATGTTTAGGCATATTTACAAAAGGGACTCGTTTATGCGTGCCGAGGGTTGAAGAAAATGATCTGGTCTATTGAGACCATGACTTATGCACTTGTTTGAAATAGGAGCGTGGTTGTCTTTTAAAGGGGAACAAAACGTTTGAAACTCTACTGGAATATTTAAAGCAGCATTTAGATGTTTTTTCTTTCAATTCAGAAAAAAATGGTTAATTGAAACTTTGTCACAATGGCGCCTGTCAAACGTTAACATCAGTTTCTTTTCAAAAACATAAGTTATTGCTTCATACATATTTTTACCTGCATCATTCCGGATGCAACTGTTGGTTTGTCCATCATTGTTTTACTGGTAGGGAAGCTTTAAAGTTGAAAAAAGGCTAAGTGGTTTTTAAATAGTTTCTTTTATTGGACTGTCCTTTCTCGGGTTTCTCCCCCTCTTAATTAGAACAACGTTTCGATGCATTGAAGGTCATGGTATTTTATCTTTTCTGATTGTCTCATAAACAACTGTTTAGAGGTTTTCTGTTACTGAATGAATTATTTGCTAATGGAAGATAATATACATATCAATGGCTTGATGCCAAACGGTTTTAACTGCTACACTGTGTAACAAGATGTAGTTACGACCCTTTTGCATTGCATCCACGATACAATATTGCATGATTGGACAGTTAGATCAAATCTATTAATTTGAGGTGCTACCTTTTAGAGATCTGAGTAAATTATCACATAGAGACACAACAGGTATTAGAAGTTATTTGTTTCTTTCTTTTTTTGCCCAGTCCTTTTTATATGCTGTTAACCAGTTCTGCATTTATATTTGAGGCTGTTATTGAAAAGATGGTTAACCCTTTCCCTGATATATACGCTTTATAAGGCCTCTGCAGCAGACGGCTATATGAAAACATAGTGACAAAAGAAGAAATGGCTCAAAACGAGGAATTTCTCCTTTTACCACAATGTTTTCCACTTTTAGACATTGGTTATCCATTCAATTATAGCTATTTTCTATTTTTTGATAAAATATGTTCAAAGTCGTCTGCCGCAGAATTGTCGTATGAGGGAAAAGGGTTAACAAATGTGTGCTCCATCGACGTGAACAGGCGTCACTATAAGCTGGGACTACTAATATGTATAAGTAGTCCCTGCTATAAGGGATGAGCCAACGTCGGAAGTCATTACATTGCGAGTTCACCCAGATGAGTAGGGGTTGTGTCCACACGCGGTAGCATTCTTATTTGCAAAATACCGTTTCTGAAAATAGCACAGCGTCATGTTATGAATAGAGCACAATTTATCTTTATATTTTTCGTAACATGGGACAGGCTTGACGGTATTTTAAGAATCAACATATAAAATACTTTCTGTTGTATGTGGACAGGATACATATTTATAGCGTTTATCCGCGTTTAAAGTTTAAACCATTACGGCACATATTCATATTCAACGTTAAGAAAACGTTTTAAACTTAGTATTTAGTTGTTTGTATTTTACAATAACAATAGAGTTTTTATTTGTGGTATATATTAATTATTTATATTGTATACATGTAATGAAATCCGGGCGTGAGTCGTGGATGTAGTATTTCTGGTCGTTTAAGTTTGTTTTTGATTAAACAGCTATATTTGAAATGAACACAAAATGTCTTTTGTTTGTACCGTTCCAATTTGACCCCTTTTCATTTCGGCAATAGTTCCGTAGCAAACAGCAGTGATTCCTCCCCTCGATTCCAGGAGGCGGCTAGTGGTTCAATACACGGCACAACACTCAAAACCTTTTAACCCTTTCCCAAATACAACAAATCTGCAGCAGACGACATACCCGAAAAAAAGATTGAAACATTCTTTAACTGAAAGTATAATTATAAAATAGAGTTGAAAACCTTCTGGCAAATGGAGAAATATCTCATTATGACCAATTTCTCCATTTGCCAGAATGTTTTCAAAGGTCGTCTGCTGCAGAGGCGTCAGAAAGAAACTATATGTGGGAAAGAGTTAAACTAATTCAGCTTCGACTTAACCCTTTCTCAATCGCAAACGCATTTTGAAGCAAAAGATGCAGACGAATTTTGAAAAGAAGTGCTCATCATGAGCAATTGTTAGCTCCACTGGCTGAAAGCCAGTCGAGCTTATGTCATGGCGAATTGTCCGTGCGTCAACTTTTTGCTTGAAACGACTTCTCCTCCCTTACCACTTGGCGAATTTGGATGAAACTTCACAGGAAGCATTCTCTCAATGTCCTCACCAGAATTTCGTCATTTTTAGCTCCACTTGCTGAAAGCCAGTCGATCTTATGTCATTGTCCATCGTGCACGCTTGCGGCCGTTAACTTTTTGCTTAAAACGACTTTTCCTCTCTCCTCTCTAACCACTTGGTCAATTCGGATGCAACTTCATAGGAAGCATCCTCTCAATGTCCTCTCCAAAATTCTTTCATTTTTGGATCTATGCAAACTTCTGGTTTGTTTCCATGGCAACCAAAAGAAAAAGAAAGTGTAAACTTAAAAAATCTTCTCCTCCGAAAGTGTCAAATAATTTTGTAAAAATCTTCCTTTGGTGACCCTCTATCAGATTCCTTCAAGCCATGTTGATTGGTTGAAAAACATTGCCGCCAGAGGGCGGAGCTGTTTTGCTTTACTGATATGGCTATAGTGAAAACTTAAAACATTTCCGACGAAAGTATCGGGCCAATTTCAATTAATTTGGTAGAAATGTTCTTTGAGAGACTCTATCAGATTCCACAAAGCCATGATGATAGGGCTTAGCAATTGGCTGCCATGGGGGCGGGGCTGTTAGCCTTATATTGGCTTTAGTGGAAATTCTTCTCCTTCCAAACTATTTGGCCAATTTTCAAATAATTTTGAAGAGATGTTCTCTGGGTGACACTCTAGTTCTCTGGGTGACACACCTTCAAGCCATGGTGATTGGTCAAAAAACATGGTCACGAGGGGTCGGGGCTGTTTGGAGATTTATTTTTTGTCTAAAGGCAGTGGGCCGATACTTGCCCTTGTTCATTTTGTCACAACGTTCTCAATAATGACACTTTCCTTTAAAGAGATTTTCCATATTGTGCCAAAATGAGCAAGTTCTCCTTTTGTCTTAATGTTTTTTCAACTATATTTAACAATTTTACTTTCATTTATATATATTTCTGTATGTTTGCTTTAATGATTTCAAAGTCGTCTGCTGCAGTTTTGGTGTATATGGGAACAGGTTAATACGCAATAGAAGTGGCACTGATGACAACTTTATACACGATTAGTTTACAATGTATATCGACCCTAAATAGATACGATAGGTAAACAGCGGAAGTTCAATCATCATTGCGCAATGGACGGAGGAGCTCAAGGACAATACTTAAACAAATATAAAACCTACAGAAGACGACTTTTGAAAACACTGTGACAAAAGGAGAAATTGCTTAAAACGAGCGATATTTTCATTTGCTACAATGTTTTCAACTAAAACAAAATATTATACTTTCATTTACAGGGATTTTCCCTGTTATGACCAAAATATTTTTAGATTCATCTGCTGCAGATTTACTGTAAGTGGGAAAGGGTTAAAACAATGCAGATCACGGTTAGACTACACCAGTATTCCAAAGAACAGTATTTCAAAGGTGCTTGTTCGCAGGAACTGTAAGCGCATTGTTGGAAGACTTGATTGCTTGGGGTTTGACGCCGTTTCTTACAAATTTTCAGTCATATCACGGCGTCCATTTCACCTACCCATGTGTTTCCTGGTTTTCTCACCTAAGAAAAGAACCACTTGTTTTCTGAATCCACACGCACAGTTAATATTTAAGTCGGTTAGAAGTTTGTTTAGTTTTAATACAATTATTTCTAAGATTTAGGAATCCGCTGTGGTCGAGTGGGTGCGTCGGGGATTTCGAAACCGGGTGTCCCAGGTTCGATCCCCAGTCGCGGCACTACGGTCATGGTGGAGTGTCCTTTGGCAAGGCACATTTTCTAGCCTAGTACTGGTTTGTTTACCCAGGGATCATGAATAAGTGAACTGTCGCCGTGATATAACTGAAACATTGTTGAAAACGGCGTAAAACCCCAATAAATAAATAAGATACAATACTTTTATAATATGCTACGTGTAAATGGCGGCTCTTTTTTTCAATATTAAGAAACGAATTTCATTGTAGACAGAAATCACTCAGGCTATGTTTGTTTCTTCTGGAATTATGTTTTAATATGTTGTACTATTGAAACTGTGCGATAGGAATCCCCATTAATCATTATTTTGAGCAATTTCTCCTTTTGCCACAATGTTTTCAAAAGACGTCTGCTGCAGTGTGACTTCAGAAAGCGTCTGTTATCGTCTATGCAGAACGGTTGTAACTACAACTTGTTCATGAAACCATCGATATTTGTGAAAGGGTTAAATAAAATGTACATGTAAACCATCCATTGGACATCAATCATAAACTAATGCTTTTTATAGATTGTGTCAGATTCCATACATTATTCTTGGAAAACAAAGTGTTGGATAACATGCCTTCAAATTGATTGATTGATCGGATTGGAGCTTAAAAACGCCGTTTTTCAACAATTTTTCAGTCATATCACGGCGGCCAGTTCTCCTACACATGTGTTTCCTAGCTCTCACACCAGTACTCCACACAACATACTTTCCAAGCAACTGGTTGCTTTTCCACATAGACTGAAAGCCCATTGGTGAAAGACAAATGACGCAACATGCCTTCAAATGGAATGCAATGTTTGTCCATGCTTGTTTTCCACTTGGCATCCAACAAAGCGTTTTAACCCTTTCCCTCATACGACAATTCTGCAGCAGACCACTTCGAACATATTTTGTCAAAAAATAGAAATCTCTATAATTGAATGGATAACCTATGACTAAAAGTGGAAAACATTGTGGCAAAAGGAGAAATTGCTCGTTTTGAGCAATTTCTTCTTTTGTCACTATGTTTTCTAAAAGCCGTCTACTACAGAGGCATCAGAAAGCGTCTATATGAGGGAAAGGATTAATCAATGTTTACTCTGATCGCAGAATGCTATCATATATAAAAAGCCCAACAACGGTCTAAATCTGCCTTGGAGGTCGAGCGTAATTTTCTCTACCAGACGTTCCCAGGTTTGAATCCAATGATGATTTTGGGCATTACTTTTGGCGCGATGCCTGCTTTTAAAGTGTTCCTGGAGGCAGACATCAATACGGATATTAACAGTTTCGGTGTTTCGCAACCGATTACAAAATAACGTGAATTTTTTTCTTGCATGTCCCTCAACTTGTATTACTATTGCATCATCATTTAAACTGACCTCACTGAGCCCTTCAGTTAAAAGTCAAGAGTCAACCACTGAGTAATGTTTCTATTCAAAAAGTCTTGGGTGTTAAGTTAAATTGGCATGCACAAATTGATTCTGTATGCAGAAAATTAAACACTAAAATAGCGGTATTGAAAAATAGTATATACTACCTTAATGAGAAAATGAAATATTATAACTTCTATATACTCCCATTTTTTTTATTATGCATGTGTAGTCTGGGGACATGGAGCCAATACATTCAAAAATAAGATATCTTCAATTCAGAGAAGGGCCGCAAGAATAATACTTGCAAAATCTCGCGGGTCTACCAAAACGGATCTTTTCCATGATTTGCATTGGCTGTCGTTTGACGATAGGTTTCGCTATCACACCGCCTTGCTGATTTACAAGACCGTTCACAATTTGACACCAATATACATGAATGACATTTTAATATTTTCGGAAAATAAATATCACACTCTACGCTAACAATCCAATAACAATTTAGCATTGACCTACAAACCTAGAACAAATTACATGTTAAATTCATTTATATATTTTGGTTTTAAAGTCTGGAATAGCATTCCATCACATATAAAGCACTCGACGTCTATTGTATCATTCAAACGAAATTATAAGAAATACCGTCTGGAAAAGGTTCCATACTAACACTATCTTGATTACTTGCCGTTATTATATTAAGAATTGTGTTTAAAGAAGTTGGACTGTCTGTCTTCACATGATTGAAAATTAATTCTATTTGTATTTCATGCCATAATTTTTCATCGAAATTTGCATGTTGTTAAATGAGATGTCTGTGTGTGTTATAATATTATTAAAGGCCATTTGAAAATAAGATAAGTGTATTAAATGTTACCTTAAAAAAAATATATATATTGTTATTATTATTATTATTATTATTATTATTATTATTATACCTTCCAAAAAATAAAGATATTGTTATTATTATTATTATTATTATTATTATTATTATTATACATAGAATCTAGAATAGACGACTTTGACATATAGTAAATACATATACATGAAATTATTATTATTAAATAGAGTGGACAACATTGTTGCAAATTGAGCAAATTGAGCAATTATTCTTTATAAGAAATCTACCCTTTTGCCATCTTGTTTTCAAAAGTCGTCTTCTGCGGGTGCAAGGTACGTCGAAATGCAGGCTGCAGTTGGAGAAGGGTTGAACAACATTCATCTACAGAACATCGTCATCTCTCTAATTTAAATAAATTGTCAATATGAGCCGTCTCACGAGAAAACCAACAATGTGAACTCTGCGTAATGTATCGACCCGTACCAGCCTAAGTATGCCGCGCAGGCTAAACCCCCTGAGACGGAATGTTTTGCCCCGGATTAGCCTGCGCGGACTGCGTCGGTCCATAACGTTGGTTTTCTCGTGGAACGTCTCATATGTGACATATCTTGATACTGGAAAAGAATACGTGTGCAAGATTAATGGGAACACGGTTGTTCGTATTTTTCTCCATTGGATAAAAAACCTTGTAATTTGGACACGGCTGTAAACGTAAGAAAGCAGCAAGACCTGACAATTAGGCGGCCTGTTTCTTTCAATACAAATTAATTCATTATTACATGGGGGAAAATCGGACCATTAGACAACTCATAATTTATCCTTGAAAAGAGAGTAAACAAATCAAACAATGAATAAATTTGACATAAAAACGTGTTGCACCGTCATTTTATCTCGAAATCGAATCATCGAGCGGCATCCACACATGGCTCGGTCGCGTCGTACAGAAAACTATCTTAACCCGTGCTCACATGCAGCCATATTTTGACGAATCAAGTCTAATACATGGCAATGACTTCGGCAAAACGCATGTATTCTTGCGGATAAAGACAACTGCGTGTGCCAATATAATGAAATCTTAATTGGATATCGGTTTTCACGTATTAAAAACAGTATGTTTTCAACGAAATTTAAATTTTTGATATATTGTGCCCATTTTAAAATAACATGGCTTATTTATGAACCTAGTACTTATTTCTTTTCTTTTTTATTGGTCTAAATTATAAATAGACCCAAAAATGGGAGAATATATTGATATAAATTGAAATTAGTATCTTGACTCCATGAAGGAAACATTGTTGGAAAAGGGCAAATGCTTGTTATGGATAATTCCTCATGTTTCACGCAATGCTTTTCTATAAACGTCTATTGTATATACGAGAGATCGACTTTTATTACAGAAAGGGTAAAACAAGAAAAAGTTTCTCGAATTTCCTTTATCAGGCCATCTGTGACAATTTTTCAAGTGAATTTACCTTTCCATTTATAGCTTCATTTGCACATTAATTAGTATGACTTAGCCGTCCCGCGAGAAAACCAACATAATGGCCTCTGCGTAATATAACGACCAAGATCAGCCTGCGCAATCCGCGCAGACTAATCCGGGCCGACACATTCCGTCTCAAGGGATATATATATAGAGTAATGATTCCTGAAACAGAAAAATATACAGGAGGCGTAAAGTGTCTATCCCGGTTAGCTGCGCGGCATGCTTAGTCTGGTCCGGGTCGATACTTTACGCAGAGTCCACAATGTTGGTTTTATGGCGGGGCGGCCCATGTTTTCTTCGACTGTTTTATGGATGTAAACTACACTAAATTACACATGATGTGATGATCATGCCGGCAAAATGCGTTAAATTCAAATCAATCACTCCATCAAACCTAACGAATGCATATGCTGATGTTATTGTTCATATTTCATCATTTATTTAGCAGTGTCCTGAACTATATAAAGATTGAAGACAGACATTTGTCGATTCAAATTTGACCTTCTATTATCTGTTTTAAAATATACAGTTTATAACATAAATACAAAATTCTTCAAGCTGTCTCCATGGTCGATACATTTAAATAAAATAAAAAACAATTCGCATTATGAACACGTTAATAGAACGATATCTTTAATACTTCATATTCTATGAAATACACATTTTCCTATAAAAAGAAAATATGAGCGAATCTCCGCGAAACCAACCGCCAGACCATTGCGACAATGCAGGCTGATCTGTCTCTGCACTTGTAGCCAATTACATGTAGTAAATTGGGCTACGTTACACGAACTTTTTACCATCAGACTAGCCCGACTAATCTAAATCGAGATCACCCTGCGCCTCACTGCAATTTGATAAGGATCGCCCTTGTAGCCATCAAGACGAACACTTATCCAGGGATACACTAGGAGACCAAACATAGAATGTATATG
>JASEVX010000005.1:35988545-35993545 GCA_031761405.1 Serripes groenlandicus
GTTACTTTAGCCGTACATGCTAGAAGCGATCCCGTGCTAGTCAGGAGGTACGACAGTTTGAAGAAACCTCAGCAGCAGACGACCTTTGCAAGTATTGTTTAAATACCCTTTCTGCCTATAGACTCCTTTTTGACGCATCTGCAGCAGACGATTTGTATAAAACATCGTGACAAAAAGGAGAAAATTGCTCTAACACACGTGAGCAATTTCTCCTTTTGCCACAATGTTTTCAACTTTTACAGTAAATAAACCTACTACTTTTAAGAGAGATTTTCCATATTTTTAAGTAAAACATTTTCAAGTCGTCTGCTGCAGGTTATGCTGTATGTGGGAAAGGGTTAATTCGGGAAATAGCTGCTCTCATATTAGTAATGTCTCGATTTTCTCAGAAAATACGTATCATAAATACGCTTCCACTTATCCAGATGTTACATATTGTTCAACCGACGTTTTCAAAGCAGACGACTTTTAAAACCATCTTGTACCGGGTAAACGGGTTAATCAACAGTGTAATTCGACGCCCTGTTGTAACCTATATCCCAGTCACACAGATGGCTTTAATAGGCTAAATGAACTGAGAAAAAACCACTAAACATCGGCCTAATTCGGATCCCGTGTCCGGTTTGTATTAACATTTGAGTCGTCCCGCGAGAAAAAACCAAACATTATTGCCTCTTGCGTAATGTATCGACCCGGTATCAGCCTGCGCATTTCCGCGGCAGACTGATCCGGGCCGACACATTCCGTCACGGGGGTGATAGAGGTATTAGAGTAATGCTTCCCTGAAACAGAAAAATCCACAGGAGGCGATAAGTATTTAACCGGGTAAGCCTGCGCGGCATGCTTAGGCTGACGCAGGGTCGATACTTTACGCAGAGTCCACAATGTTTGATTTTTATCGTGGGACGGCTCATTTACTATTTGTCCATTTCCTACCATACCACACATCACATCTGACAGAAGACGACTTATAGTCAATATATCTTTTGCAAACATACTTATATACTTATCTGACTTATCTATATACCCCTTTCCCTCATATAGACGCTTTCTGACGCCTCTGCAGCAGACAGCTTTTTGAAAACATTAAGTGACAAAAGAGAAAATTGCACAAAACGTGCAATTCTCTCCTTTTGCCACAATGTTTTTTACCACTTTTTGTCATAGGTTATCCATTCAATTATGGAGATTTTCTATTTTTTTTGACAAAATACGTTCAGAGTCGTCTGCTGCAGAATTGTTGTATGAGGGAAAGGGTTAATTGAACTCTTCCCCTGATACAAACACTTTCTGATTCCATGATGCGGACAAATTTTGAAAACATTGTGAAAAATAGAGAATTTTCTCATTATTAGCAATTCTCCTTTCGACACACACTGTTTTCTACCCTATGCAGGTATTATGCTATATACACTTTCTGATTCCATGATGCTGACAAATTTTGAAAACATTGTGAAAAATAGAGAATTGTCTCATTATTAGCAATTCTCCTCTTGCCACACTGTTTTCTACCCTATGCAGGTATTATGCTATATACACTTTCTGATTCCATGATGCTGACAAATTTTGAAAACATTGTGAAAAATAAGAGAATTGTCTCATTATTAGCAATTCTCCTTTTGACACACTGTTTTCTACACCTATGCAGGGTATTATACTATATACACTTTCTGATTCCATGATGCTGACACATTTTGAAATCATTGTGAAAAATAGAGAATTGTCTCATTATTAGCAATTCTCCTTTTGACACACTGTTTTCTACCCTATGCAGGTATTATACTATATACACTTTCTGATTCCATGATGCTGGACAAATTTTGAAAACATTGTGAAAAATAGAGAATTGTCTCATTATTAGCATTTCTCCTTTTGACACACTGTTTTCTACCCTATGCAGGTATTATTACTATATACACTTTCTGATTCCATGATGCTGACAAATTTTGAAAACATTGTGAAAAATAGAGAATTGTCTCATTATTAGCAATTCTCCTTTTGACACACTGTTTTCTACCCTATGCAGGTATTATACTATATACACTTTCTGATTCCATGATGCTGACAAATTTGAAAACATTGTGAAAAATAGAGAATTGTCTCATTATTAGCAATTCTCCTTTGGACACACTGTTTTCTACCCTATGCAGGTATTATACTATATACACTTTCTGATTCCATGATGCTGCTGACACATTTTGAAAACATTGTGAAAAATAGAGAATTGTCTCATTATTAGCAATTCTCCTTTTGACACACTGTTTTCTACCCTATGCAGGTATTATACTATATACACTTTCTGATTCCATGATGCTTGACAAATTTTGAAAACATTGTGAAAAATAGAGAATTGTCTCATTATTAGCAATTCTCCTTTTGACACACTGTTTTCTACCCTATGCAGGTATTATACTAGCATTCACAGAGATTTTCCATATTTTTGCTCAGATGTTTTTCAAAGTCGTCTACTGCAGATTTGTTGTATGTGGGAAAAGTTTAATATGTATTTCAAATGTATTTCCACAGATAAAATGAATAACATCTCATTGTATTCTCTTAAATCTGAAATATAGCTAGAAATCTTTTAAAACACAGAAGAGTTTCACTTGTGATCTGACCCAAACAATATTCTGTCCACTTGTGGAAATGTTATCTGTGTACCGTTACTTATAGCACCATGGGGAGAGGTAATGGTCATTTGATAAACGCCGAGCAAATCAATTTACATGCCAGATTGTTTCTTTTCTGAGCAGAACGAGAATACTCCCGAGGAAGTTCTAAGGACATCTATGAACTGAAAATTAAATTTTTTTGAATGGAGTCGAAAATCACTGCCATTGAAATTACACTAAATTGTTTATTTTAAGTTATTTCTCCCATTGCCGTAATGTTTTCAAATTTCGTGTGCATGAAGGAGAAGGTTTATGTTTTAGTTTACTGTTTACATTATATGCCGTTTTCGAGTAGCGTTCTTTGAAATGAGCTCATGCCAAGAGAAACAGTATTATGTTGATAGTGAATGGTAAATTGTATGGGGAAAGGAAGAATTGCTCGTTTGTAACCCTTTCCCCACATACAACAAAATTGCAACAGACGACGTTAGAACCATTGTGACAAACACCTGACAAATGTTGATTAAAGATAGCTTAATTGTTAAATAAAGTTGAAAACATTGTGGCCAAAGGAGAAATTGCTCATCTTGAGCAATTTCACCTTAGGCCACAATGTTTTCAAAAGTCGTCTGCTGCTATTGCGTCAAAATGCGTCTGCAGGTAGGAAAAGGTTAAATAATATTTTTTTCAACGTCTATGCATCACAAGTCTACGGAATTCCGTTAGGGCCATCGCCTATGAATGAAATAATCTGAAACGCGAAAACACGAAATCACGAAAGTACGATGACGAAAACGTGAATGTGTTCAACTCTATTCAATAAATTTATATGTCTTCATTTTAGAAGATTTTCCATACTATTATTGACGTGTTTTTAAAGTCGTCTGCTGCATATTTGCTGCAGATTTGTTGTATGTGGGAAAGTGTTAAATGGCAATGGTGCAAGATCGCTGGGAAACAAATGTTTAGATGAACTGGTCGACATAATATAGCTGAAATACTGTTGAAAACGGTGATCAACACGAATCATAAAAGCAAGGGCCATTACCGTGGTCATGATTTGAATAAAAGCCGACAATCGAACAACGTCATATTATCATGCTATGTCGTTTGTTAAATATCGTATCACAAAACAACAGGTATATTTGGATTAACGATATACTTGTAACCACGTGCTTGCAGATGTCTCTGTCACTTAGCACTGATTATATTTTGAATATTTAGCCCTTTCTCACATACAGACGCTTGCTTTCTGCTGATGCCACTGCAGCAGACGATTTTTTGAAAACATTGTGGCCAAAGGAGAAATTGCTCATAACTTCTCCATTTATCACAATGTTTTCAACTTTATTTAATAACTGTTCTGTCATTTATAGAAAGTTTCTAATCTTTTGCCAAGATATTTTAAAAACGTCTGCTGATGATTTATTTGCATTTTACAGCCTTACATAAACTTAACTCGCTACGTATGGAGTTATTTCTGCTGTTCAATTATGATTGCATATCGGTGTTGTCAATTTGAACATAAATATGGGATTCCTTAAGTCTATCAACGTTCATATCGAGGGCTTGTAACTAAAAACCTATTTTGAGATCCCTGGTTTAGGGGCAATTTTGACTCCTTTGTAAACAATGCAAATTTAGGTGCCATTGCTCAGAACGAGCAAATGGCACCTAAATTCCCATTGTTTACCAAACAAAATGATTTAACGCTTATAAAGACTTTATGGCGAGGTGATTAACCTTGGTAAAACAATATCAATTTTAGTTACAACCGTTTTACGCCAAGCCCTCGATATACCGTATACATATGATTCGTTCCGCGAGACAACCAACATAGTGGAATCTGCGTAAAGTATCGACCCGGATCAGCATAAGCATGCCCCCTAAGCTATCCCGGACAGACACTTTTCGCTTCCTTTCTATACCGTTTTCCCCCTAAGACGGAATGTGTCGGCCGAATTAGCAGGCTGATCGGGGTCGATACATTACGGAAAGTCTATAATGTTGGTTTTCCCGTGGAACTGCTGAATCATCTGTTAGATGAACAAGTGTGTATTGTTTTTAACCCTTTTCCTCATACGACAATTCTGCAGCAGACGACTTTGAACATATTTTGTCAAAAAATAGAGAATCTCCATAATTGAATGAATAACCTATGATTAAAAGTGGAAAACATTGTCGTCCGAAAGCGTTTATATGAGGGAAAGGGTTATTAATTGGAATATTTATTGAAAAAAATTGATTCTAAGATTTCGAAATAATAAAATATTGTAGATCGATGCTGTGTTATTGTGGTTATTTTGAAAAAAAAAGTTTCCACAGACTTAGTTTTACTTACACTTATTCTCCTTATTTTCATTTCAAGTTTTATTACCCTAAAATCCG
>JASEVX010000005.1:35998545-36026997 GCA_031761405.1 Serripes groenlandicus
ACGACCTCCGCCACCTGACGTGGACGATCTACCACTTTGACGAAACAATTTAAATTTTAGGCCCCATTGACTCAACGCCCATGCCTCTTAGTGTTATGTCTAAACAAGGTTGCCATAAGTAAAATGCATGTATTTTATTACAACACCCATGTCTTACTTAAAGACGCATTATGAAAACATTAAAGCATATGGAGAAATTGCTCAAGGTTTGCAATTTTTCATTTTTTCCAACAATTGTTCAACTCCATTCAATAATTAGGCTCCCACTTAAAGATATTTTACATATTTTGCCATGGTGTTTTCCACGTCGTCTGCTTCAAATCGGTTGTATGTGGGAAAGGGTAAACGAACGTACTGCGTTACAGCAAACTATAAACTAGCAGCTTAACCCTATAGTGATTATACTATGTACAAGTGTATGTTTAACCCTTTCCATCATATATACGCTTTCTGACGCCTCTGCAGTGGACGGCTTTCTGAAAACATAGTGACAAAAGAAGAAATTGCTCAAAAACGAGCAATTTCTGCTTTTGCAACAATGTTTTCACTTTAAGTCATATGTTATCCATTCAGTTATAGAGTATTTCCATTTTTTGACAAAATATGTTCAAAGTCGTCTGCTGCAGAATTGTCGTATGAGGGAAAGGGTTTAGTGATACCAAAGCGTGAATATTTGACACTTTCCTATATACAACAAAACTGCAGCAGACGTTTGTGAAAACATATGGGCAACAGTATTGAAAATATCTATAAACGACAGAATATTTCCTGAAAACATTTTGGTAATTGGAGAGATTGCTCGTTTTAAGCAATATCTCCAGTTGTCACAATGTTTTCAAAAGTCGTCAGCTGTAGATCTGTATTTGGGAAACGGTTTAACCCTTTTCCTCATACGACAATTCTGCAGCAGACGACTTTGAACACATTTTGTCAAAAAATAGAAAATCTCTTTAATTGAATGGATAACCTATGACTAAAAGTGGAAAACATTGTGTCAAAAGGAGAAATTGCTTGTTTTGAGCAATTTCTTCTTTTGTCACTATGTTTTCAAAAAGCCGTCTGCTGCAGAGGCGTCAGAAAGCGTCTATATGAGGGGAACGGTTTAATGGACCAATGCCTCTTTTCGCCTGACACAAGGACTGGCGTTGATGATACATCTTCTGGCGACGAGATTCGTTTTGTTATCTGCCACCTCCACTCTCATACGCACTCACTATTCTTGTAAATGCAAATGCGGTACAATTTGAGGCTGAAGTTCAAAAGATCTGTAAACGCTGATACAGTAATCTTATCATGTTCGTTGTTTATTTCATTTCGTTTAAATTCATGTATTCATATTGTGTTATCTTCCTAACATAAATTCAGATACGCATGTTTTATTTTGATATCTCTGCGTGTTTTAGGGTTGTTATTACTCGCCAATTGTGACCAGGGTCTAAACTTATAAAACTTTCTCAGTGCTCAGACATGAACCACGTGTTCCAAACAAGGCTTATTATTGGTCAATTTGGAGAACGAATTTGCATCTGACCAATCAGATACTTGAGCACACATTCTGAGCACTGATTAAACTTGTATAGTTTTGGAGCCTGATCTTGACTTCAGTGCAAAGGTATATAACGTTCATATATTTTCATCAAATTAACGATACTTTTTATAAACGGCGCACAGGTAAACCCTTTCCCGCATAGAGATGCTTTCTGGTGCTTCTGTAGCAGACAACTTTTCCAAGCATCGTTGCTAAAGCAAATATTGCCCATAACGAGCAATTTAGTCTTTTGCCGCATTTTGTGTTTGTTTTACCTTGATTCAATAACACATTCATGATACAATAATTCGTGTAATTACAGCTTAGTAATTCATTAATATTTAAGTGTTCATAACGAAAAGCAAGTAAGTCAACAGCAGAAGCAGTTCTGATTTCACTTGATTCATGTACCAAGAAAACCCTGTCACCTCAGGTAAAATGTGGTCTTGTAGCATCGCCTATATGAAACTATATATATTGGTACAGGGGCTTGGCTTCTAGTCTTTTAGCACAATAAGACCGCGTCTGAGATTAATTGTGAGCATTTTTACGCCTATTACAACATTATATCAACTATATCGCGGTCAGTTTCTCAGCCAGCTATTCACATGACATTATTCCCAGGCACTTTGTTACCTTCACATATATAATTTTAGCTCAATGGTGAAAGACGGAAAAACGAAATAAGCCAGTCAGAGTGGCTTTTGTCTTTTTTGTAAATCGTCGGCAAGAAAGAATGGTCGCCGCTGAATGGAAGGTGGAGTTAGTTTACTCCTATATCGGTACAATCTCTGAGTTCATTTCTGACCGCAACAATAATAGACAACTGTTTAAGTGGGGGGAAATATTGCGGTGTGACAATGTATCTCAATTAGAATAGTGTTGGTTCGATTTTTAACTGATTAAATGACATTAAATAGTTTATTCACACAAAACAATATAGAACAGCACGAACAAATATTCCAAACATGAGAACTCTTTCGTTTTGGAACCTAACCCTAGTCTTGCTGAATTCATGCAACTGGTTTCACCGATCTTAAGCTTTGGTTATACATGTTAGACCAGACAGTCGAACCTGTACTAAAGACCACCTTTGATAAGCAACTCCCTGTTTATAGCGACCAGACGTTTAGTTTCTCAATTACTCATTTTCTGTATATATGACCCTGCAATTTAAGATCGCATGTGAAGAAAAACCAGATTGATCACTTCCAATGGGTGGTCTTTAAACACAGGTTTGTCTGTATATTGGAAAGAAAAATGAACACATTTTGCCACAATGTCTTCAAAGGTCGTCTGCTATACAAACACATCAAAACGCGTCTGTATATAGGAAAGGGTATACTACATTAGACTACAAACTTTCCAGAAGTTGTTTGCCACATACGTTTTTATTGCCGATGATTGATGAGCAATTCCTTGTTTTGCAAACATTGTTTTAAAATGTCGTCTGCTACAAACACATTACAACGCGTCTGTTTATAAAGGGTATACTACATTATACTACCAACTTTCCAGAAGTTGTTTGCCACATTCGTTTTTATTGCAGAAGATTGATGAGAAATTCCTTGTTTTGCAAACATTGTTTTTAAAACGTCGTCTGCGGCAGATGTGACAGAATAAGTAAGCAATTGGGAAATTGTATAATTCACTAATAACAACATAAGAAAACGCGAATCGCAAGATATTGAGTATCGTTCGTACTAGGCGTAACGCGGTTCAACGAAAAGAAATCCAGCAAGAGTATTTAGGGATGGTTGGTCTTTCTATTCACCTGTCTAATTGTTAACATTTCTACCTTTGTTTTCACCGTGTTACGGTCCAACACTTGCCTTTGCTACTTTTCTTTATGATTCCGTTCTTATCGCTTAGATATGTGGTCAAGTACTCGTTATTAAGTTACAGTAACTTCCCTTCTTTTCACTATCTTCGAGATTCCTCGCTTTCACCCTTTTGTCCGTGACCCGTGATTTATGAATTCGGTGTTTAACATCACTAATAAATCAAAGTTTCAATGATGTACTCCCATATCCCATGCTGAAAGGGCTTTAATTTTCAAAAATATTTTTGTTCCTGTGAAGCTGTGTGCTATGACACATTTTCCACACAAATGCATCCGTCTCTATTGTATTATCAAAGCTCCAGTCGTTCCGCGAGCAAACTAACATTGTGGACTCTGCGTAAAGGATCGACCAGGATCAGCATAAAGCATGCCGCGCAGAATAATTCTGACAGAAGCTTTTCGCCTCCTGTGGCTTTTATACCTCTATCCTCCGAGGCGGATTGTGCGGCCCGGATTAGCCTGCGCGGACTGCTCAGGCTGATCTGCGTCGATACATTTACTCAGAGTCCATTATGTTGATTTTGTCGTGGAACCGCTCATATGTAGGAGTTGCTGGTTTGAATCCCGACTTCGCTAACAACTTTCCAAGGGTAGACAACAACAATTACCATCAGTATTTTGAAATAAGCTGGGTAAGAATAACAAATAATACTGTCAAAGGGCGGTCCATAGCTTCTGAGGGTGTTTGGTGTTTTTCTGTCATACCGCGATGTCCAGTTCATCTTCGCATGCTCTTGAAGAGATCTTCCATACCATAATATACTCTTCACAAGCTATTGACCGCCCTTAAACATCTTAGCTAATTCTTATCAAAGCTTGATAAACGAGTGTCTGCCACAATGTTTTCAAAAGTCGTCTGCTGCAAATGTATCGGAATGCGTCTGCAAGAGGGTAAAGGGTTAAAAAGCACGTACAGTGGGATAAGGGAGACGGAAGAATAGTCATAATAGTTAGATTAACCGGTAACTATTATTTCCTGGTAGAAATTCCAAATCTTTACAAAAAAGGCCCATGATCAACACATACAGACACTTTTCTGACACCCTTGCAGCAGATAAATGTTGAACACATTGTGACAACACGAGAAATTGCTCATGATGAGCAAGTTCTTACCTTTCCAACAATGTTTTTTTTTTTTAACCCTATGTCATAGTTAGACAATCGTTTATCAAGCTTTGTCATGTATCAGCTAAGATGTTTTCGAAATCATCTGCTGATGTGTTGTATGTGGGAAAGTGTTGAGTATTGTCCCTAATGTTGCTCGACACGAAACAGCTTTAAACTGTTCCCACACTTTGACGAATCTTTATGAAATCTAGATGCTTTATGAAAATATTATTGCAAAAGAAGAAATTGATCATGATGATTACAACTATATTGAAAATTCATATTTCATTTTTTAGAATTTTGCTTAGATGTTTCTTCTGAGGTTAAGCAGTTGATGGAGATTCACTTCGGAATACATATGCTTACTGACAGAGGTCTTTTGCCATCAATATATCGTGTATGACTCAACTAAGCCCTATGTTGTGGGTACTCAAAAGAATCGTCTCACTGCGACGATTCTTTTGAGTACCCACAACATAGGGTTTGGTGGTCGAATAAGGATTTCGCGGTGTGAAATACTCGTCTCATCTAGAGCTCTGCAGTTTCATATGTTTCGTTGGTTCAAACGAATTCATCAGACGCGTTTAGAATATTCAAATGGCTGATTAACTAACAGCGAAGGTCAATGTCCGACTGTGCGGATGGTCCGGGAGGCTGTTCGCCTCTTTCCAAACTTACGCTGCAGATTTACTGGGTGTGGGAAATGATTGAGGAGCCAGAGAGTAAACCATGGTTATGATTGGCAATGCCTACTGGTATCAGTAATGATTCCATCCTTTCTGACATACAACAAGTCTGTACTTTGAAAATATCTGTTCGAGTATATTGAAAAACGTCCTTAAACGATAATGTAATTAATAATATATATGAAAACATTGCGACAAAACGAGAAATTACTCATTAAGAGCATTTCCTCCTTCTGTCCTTATTTTGTTCAACTGTCGTCTTCTGCAGAGGAGTGAAATGCGTGTCTATGTGGGAAAGGGTAAATGCACATCGGAACCATTTACATGATAGATGGCGTTAGAGTCGGCTGATTGGAAAATACGTATTATCTGTAAAATTGGAAATATCATATCAATACGGAGTTAAAAAACATTGTGGGAAATGTTTGCAATAACCGTCTTCTGTAGAGCCATGTATTGCCAGGTGAAAGGTAAAATAGTTTATAAAACGATCTGGTTTTGAATAACATTGAAAGGGTCTTTTTTCAGTTTTAAGTTAAAAATATGTTCATCACTTTTCCAAAGAAAACCAACACATTGCATGATAAGAGAAACTTTAAAACATGATCACTATCAAATGGAAGTAAGAATCGGTCCACCCATGTTTCGGTTCTCTTTTTTACGATGATAGGACTTAACCCTTTCCCTCATAAAGGCGCTTTCTGACACCTCTGCAGCAGACGGCTTTTTGAAAACATAGCAACAAAAGAAGAAATTTCTCAAAACGAGCAATTTCTCTTTTTGTCTCCATGTTTTCAACTCTATTAAATTATTGTACTCTCATTTAAAGGGAGTTTCCATTTGTTGGGGGGTATACTTTCAAAGTCGTTTGCTGCCTTATTGTTGTATGTGGGAAAGGGTTAACCCTTTCCTCTGGTAAGCTTTTATAGATTTATCATCACATTTATAATCGTAAGGCAGCAAAGAAAAATCTTGGCTTAAGGTGAAATATGCTTTTATCCTCTTTTCCCCGAACGCTTTCAAATGTGTTGCGTTAAAAATTTATTGTACCTGAACAATTTATACATATCCATATATATTTTCCTTTTTTTTATATTCACACATGAACAAATTAGAATGGGTTCAGCATCGCAATAGACCATTATTGAAATATGTATGTACCCAATTCAATCATTTAACCCAATATGTCCACCATACAGACTATGTCAAGTGATGAGCCCGTTTAATTGCTGATCCACATCTACAACGTTCGCCGAACCAATTGGAACCTTTTGGCATGACGTTCCCAATATTTTACTCTATCACGCAATGCAGAAATTCTATCCACCCCTCACATAGATTGGTGTTTTATCGCATCTGTTACACTACAAAGACAGGAAAGCAAAACTGTTGTCAAGTTATCATTTCGATCTGTTACGCTTTTGTTTGTATTATGAACAAGTTTGCTGATACAAATTTCTCCTCTTTCTCTCGCCGATACATCCGCATGCATACTCAACACGAATTTCTCTGGTTGAAGCACCCTTTGACGCCCATACAACGATATTGACATATTTTTCAAAATAGCGTTAGACAAACAATGTTTATGTTGAAAAATAATGATATACAAATATTTATTATAAAATGCAGTGTAATATTACAACCAGCGTCTGGAAACAGTGTAATATTTACACATCGTAAAAACTTGCTTACCTTTGCAATAAAGTGAAAAATGCAAATCGAGGGCTTGGCGTGAAACAGTTGTAACTAAAAACCTATTTTGAAAACCCTTGTTTAGGGGCAATTTTGACCCCTTTGTAAACAATGCAAATTTAGATGCCATTGCTCAGAACGAGCAATGGCACCTAAATTTCCATTGTTTATCAAGAAAATTGAGTTAACGCTTATAAAGACTTTATGGCGAGGTGATAAACCTTAGTAAAAAGAATAGCAATTTAGTTACAACCGTTTCACACCAAGCCCTCGATATAGTTAACCATTTCCCACATACAGCATACCTGTAGCAGACAACTTAAACAAGTCATCCGCTTAAAAGAGAAAGGTTTAACCCATTACCTCATACGACAATTCTGCAGCAGACGACTTTGAACGTATTTTGTCAAAAAGTAGAAAATCTCTATAACTGAATGGATAACCTATGACTAAAAGTGGAAAACATTGTGACAAAAAGGAGAAATTGCACGTTCTGTGCAATTTCTTCTTTTGTCACTATGTTTTCAAAACGCCGTCTGCTTTAACCCTTTCCCTCATACCACAATTCTGCAGCAGACGACTTTGAACATATTTTGTTAAAAAATGAAAAATCTCTATAATTGAATGGATAACCTATGACTAAAAGTAGAAAACATTGTGGCAAAAGAAGAAATTGCTCGTTTTGAGCAATTCCTCCTTTTGTCACTATGTTTTCAAAAAGCCGTCTGCTGCAGAGGCGTCAGAAAGCGTCTATATGAGGGAAAGGGTTAACAACATAAAGTCACAATTACACGACTCCACAACGGCATAGATTAGTATATACTATATATGTATAAATGGAGCGGTGGTACATTGTTTCAATAATCTTTGTTTTCAAACTATTCGTCATAACATGTTTCCATATTCTCGAGAGTGCCATCTAGATCTGAAAGTTTAACCAATGCCTGAATAGTATATAACACCTTCGTTGGCAAAGGCAATTAAAGGCTTTTGCAAACAATGTAGATTCAGGTGAGACAGTTCGTAACTTTGTGAAATTTGGCAGTGAAAGAGTTGAAGAGAATAATATACGGTATTATTAGTCGCCGGGCAGAAGCCCGCGACTTCTATTTTTTAATAGGTTTTCGGAAATCACATGGGATGGCGGCTTATTATTAGAAAGAAACAAATCTAGATGATTTGAACATATTACAATTGTGGTTGTTTACGAACACTAATAAATGACACATCTAAAATGAAATAAATATTCCGATTTTTTAATGTTTGCAGTTTTTTTTATTTCACTCGCATTTAAGTTTTTTGTCTTATTTACGAAGACAAAAGTGGTCCCTTCAAGACGTGAACCAACACCCCCTAATGCAGACTCTTATGTGTCATCATTGAGGTCAATTTCGGATTCTCCTTTTAATAGCAATTTTAACTTACTAAATGTTGTTTTCATGTTCAAAGAGATGTCTTGATTTGTGTAGAATTCATTTAATAATGTTAATCCATGAATATCTAAAGTAGGAACTGTTTCTAAGCTAAATATAGACCCTATTCTGTTGTGTAGTTTCGTGACCTTTAACATCGATTTTCGCGCATGCGCATTTCGATATGAAAAAGCGAGTGATATTATTTTATTTTAGACAAGTACAAGACGAATGTTTGACGCAAAGCGTCAAAGAGAAGCCGCAATATTTCGTTGTACATGTAAAAATAAGAAAAAAAGAACATTTTTAAATCCACAAACAATAGAACAATTTAAACTGTAGACGGTAATGCTGATATATTTCTCCTTTTGAAGACTTTTGTTTTCTTCAAATTACCTCCCTTTAAAGCAATACCAGGATATTTACCTTGTGATTCGAATAAGATTGACAAACATTGAAATTATATGAATGAATACTATTATTTAAATAAGTAACAACAGCAAAATTAAATTTAAGCCAAGATAAATGTGTACACATTTCGTTAATTTTTTATAGATACCCTAATGTATAGGTATGAATATAAAATTGATAAGCAAATGTTTTCATTTCAACGTTCCTAATGTTTGAATAGACTAAGGAAAGTCAAGAATATATAAATAAATCAATGCAGTCTTTTCCGGCGAAATTGATGCCTTGCATCAACTTTCTCTTGTACCCCTTTTATAAAGGTATTATCGGACATGCATTTAGGTTTTGTAATCAATGCAGAATCCAGTCAAGACATTGTAAAGAGCTGTCTGACCTGGAATATGTATTGTTTGCCATTATCATGTTATTGCACCGAGCCGATGGTGCTTGCATTCTTTTCCTGGTTGATATATCTGGTATCTACCTCTCCAAAATTCGATAATTGTTTTATTACATGAGAAGTATATACAATGTGAAACGAAGATAACATAACGCGAGTTTTTCCCGCTTAGGCTTTAGTTCCGTTTCATCTTCCGTCGAGAATCTCCCCGTATTTCCTTCTTTGAATAACAGTTACTTATTTTTCAGGTTTATTAGTGTAAATAAACCTCTATGATGCATCTAAGCAAACACTGTTTATTAATGTCATGCTTTTCGTGTATACAAGTAGCCTTTCACTGTACCGACGCTTGCACATATTGCGGGAAAATGTCGGGTAGTCTTTCACTGTACCGACGCTTGCACATATTGCGGGAAAATGTCGGGTATCTTAAGTCAACAATCAACTAAAGCACAACAACTCATGTTTCTTTATCTTCGTCTCACAAAGTAAACTTTTCATGGAATATTTTTTGATAAAATGTTCGACCTTTGGAGAGGTCGATACCAGATATATCAACCCTCATCTCCAGATTGTTAATTGTGCATTACTTTTCCATGGTGTTTTAGCTGATCGGGAAAACGCAATTGTACAGGCCCATAATAATATGTATTAACATTCATGAACCTTTGTTAGTGGTTTATGTTAATAATGCTATTACGAAATATCCGGCAAACACTCAATCAATTTGGACTTGAAATCATCTATGTAAAGCTGAATACGTATTTCCGTATGCTTGGGCTGGTAACCATTTATGTATTTCCGTATGATTGGGCTGGTAACCATTTATGTATTTCCGTATGATTGGGCTGGTAACCATTTATGTATTTCCGTATGATTGGGCTGGTAAAGTTAGCTAAAGCAGATCCGTAAATAGAAAAGTCTCTGGATAAACCAAAGATAAGCTCCCTCAATTAGAACAAGGATTTGGAATACCTCGTGATGCAATGGCGCTAAAAACAAACGAGACTTGTCCACCATTTACAACAATGCAAAAGGAACAATCGTATTCATATGCGACGTTTCTATCTGAGCCTCGGTAGTGTTGTATTTGGAGCCGCCTGACTAGGTTTTAATCCCAAGTCGGTCATACCAACGAATTTAACCCTTTCCCTCATACCACGAATATGCAGCAGACGACTTTGAAAAAATAGCCGAAAAAGATTTGAAACTCCCTTTAAATGAAAGTACAATAATTGAATAAAGTTGAAAACATGGTGATAAAAGGAGAAATTGCTCGTTTTTAGCAATTTCTTCTTTTGTCGCAATGTTTTCAAAAAGCCGTCTGCTGCAGAGGCGTCAGAAAGCGTCTATATGAGGGAAATGGTAAACTTTTTATTTGTGGCTTGAACCTTGCCAACCTTGACGCTCAGGGTTGCGTCTTTTAAAACATCGTATTGATAGAACGATTGGAGAGTGGTATTAAGGAGAAAACAGTCGTCACATTTACCTCCGTTTTTTCTCCAAAATATTTGAATTCGTCATTCAATTATCCAACTTGTCCGTCGCTTGTTCAATCATTTCCATTATACAACACATGCAGCCGGTAACTTTCAACACAAACAGCAGAATAATAATTAAAATCTCGATAAATGAATAATTGAATATAGAGCTGTTCAAATCATTGAGGCAAAATAGCAATTGCTAATTATGAGGATTCTTTTTCTTTTGCCACAACGTTTTCAAATTTCTTTGCTATAGACACATCAAAATTCGTCAACAATGTTGGAAAAGGGTTAGTATATTTCGTATAAGGGTGGGTCCCGTAAATAGCATACTAATGATATGTCCGGTAAGACGAGGTACTAAGTAAAGAAGCCAACATGTCGCGCCAATCGTCGCCTTCATTCGACTTGAGGTCAGGCACAAACAAATTTACCTTAAAAGGTTAGGATCAACCACACTTTCTATGATTTCAAACGGGTTGAAAAATGGCGGACCACATCACGCGATATTTCCCTCAGATCAAGAAGTTTGGTTTCACTAAGCCGTATTTAGTATCCATGAGTCAAGATGATTTAGACTCGATTAAATACTTTGGTGCAATTAGAACATTAATAAATGAAATTGAAACCGAAAATCAGGGGGATAATGCGCTCGTGAGCGGCTAAAGGATACCCGTGAACACAAACTTCGCGTCTGTAGGGTAGGAAATGAAGTTCATTGATGAAAATCAGAATTTGTGGCGGGTCATCATTTTGCTACTGTGTTTCTTATTGGATGTCAGGTGCGCGCGCAAGATCGTATGCATAATTACAGACACGCAATTGGAAACCCCTTTCTTATTATACGTGTGTCATGCAGAAATTGTAATAGAAACTGATATTTTTTAGTTAATTTACAGTTGCTATATAGGAATACCTGTTGTGTGGAAAACTGGTGTCAGGAAGCCATGACATACACAGATATGTGAACTGGCCGCCGTGAACTGAAAATTGTTGGAAACGATGTTAAACTCCACTAAACCAATCAACAAACAAGCTAGTGTACAGACAGACATGTCTAACGGAGACCAGTGTCAATCAACCCACCTTTATTACACAACATGTTGTAGAAGACAATCCAGAGAACGTTCCTGTAATGTTTAGATAAGCTGTGTCTTATTATATAGAAGGAGATGACTGACAGTTATTGTTTAGACCTCACAAATGACGACTGTCACAGGATGAATACAATAGCTGAGTTAAACTCAGTTATATAAGTATAGAGACCACTTGCTCTGATTAAGCATAAACTGTTTAGGTTCTATATCCCCATTTGATAGTGTACACAATATATCATGCACTAGTATGTGACAGGTTCTATATGCCTATTTGATAGTGGACACTATATATCATGCACTAGTATGTGACAGGTTCTATATGCCTATTTGATAGTGTACACTATATATCATGCACTAGCATCTGACAGGTTCAGATAATTTCGAGAGACAGAGTTAGATACAAGGGAGTCCGGGTGGGATACCCTAGCTATTTTCGAAAAGACGCATTGGTTCTTTTATGTGCTCAATGTATAGCACCGACGCACGCGATGCACTCTTTCCTGGAAATGACCAGTACTTGACCTGAAGGTGAGTTGGAGACACTTTAATGTTCCAGAACCCAGACCGGGATTTGAACCCCGGGCGTCTGGATTGACAATCTAACGTGTTAACCGCTAGACCACCGTGCCACTCGAGAGAGCAATTACTATCATTACGACCTGTATCATGTAACAGTTTATCTCATTATAAATACGACCTATGAGCACTGGTTGAGTATCCACGAAGCAGACGTCGGGAGGGATCGATGTCAATGTACAATAACTCATATACAACATACTTGCAGCAAACAACTTTGAAAACATCCAGGGAAATGTATTGAAACTCTTTATAAATGAAATTTTAATTATTGCATAAATAAGAAAACATTGTGGCAAAAGGAGAAATTGCTCATCATGAGCAATTTCTCCTTTTTCCACATTGTTTTCAATACTCGTCTGCTGCCGATGCGTCAAAATACGTCTGCCTTTTCCCTCATATAGACGCTTTCTGATGCCTCTGCAGCAGACGGCGTTTTAAAAACATTTTGACAAAAGAAGAAATTGCACAAAACGTGCAATTTCTCCTTTTGCCACAATTGTTTCAACTTTTTGTCATAGGTTATCCATTCAATTATGGAGATTTTCTATGTTTTGACAAAATACGTTTAAAGTCGTCTGCTGCAGAATTGCCGTATGAGGGAAAGGGTTAACTATAGATGTAACATTATTAAGATAGAACTCCGAAATGTGAAAACATTGAAGAAAGAATACAGGTGACAGGTACACTATCAGTTACACTGTGTTACATTACACGGGGTTCGATCCTCAGTCGCGGCACTACGGTCATGGGGGCACATACTCTAGCCTAGTACGGGTTAGATTACCCAGGGATCATATATAAGTGATATAACTGAAATAATGTTGAACAATAGAATAAATAAAATACATTAAACGCTTTCCCTCATATAGACGCTTTCTGACGCCTCTGCAGCAGACGGCTTTTTGAAAACATAATGACAAAAGAAGAAATTGCTCAAAATGAGCAATTTCTCCTTTTGCCACAATGTTTTCCACTTTTAGTCATAGGTTATCTATCCAATTATAGAGATTTTCTACTTGTTTACAAAATATGTTTAAAGTCGTCTGCTGCAGAATTGTCGTATGAGGGAAAGGGTTAAAGCAGACGGCTATTTGAAAACATAGTGACAAAAGAAGAAATTGCACAAAACGTGCAATTTCTCCTTTTGTCACAATGTTTTCCACTTTTAGTCATAGGTTATCCATCTGACAAAATACGTTGAAAGTCGTCTGCTCCATAATTGTCGTATGAGGGAAAGGGTTAAAGCAGACGGCTATTTGAAAACATAGTGACAAAAGAAGAAATTGCACAGAACGTGCAATTTCTCCTTTTGTCACAATGTTTTCCACTTTTAGTCATAGGTTATCTATCCAATTATAGAGATTTTATACTTGTTTACAAAATACGTTTAAAGTCGTCTGGTGCAGAATTGTCGTATGAGGGAAAGGGTTAAACGATTTCGTTCTTAAAGGTGCCGAGCGTCAGATTATAGATAATATAGTCAAAGTTTTAAAACAGTTTAAAGGATGTCTTGAAATATTAGAATCATACTTCTTAGATAAAATACGAATAACAATTTCACTTTCAAGTACAATAAACATCTAAATATTGATCGTGTAATGCTTCATTTTTACCGGGTAGACATACACTATAAGCAAACTTGTGTACATTTTCATTGACTTAAATTGACTGTGTTTCAACATTTACTTACAACTTAGTTTTGAACTATTTATTACTTACTCTGTTGTCATTATTAGCAATATTTGCAGAAGTTTCAACATTTCAAAATTGTGATCTCCATCTGGAGTTCAGCACTTTTAAAAGCTCCCCACCTTTTTTTGCAAACTTCATAGCTGACGAAATCATGAATATAAAGGTAGAACTGGATCATACGCGATTTCTTCTTTTTATCATATTGTTTCTATATATCTAAATATGCCGTTCATTTACGCCCATAAGAACAAATCGTCCCTTCAATATACCCAGATGTCTTAACGTTTGAAATGTCTCAATGGTATATAAGGGTAATCGGTGATAGGAAACAATGCGTTAAACACTCCCTTTCTCACTTGCAGAGCCATTTTGACGCGTATGCAGCAGACGACTTTCGAACAATTAAGCTAATTTCTTCTTTTGTCACAATGATTTAATGACTATTCAATAATGTTACTTTCATTTGTAGCGATATTCTTTAGTTTGGCCAATTTATTCTCAGTGTCGTCTGCAGCATATGTGCTGTTTGGACTTTAACTCGCATAATTGAGCCGTAGCTGGTGATTTTCAGGCGACTCGCATATGAGTGCGGTAAATACTTGGGTGAAACTACACATGCGTATCTAAAATCTTCATTGTCCGCTTTCAAGTAGTATAAAACTAGCAGTAAAATTAGCATTGCAGTCTCTCGGGTATTAATTCAAGCTCTTTATTGCAAGCCTTTCTGCGGAGATGTAATAAGATCCCAAGTCGCCAGACGGAACTTACATTAACCTTTTCACACATACAAGAAATCTGCAGCAGACGACTTTGAAAATATACCGTGTCAAACACCTGAAAAAAAATCTCCATTAAAGATGGCTTAATTGTTAAATCAAGTTAAAAACAGCGTGGCCAAAGGAGAAATTGCTCATCAAGAGGAATTTCTCCTTTGGCCGCAATCGTCTGCTGCTATTGCGTCAAAATGCGTCTACGGGTGGGAAAGAGTTAAAAATGCCTCGATTGTGTAGTGGTAGAGAGTTCACCTTGAGTGAGGGAGGTTGCGTATTCGATCCTCGGACGTATCGATTGTGTAGTGGTAGAGAGTCCACATTGAGTGCGGGAGGTTGCGTATTCGATCCCCGGCCGTATCATACCAAATTCTTTTAAAAGGCAGTCATGGCTTCCCCTCCTTGACGATCAGGATTGTGGGGAAAGCATTACGACTAACTCGCTTGTATCAGGATACATGGTAGTACTAGTAACCTATCCAGGAAACGTCCTTATTTAATCCTTTATCACATACAGCTAATCTTCAGTAGACGACTTTGAAAATATGGAAAATCTCTTTAATTGTAGGTATCATTTCCAAAAAAGTTGAAAACATTGTGGCAAAAGGAGAAATTGCTCGTCACAATGTTTTCAAAAGTCGTCTACTGCAGATGCGTAAAAATGCGTCTATAGGTTGGGAAGGGTTAACTGAACAATTGTTAAAAGGCCGTACAAATAAAACATTAAACAATCTCCAAAATGATCAAGACGGTTAGGATATGGACTGGTTGTCCATTTCTTGTTTCTGTCTAGTTTTAATACATTGAGGTCTGCATATTAAAATAGTTTTCAGGTCCAAAGTTATGAATGTAACAGTTACTTAATGTTGTATTGTTTCTATATATCTAAATATGCCGTTCATTTACGCCCATAAGAACAAATCGTCCCTTCAATATCCCCAGATGTCTTAAAGTTTGAAATGTCTCAATGGTATATAAGGGTAATCGGTGATAAAACAGAACAAGCAGCCGCACATAAAGATAAGATATCTGTAAACATGGAATTGTAATTTTGAAAAATAGCTTTTTCCCTCTAAATAATGTATCCCTATTCCACGATGTTTTCAAAGATACACATGCTACACATTTTGTCAGAAGTCGTCTATCATAGGGAAAGAAAAAAACGCGTTAGAAATCCCATTTTAGTAATATCTTAAAACCTGTATTTTATCATTTTGTGTTGAAAAAAGACCCGTTCTTTACACTATATAGTAATGACGCAGTTGATATGGAACGACTATACAATCCTACACATAATCATTGACACTGACGTCATTGTTTTGTTTAAAAAACTAATCAAATAAAAACATGATTTAACATAGTCATCAGGCCAATTCTCAAAATAAGCTAAAAATGGACGTCATGATCACAGCGGTGCTTACACCTATGGAAAACAAGTATTTCCTGCGCATCCATGCTAAGAATCTGAATGGTAAGTTGCTTGAAATCGTCCTTGACTTATTGGTGATTAGTGCAGATCCAGATAAGACTGTGCCGGTGCGCTTGCTGGTGGATCTATGGTTACAATTGCCTTACGGTTTATATACGCCGAGCGCCGTTATCAGGTTTATTTTATAAAGTAATATATCTGTCTACATCATGCACATTTTCTAACAACTACAAAAACAGTTACCATTACACTTGATTTTACTAGATGTTATTGTTCTTTATTTCCCCGCCAATGAAGGCACAGATGAACATGCTATGACTCGACTGTTTTGTTTATTTGTTGGCATGTTGTTTGGCCAACTTTCTTCCTTCTTTCGCCGTCAAATTTAATTTCATGCAACATAATGTAAGCAGTATTTATTATTATCTGGAGTTCAGCACCTTTAAAAGCTCCCCACTTTTTTGCAAACTTCATAGCTGACGCAATCATGAATAGAAAGGTAGAACTGGATCATACGCGATTTCTTCTTTTTATCATGTTGTTTCTATATATCTAAATATGCCGTTCATTTACGCCCATAAGAACAAATCGTCCCTTCAATATCTCCAGATGTCTTAAACATGTAAAGTTTGAAATGTCTCAATGGTATATAAGGGTAATTGGTGATAAAAAAGAACAAGCAGCCGCACATAAAGATAAGATATCTGTAAACATGGAATTGTAATTTTGAAAAATAGCTTTTCCCCTCTAAATAATGTATCCTTATTCCACGATGTTTTCAAAGGTGCACATGCTACACATTTTGTCAGAAGTCGTCTATCATAGGGAAAGAAAAAAACGCGTTAGAAATCCCATTTTAGTAAATATCTTAAAACCTGTATTTTATCATTTTGTGTTGAAAAAAGACCCGTTCTTTACACTATATAGTAATGACGAAGTTGATATTGAACGACTATACAATCCTACACATAATCATTGACACTGACGTCATTGTTTTGTTTAAAAAACTAATCAAATAAAAACATGATTTAACATAGTCATAGCTTCGCAACATGATAAGAAGGCCAATTCTCAAAAAAAGCTAAAAATGGACGTCATGATCACAGCGGTACTTACACCTATGGAAAACAAGTATTTCCTGCGCATCCATGCTAAGAATCTGAATGGTAAGTTTCTTGAAATCGTCCTTGACTTATTGGTTATTAGTGCAGATCCAGATAAGACTGTGCCGGTGCGCTTGCTGGTCTGGATCTATGGTTACAATTGCATTACGGTTTATATACGCCGAGCGCCGTTATCAGGTTTATTTTATAAAGTAATATATCTGTCTACATCATGCACATTTTCTAACAACTACAAAAACAGTTACCATTACACTTGATTTTAATACATGTTATTGTTCTTTATTTCCCCGCCAATGAAGGCACACATGAATATGCTATGACTCGACTGTTTTGTTTATTTGTTGGCATGTTGTTTGGCCAACTTTCTTCCTTCTTTCGCCGTCAAATTTAATTTCATGCAACATAATGTAAGCAGTATTTATTATTTTTTTCTCCATGAAGGCGAGAAATACACTGTTTAAATAGAACGCAGAGCGCATTTGAATGAAAGAATGAAGCATTTTAAGAAAGTAAGAAAGAACCCAAAACCATGCTCATAATTGGTAGAATATAAAGACGACTAAAATGTCAACTGATATGGATATATTCTTTTGTACTCATTTCAGAAATCCCAAGCTATGTAATTTTCTTCAACTTACTATGTAATTGTCAAACCAAACATCGCATTATGTACATTAAATTGAATTATTTAAGTCACGAAATTAGTGCCGGTTTCAAATTTTATATACAAAGGGAAACTACTCCACACATACACTTATTTTAATCTAGTAATTATAACCTCCCCTTCCTAAAGGCTCTGTTTGGTACCGCTCAGTCTGTCGATTAGCCATTATCAATTCCCAACAAGTATCAGGACCCATATACACTAAATTTTTCATCCATACTGCCCGACTCAATTAGAATAGACGCAATCTAGTCCGAAAATCGAATTACGACGGGTTGGTGAATACGGGCCGAGATTTAGTACGGTGACCAGTTCCTACATACAAACGTATTTGAAGAATCTTCAGCGGACGACATCTAGGAAGATTGTGACGAAATGAGAATTTTTTAAGAATAAAAGCTTTATTCAGTGTGGCGATCACATTAATATTAAAACAAAATCACACTTTATAACAACAATATTCCCAAACCCATTTCGTTTGCACGTTAAGACGACCACGCATTGACGTCTTTTCGCTTTCTGATGTTGCTATAGTGATTAGAATTACTCCTGGTGCAGACTACTTTTTTTACGAAATGTCTTTTTTGTTTTTTAAATATTATGGAAAAATTAATATGGAATTTCACTTTTTTTCTCGCAAGTTTGAAGCTTCACGAAAATTAAATTTTCACCCATCGCCCCATTTTTCAGATGTTTATTTTTCTGAGACATTTTGAATTTAAATTCAATTGTGTTTATAATATTAATCCATATATTTCAGGGACGTACCTGGATTGAAATCAAGTATACGCACAGACGTGCATGCTCCCCCAGGATATTTTTTTTAATCCAACATTGCATCTAGTGCATTCTAAGAGCATTTTTTTTAGCACATACAGAAAACATAAACTAGTTTTAAAAATGTTTTCAAAAGTTAAATGTTGCATACATATGCTGTCGGAAGTCGTTTATATCAGGTAAAGAATGAACGCTCATCCTGCTGAGTGAATCATCCGTGATTTCAGATATGTTCTCGCCCTATAATATATTGATTGATTAGGGTTTAACGCCGTTTTCAACCATTTTGCAATCATATCAATGCGGCAAGTTCACCTACTCATGCGTTTTCCACATAGACTATAGGCCCATTGGTGGAAAACGAATGACGCGAGTCACAGTAACTTTTGTCAAACGTCGGAAAGAATTCAGGATGAGTTCTAACTCGCAACTCCTATATTGACATCGCGCGTCGCTACCGATTGAGAAACAGGGGCTAGGCTCTCGTCCAATGATCTACTCATTGAATATTAGGCGAAACAGAGCAAACAATGACTGGACGTTTATGTATAGACATATCTTTATCTTCCCTGTTGGTTTATGTGGTTTTAAATCGAACATTCCAGGAAAGGAACAATCACAAAATACAATACGTATCTTAAAGGATGCACGGTTAATTCCGATGATAAAGCTTGTTGATATTAAGTAGGCGTATTGTAGGAAGACTATCCATATTTTTTCAGACCTTAATCTTTCAAGAAAGCACGCCAAATGGTTCGGAGTTCTAATACTGATTTAAGAACATGAATTATGCCCCTCATCTAGTGCTCTGATAGCGTGCAAGTGCTACTAGATCTGATACTGTCATGTTTCACGTGTAATTTCTTGTATGTTTAATGTTTGTATTTTTGTAACTTGTAATTTGTTGAATAAATAAATTAAACTATATATATAAAAGGTGTACATGCATGCTTACTTTCAGACGTAAATCTTTGTATCAAACCTGTCACAAATGCCTGCAGTTAAATAACAATTTCAACATGTATATCTTTCAGTCACATATTACTCTTTCGATGAAACAGATGACATTAACAACTGTTTTGGAGGTAATGATACATTGCCCAAACCAGTTTTTCATTCATTTTACGGCGTTTCCTGTGTAAATTATCAATGCTGATTTTAAGCTTATCCTTACGCCAGTTGACCCGTCTGGAACACTTCTTACCATGGAGAGGAATAACTACTGCCGCTTTCAAGTTTTGGTATGACCCGACCGTGGATTGATCAGGCTAGAATCCAACCGAGAGGTACATACGATCCATTACATAACAGGGGCTGTTTCTAGGCAGTGTTTCACAACGCGTATTTGAAATAAGCACATACAAATCAGCTTCTTTACATGCCAATATAATGGGACGATTAATTTCAGTACCCACAACATAGGCATTGAGTGCCTGATAAGGGGTTTAGTACCTCATTTCGGTGGTGAAGTGGTAGAGCGTTCTACTCGCGTGGTCTTTGGCACTCAGGGTTAGCATTATGACTGAGTGGCTGGTGTCAGGATAAAGGACCAGTAGTACTGGTAATTTACCCAGGAAACGCCTTGATATAACTGAAAAAACGTTGAAAGCGGCTTATACCACCAAACAATAGATTACTTATCTAGAGATGTGAGCCATGACGGTCAAAGCGAGGTGTTATTGTACATGGTAAAGGTGACGATTCGTGCGATCCGTTGTATAATTTACTTACTGTCCAGTCTGACCGATTGATGGCAACACAAAGTATCCCCTTCTTCGCAGAGTTGTCGTTCCTTACACTCACGTTCATGTAGGTAAATGCAATGAGTCGATAGTGTTAGAGATTGTCCTGACCGTTCTGGGCCATCTGAAGCATAGGGACCTGACACGCTATTTAAACAAATAAATATGTTTAATAAATGTTCCTTTTCTTTTTCTCTATTTTTTTTTTTTTATTAGCGTGCCAGTCCCCTATGATCTGAATAAAACTGTTTCCCAAATCTGGTCTTTAATTAAACCTTTCCCACATGCAGACGCTTTCTGACGCCTCTGTTGCAGACCATTTTTGAAAACAATGTGACAAAAGGAGAAATTGCTCATTATGAGCAATCTCACCTTTTGCCACAATTTTTTCAACATTTTTTAGTAATTATTCCCTTCGTTTATATGTTTTTGCCCAGTTGTCTGCTGTTTCACAGTTGTCTGCTGTGGATTTCTTATATGTGGAAAAGGAAAAATTCTCAATCTACAGTGAATCGCCAGGTGTTTTTCGGTCTTCCTCTGTTCCCAGTACCCTCTGGAGACCGTTGTATATAGTTTATGCATATTTGAAAAAGGTATAACCAGAGCTCCTCCTAGAATGGCTATAGCTGTGTTGTCCAGGAAAGGCTAGAAGTGTGGCCTTGTTATCTATTATTGGAAGAAAATGTTGAAAATCAGTCAATTGAAATTCATAAAACTGTACAACATTTGACTTGCTGGGTATGTCTACCCGGTTAAAATGAAACATAAACAATCAATATTTAGATGTTTATTGTACTGGAAAGTGAAATTATTACTCCGATTGTATCCCAGAATTATGATTTTAATATTCCAAGACAACTTTTGAACAGTTTTTAACCTTTGATTATAATATCTTTAATCAGGAGTTCAGCATCTTTAAATCTGATGTATATCAAATAGTTGGTTACATGTATAAAACACAAACTATTATTAACCCTTTCCTTCATACGAGAATACTGCAGAGGACGACTTGGAACATATTTTGTTAAACGATAGAAAATCTCTATAATTTAATGAATAACCTATGACTAAAAGTGGAGAACATTGTGGCAAAAGGAGAAATTGCTCGTTTTGAGCAATTTCTTCTTTGTCACTATGTTTTCAAAAAGCCGTCTGCTGTAGAGGCGTCAGAAGGCGATTATATGAGGAAAAGAGTTAAACTGTAAACGTAAATACGTTAACTGGTTATCTTAGTTGTGTGTGGGGTTTTTTTCCGGCATGAAATGCTCATGCGAAGATTGGAGCTTACTTCTAGTCTAGAATGTGTTCCTCGACTGATTTTTTTGATCTGATTTTTTTTATCTACCTTTAGTCAGAATATATATATCCTAAAATACCATTTCATCGCATTGTAAAATGATTACAGCAGGTGTCTTTTGAAAAAAATACGGCAAGATAGCGATCTACTAAAATTGCGTCTTTTTAATTCTTTAAAGTTGCATTTCTTTAGAAATTCATAACAAAAATGAGTAAAATGAGTTTTCCGTTATAAATCTTTATGAGCGGATGCTTGATTATAATTAGACTGTAGTATGAGACAGCTTTCATATTTTAATTATTTAAATAAAATAGATTTTTTCCCAGCTCGGTAGGTACCGATTTAAGGAATTGCAAGAAATAACTGGACCGAATCACAACTAAATTATACCTCTTTAAAGGTTGGTGTCTAATACAAACATTGTGGGGGATAAATGTACACAAGAAAACTGTTATAAAAATAACTCAGTTCATTGAAGCACATATACACAATAAGTGTGTTTATCTAGTGTTAAAGCATTATACAATTATGCTGTTTATCGGATATAGATGATTTTAGTTATGTCACAGAAAACTAATATTCTCTTATTTCCTAATAGTGAAGACCCTGATCATACTGCATGAGTACATCTGGATCTTCATTATTATGAAATACGAGAATGTTTTTTTCTTGTGACATACCGGAAATTATCTAATAAACTGTACAAATAGTTTAGCACTAGATAACATTTTACTTGACCGCCTCGATGTTGTTGTGGTAGAGCGTCCACCTCGGGTGCGGGAGGTCACAGGTTTGATTCCTGGCCGGGTTATACTACATTGAAAATGGTAGTAATGGATGCCTTCCGTGGGGCTGAAGGTTGCAGGGTTAGAATTACGACTGTCTGGCTGATGTCAGGATAAATGGACCAGTAGGACTGGTAACTTACCCAGGAAACTCTGCGATATAACATAAACAATGTTGAAAGCGGCGTATAACACCAAACAATAAACATTTACTTACTGTGTAACTTAAGATGATTTCAGGTATGTCACAGAAAATGTGGAAATAAAATAATGCTATAGTTTTCTGTGACATACCAAATCATCTTTTTTCCATAAACAGCATTTATATTACTTTTAAAAGCACTAGGTAAACATGCTTATTGTGTATACATTGTATATGCCTCATTGAACTGAGTGTGTTTTTATAACAGTTATGTACATTTTATCTCACCACAATTTGTATATGACACCCTACCTTTACATACGTCTAATATAATTGTGTTTACGATTATAAGCATTATGATGTACATGAATGGGTCCATTTTTAAAATCCTGAAATCTTGGAGAAAAGTATAATTCGTAAGTGTTTGCTCTCGTTTGTGGTTAATCCCAAACCCATTCAGCTTTTTATTTTTAGAAAAATCGATTTGAACTTTTTTACATGAATTTCTTCCCTCTTGATAGAAATGCCACTTTAAACCTTTCCCACATACAAGAAATATGCAGCAGACGACTTTGAACATATTCAAAACATTGGAAATCTCTATACTTGAATGGATAACCAATGACTAAAAGTGGAAAACATTGTGGCAAAAGGAGAAATTGCTCATCATGAGCATTTTTTTCTTTTGCAACAATGTTTTCAAAAGTCGTCTGCTTCCGAGGCGTCCGAAAGCGTTTGTATGTGGGAAAGGGTTAACTCTTCGACGCATCTGCAGCAGACCACTTATGACCCATTGTGATTTTTGTCACAATGTTGTCAAGTCTATTTAATAATGCTACGTTCATTCAAAGAGCTTTCCGATAGTTTTGCCAAATCATTCTCGAAGCCGCGACTGCTGTACATTTGTTGCATGTAGAAAGGCTAAACAATGCATATTGTGTGATTAGATCAACTTTATGAAACGTTTTGGGGTTTTAGATAATCATTATGAAACGTTTTGGTTATTTAGAAAAACATTATGAAACGTTTTGGTTATTTAGTAAACTCTATGAAACGTTTTTGTTATTTAGATACACATTATGAAACGTTTTGTTTTTTTAGCAAAACATATGAAAGGTTTTGGTTATTTAGATAAACATTATGAAACGTTTTTTTTTTTAGATAAACATTATGAAAGGTTTTGGTTATTAAGATGAAAATTGTGAAACGTTTTGGTTATTTAGATAAAAATTATGAAATGTTTTGGTTATTAAGATAAACATTTTGAAACGTTTTGGTTTTTCTAGAAAAACATTATGAAACGTTTTGGTTATTTAGATAAAAATTATGAAACGTTTTGGTTAAAAGCCAAATGATTATAATCTTGAGAAAGTCTAGTCGCCGCTGTGTGAATATTTGCAGCAAAAGTGTTTCTCTCTTTTTTTACGCCACACATACTACTAGTACAAGCATCTTCGCATTGTGAAAAACCCATAAGCTGACATTTGCAATCAAAAGTTAACCCTTTCCCACCTGCAGACGCATTTTGACGCATCTGTAGAAGACGACTTTTGAAAACATTGTGACAAAAGGTTAAATTACTCATTATGAGCAGTTTCTCCATTGGCCACACTTTTTTCAACTCTATTTATCAAAGGTTATTTCATTTTGAGATATTTTCTATAATTTATGCTTCATGCTTTCAAAGTCGTCTGCTTCAAATTTGTTGTATGTGAGAAAGGGTTTATCAGAACATAAACATCAAGAGGCCGGGAACCTACCTCTGACCATTGTCAACAAGAACGCCGGACAGTCGAGCCGCCATATCGCAGTCGGTAACGCTCCAGGGGTCGTGAATTCGAATCAACGCTCTGCTATTGATTCGTTCAAAAAGTCATTTTAAAAAGGGGTTTTCGTCTTCGACATTAGGGCACAATTGTGTCTTTGTTATTGAAGCAAGTTGTGTAGGGGGAACTTAAGTACTGTTCAGGTAACGCAGAAATACAGATAAGCTGGCCGCCGTAAAGAACAGCTGAAAACGGCGTTAAACTCAATCAATCTAAAATTGACAAAGTTTACATCTGAAGAATTTTTTCCTGTAATTTGTTAAAGCTTATGAAAATAATGAAAAGTAACTAAATCATTCAAATTTTACAAGAATTTATTCGAAAAACTGAGAATTGAAGTTCGAGTATATGGATGTTTGAGAATTATATTACACATTGAAAAAGAGTCTACTTCTTGCAATTTGGGATCCGATTGCCTCTTCAGCTTGGATACATTTTCCCTTTGAACATTTTCCCTTTTTCCTTTAGACACATTTTGACCCAATAGAAGCAGACGATTTTAGAAAATATCTTGGCCAAAGGTTAAATTGCTATTGATGAGCATTTTTTCCTTCGGCTACAATGTTTTCAACTTTATTTAACAATTAAGATATATTTTATGAAGATTTTTTAAGTTGTTGTCACTATGCTTTCAAAGTCGTTTGCTGCAGATTTGCATGTGGGAAAGGGTTAAATTTATTTTAGCTTGCCAATGACTTTTATGCTGATTGCATCAAAACAAGACTTTAACGCTTCAGTAGCAATCGCTCGTATATATTTAATGACTGCCTTTAACAGATTAACCTTTGCTTCAGCCAATCAAATTGTCACCTACAAAATCGTTAGGTATCAATAAATTATATTGCCGTGCAGCTAGAGGTGCTAGTATATACAGCCTCGTCTGAATCTTTACCGTACACAGATGCAATGAGATCGTAATTCACCTGATTCTGCCCACAACATTTGATTTATGAAGTACGATTTCTCTCTGTCGATTTCTCCAATGACGTCAACTGCGTTGATGCAGATGAGCGCGTTGTTGTAATTTCTACAAATTTTTCTTTCAAAAGCCGAATTACTTTCCTTGTGAAAACAAAGCAAATGCAAATATAAAAGCCCTGCAGTCCATTTAAACATATAAAGATATACCACATTATTGGATCAGCGAACATACTTGCCACGAACGCGAATATCCATGTCAAACCCATGACAAAGGCCAGTTTAATTATAATCAGTAATGTACAGGTACTGGCCTGACCCCGCGCCATTGCACCCTGTCTGTTTGCCCTCGCAATGTGACAAGACGTAAAGACAAAGGAGATGATGTTAAACAACTCAGACAAAGCCACGGGTCCGACGAAAAACAACAGTAAAGCGTACCTCGAACCAATCCAACAAGACCGATCTCCATATAGAGGCTTCAGAACGTAAAACCTGTCACCCACGTTAATATTATCTACAATAGATGCAGTAATTATAATAATCAAAGGCAAACCCCATGCATAGGCGCAATAATAGTACATCCGTCGTGACGATTTAGAGTCCGATCCAGCTGTTATGAACTGTCTGGAAAAGGTCATCCACAAGTCCAGTGCAATAATATTCAACCAGCAAAACGATGAGAGGTAAAAGAAATGAATGGCCACAGCGATAAACACACAACCACCATGGTGCGATTCTGCGAATTCTGCCAGGAGAAACGAGAGTTGGGCAAAAAACAGAGACGTTATCAAACAAAGAAGTATCTTCCCCGGAGTGTTTAGTAACACGGGGAATGAAACATAAACCGTAAAAGTAAGAGCCAAAGAAACAATAGATATGATCAAAGTTATGGTGGAAAGTAATTGCTCGGTACGATCAAAATCAAACATAACTTGTTGTAAGTTACAGTTCTTAACGCAGGTTTGGTTGTTATCAATACAAATAAACACGTCAGAACCTTCCAGGTAGATTTCCGACAGATTATAAACCCTGTCTAATGGTTTTATAAACACTTCTAATTTGTTTATAAATTTATACTCCCGTTCGGTATACTTCACGAATGTACAGTTAGTGTGCGTGGTATTCCAGAGATTAGCTACCGAACTGTTGCTGGTGTGTAATATACATTTTCCTTTATACGCCATTCTTGGAGGAAAACAGAAAACTGTCCGACATTGATTAGTATACAGATCAAAGATCTCGTCATCTCGACACGTGACAGGAAGTTGGATTGTTGCGCTGCCATTATGCTGTGCTTGGTTGGAATTAAAATCAATTAATATTCGGAAACTGTATCTCGGTTCGGGGCGAATCGTTTCGTTCTTGATGACGAACTCTTGCTGTTCACAATATATTTCATTTTCTTTGAATGAATTGCACATAGCACAATATTTATTTTTGTACATGGTCGTCTTGGCGTACACGTATTTCACTGCACTTATAGAACAGTTTTCCTTGATACCCTTTTCAAGCTTGTCGATACCAAAATCTTCTGGACAGCTATCAACAACAAGCCTGTTTGGACATAAACGGGCGTGTTGGCTTTCTTTTGGTGGCCAAAACAGTACGTCACATTGGGAAACGTTTTTCGGTAATATCGTCGTGACCAGGTGCTCGCATTTTATCTCCATATCCCAATGGAGTATATCATAATCCCCATTGCAGAAAGCGCAGTACATATTTTTGTATACTAAATGAGTATTGTTTGAGGTCACAGGCGATTTCAACGTTACACTTTGTTCATCCATGGTATTCTCACACTTTAAAGAAAATTCAGCTATGTCAAACCCAGGTTTACACTTGTCAACCATTAGATATCCGAAGTCCGCTTGCCTTATATATTCTTTGTCTGACACACAAGACATCAACGATGGCAACACAGTCTGTGCTATTCTAGGCGCGTAACCCTGACAACAATCATTGTTAATGGTACAAATTCCGTCACAGTAGCAACTTTTAACTGGGTATGACGTCATTTCCTTATTCAAACACTGGCTCATTTTCTGACAAAATTCACTTCCGTCTATGAATATGTCTTGTGAATATAATGGATAAGCGTCGTCTTCCGGATAGTAATATTCTTCGGCTTGGACAACAAAACTACTTAAAACAATGCCGACAAACACAATCCCGAATGTGAAATCCATATTGATACAGTCGAATAATTTTCCAGACGAGCACAGAAAACCTTCGAATTGTTACAAATATACTTATGTCATTATAATATATGTGTATAATGTTGAACAACGTCTCCGAGCCTGCGAATAACTACTAAATAATGCATTTAATACACAGTACAGCAAAGTACAGCAATTACTTTATACTTTTGAGTAGCGTAACGTCTAATTGTTCCACATAATTGTTTTAACGAAGATCTGTAAAAATGCACTGAATAAATTCCTCTCACATCAGCAAAGTTAACCCCGTCTATTTGCTGCTGAAAAAGTAAATTTTCTCGAAGAAAAACCTCGCCGTTATCTACAACTTGGTAGATAGTAAATGATGTATCACTCCGCGTGTTTCACGTCTTTCCTCACTTTCAGAGTGCCAGAATGTTTATATTATCATCGTTGTCTGTATTCTAAAAAGTGTTTTATTTGTCTATAATTCTCGATCGAGATATCTTCCGGAATCTATTCTGCTCTAAGACTGTGTAAACAATGTTGAGATGATATCGTAAACAAATTTCCATACGAAAGGAATTAGACGTTTTTTTCCAATTAGTTTCTCTCAGACTTTACACAAGACTTCTAGACTTTAAACAAATGAACCGCTTCTGTAGATGATGGTTGCTGTCGTATGGGTGACTAGTGAAGCGGCACGGTCACGTCAGAGTCTTCACCGTACGCTTGCATGTAGCATAGACCCAGAGGAAATTCCTGATTAAATCACTTTTATATTCCTCTATGTGACCCAGTTACGGAGATTCCACAACACCCCTTATCCCAAGATGTGGCTCAAACATTGTTGTACAATTTAATTCACCAGACCGGCGTTCTTATTCCCTT
>JASEVX010000005.1:36027197-36032197 GCA_031761405.1 Serripes groenlandicus
GTTTGTATGTGGGAAAGGGTTAACTCTTCGCGCATCTGCAGCAGACCACTTATGACCCATTGTGATTTTTGTCACAATGTTGTCAAGTCTATATAATAATGCTACGTTCATTCAAAGAGCTTTCCGATAGTTTTGCCCAAATCATTCTCGAAGCCGCGGACTGCTGTCATTGTTGCATGTAGAAAGGCTAAACAATGCATATTGTGTGATTAGATCAACTTTATGAAACGTTTTGGGAGATATAGATAATCATTATGAAACGTTTTGGTTATTTAGAAAAACATTATGAAACGTTCTGGTTATTTAGTAAACTCTATGAAACGTTTTTGTTATTTAGATACACATTATGAAACGTTTGTTTTTTTAGCATAACATATGAAATGGTTTTGGTTATTTAGATAAACATCTATGAAACGTTTTTTTTTTTTAGATAAACATTATGAAAAGGTTTTGGTTATTAAAGTAAAATTGTGAAACGTTTTGGTTATTTAGATAAAAATATGAAATTGTTTGGTATTAAGATAAACATTTTTGAAACGTTTTGGTTTTTCTAGAAAAACATTAAGAAACGTTTTGGGTTATTTTAAGATAAAAATTATTGAAAACGTTTGGTTAAAAGCCAAAGATTATAATCCTGAGAAGTCTAGTCGCCGCTGTGTGAATATTTGCATGCAAAAGTGTTTCATCTCTTTTTTTACGCACACATACTACTAGTACAAGCATCTTCGCATTGTGAAAAACCCAAAAGCTGACATTTGCAATCAAAAGATAACCCTTTCCCACCTGCAGACGCATTTTGACGCATCTGTAGAAGACGACTTTTGTAAACATTGTGACAAAAGGTTAAATTACTCATTATGAGCAGTTTCTCCATTGGCCACACTTGGTGTCACTCTATTTATCAAAGGTTATTTCATTTTGAGATATTTTCTATAATTTATGCTTCATGCTATTCAAGTCGTCTGCTTCAAATTTGTTGTATGTGAGAAAGGGTTTATACAGACATAAACATCAGAGGCCGGGAACCTACCTCTGACCATTGTCAACAAGAACGCGGGACAGTCGAGCCCGCCATATCGCAGTCGGTAACGCTCCAGGGGTCGGTGATTCGAATCAACGCTCTGCTATTGGATTCTTTCAAAAAGTCATTTAAAAAGGGGTTTTCGTCTTCGACATTAGGGGCACAATTGTGCTTTGTTATTGAAGCAAGTTGTGTAGGGGGAACTTAAGTACTGTTCAGGTAACGCAGAAATACAGATAAGCTGGCCGCCGTAAAGAACAGCTATGAAAACGGCGTTAAACTCAATCAATCTAAAATTGACAAAGTTTACAATCGAAGAATATTTCCTGTAATTTGTTAAAGCTTATGAAAATAATTGAAAAAGTAACTAAATCATCAAATTTTACAAGAATTTTTCGAAAAACTGAGAATTGAGTTCGATTATATGGATGTTTGAGAACTTATATTACACATTGAAAAGAGTCTACTCTATGCATTTTGGGATCCGATTGCCTCATTCAGCTTGGATACATTTCCCTTTGAACATCTTCCCTGTTTCTATAGACACTAATTTTGACCCAATAGAAGCAGACGATTTTAGAAAATATCTTGCCAAAGGTTTAAATTGCTCTTGATGAGCATTTTTTTTTCCTTCGGCTACAATTGTTTTCAACTTTATTTAACAATTAAGATTATATTTTATGAAGATTTTTTAAGTTGTTGCACTATGCTTTCAAAGTCGTTTGCTGCAGATTTGCTTTGTGGGAAAGGGTTAAATTTATTTTAGCTTGCCAATGACTTTTATGCCTGATTGCATCAAAACAAGACCTTTAACGCTTCATAGCAATCGCTCGTATATATTTAATGACTGCCTTTAACAGATTAACCTTTGCATCAGACATCAAATTGTCACCTACAAAATCGTTAGGTATCAAATAAATTATTTTGCCGTGCAGCAGTAGAGGTGCTAGTATATACAGCCTCGTCTGATCTTTACCGTACACAGTGCAATGAGATCGTAATTCACTGATCCTGCCCACACATTTGATTTATGAAAGTACGATTTCTCTCTGTCGATTTCTCCAATGACGTCTAGCTGCGTTGATTGCAGATGATGCGCGTTGTTGTAATTTCTACAAATTTTCTTTTCAAAAGCCTAATTACTTTCCTTGTGAAAACAAAGCAAATGCAAATATAAAAGCCCCTGCAGTCCATTTAAACATATAAAGATATACCACATTATTGGATCAGCGAACATACTTGCCACGAACGCGAATATCCATGTCAAACCCATGACAAAGGCCAGTTTATTTATAATCAGTAATGTACAGGTACTGGCCTGACCCCGCGCCATATGCACCCTGTCGGTTGCCCTCCGCCAATGTGACAAGACGAAAAGACAAGGAGATTGATGTTAAACAACTCAGACAAAGCCACGGGTCCGACGAAAAACAACAGTATAGCGTACCTCGAACCAATCCACAAGACCGATCTCATATAGAGGCTTCAGAACGTAAAACCTGTCACCCACGTTATATTATCTCAATAGATGCAGTAATTATAATAAATCAAAGGCAAACCCATGCATAGGCGCAATAATAGTACATCCGTCCGTGACGATATAGAGTCGATCCAGCTGTTATAGAACTGTCTGGAAAAGGTCATCCACAAGTCCAGTGCAATAATATTCAACCAGCAAAACGATGAGAGTAAAAGAAATGAATGCCACAGCGATATCACACAACCACCATGGTTGCGATCAGCGAATTCTGCCAGGAGAAACGAGAGTTGGGCAAAAAAACAGAGACGTTATCAAACAAAGAGCTATCTTCCCGGAGTGTTTAGTAACACGGGGAATGAAACATAAACCGTAAAAGTAGAGCAAAAGAAACAATAGATATGATCAAAGTATGGTTGGAAAGTAATTGCTCGGATACGATCAAAATCAAACATAACTTGTTGTAAGTTACAGTTCTTAACGCAGGTTTTGGTTGTATCAATACAAATAAACACGTCAGAACCTTCCAGGTAGATTTCCGACAGATTATAAACCCTGTCTAATGGTTTTATAAACACGTCTAATTTGTAATTTATAATATTTAAACTCCCGTCGGTATACTTCACGAATGTACAGTTAGTGTGCGTGGTATTCCAGAGATTAGCTACCGAACTGTTGCTGGTGTGTAATATACATTTTCTTTATACTCCATTCTTGGAGGAAAACAGAAAACGTCCCGACATTGATTAGTAACAGATCAAAGATCTTGCCGTCATCTCGACACGTGACAGGAAGTTGGATTGTTGCGCTGCCATTATGCTGTGCTTGGTTGAATTAAAATCAAATTAATATTCGAACTGTATCTCGGTTCGGTTGCGGAATCGTTTCGTTCTTGATGACGAACTCTTGCTGTTCACAATATATTTCATTTTCTTTGAATGAATTGCACATAGCACAATATTTATTTTTGTACATGGTCCGTCTTTGGCGTACACGTATTTCACTGCACTTATATAACAGTTTTCCGTGATACCCTTTTTCAAGCTTGTCGTATTACAAAATCTTCTGGACAGCTATCAACAACAAGCCTGTTTGGACATAAACGGGCGTGTTGGCTTTCTTTTGGTGGCAAAACATAGCTCACATTGGGAAACGTTTTTCGGTAATATCGTCGTGACCAGGTGCTCGCATTTTATCTCCATATCCCTAATGGTGTATATCTAATCCCCCGCATTGCAGAAAGCGGCAGTACATATTTTTGTATACTACATGAGTATTGTTTGAGGTCACAGGCGATTTCAACGTTACACTTTGTTCATACCATTGGTATTCTCACATTACTTTAAAGAAATTCAAGCTATGTCAACCCAGTTTACACTTGTCAACCATTAGGATATCCGAAGTCCCTCGCCTTATATATCTTTGTCTGACACACAAGACATCACGTATGGCAACACAGTCTGTGCTATTCTAGGCGCGTAACCCTGACAAAATCATTGTTAATGGTACAAATTCCGTCACAGTAGCAACTTTTAACTGGGTATGACGTCATTTCCTTATTCAAACACTGGCTCATTTTCTGACAAAATTCACTTCCGTCTATATGAATATGTCTTGTGAATATAATGGATAAGCGGTCGTCTTCGGATAGTAATATTCTTCGGCTTGGACAACAAAACTACTTAAAACAATGCCGACAACACAATCCCGAATGTGAAATCCATATTGATACAGTCGAATAATTTTCCAGACGAGCACAGAAAAACCTTTCGAATTTGTTACAAATATACTTATGTAGTCAATTATAATTTATGTGTTATAATGTTGAACAACCGTCTCCGAGGCCTTGCGAAATAACTACTAAATAATGCATTTAATACACAGTACAGCAAAGTACAGCAATTACTTTATACTTTTGAGTAGCGTAACGTCTAATTGTTCACATAATTGTTTTAACGAAGATCTGGTAAAAATGCACTGAATAAATTCCTCTCACATCAGCCAAAGTTAACCCCGTCTATTTGCTGCTGAAAAAAGTAAATTTTCTCGAAGAAAAACCTCGCGTTATCTACAACTTGGTAGATAGTAAATGATGTATCACTCCGCGGTGTTTCACGTCTTTCCTCACTTTCAGAGTGCCAGAATGTTTATATTATCATCGTTGTCTGTATTCTAAAAAGTGTTTTTATTTGTCTATAATTCTCGATCGAGATAATCTTCCGGAATCTATTCTGCTCTAAGACTGTGTAAACAATGTTGAGATGATATCGTAAACAAATTTCCATACGAAAGGAATTAGACGTTTTTTTCCAATTAGTTCTCCTCAGGACTTTACACAAGATTTCTAGACTTTAAACAAATGAACCGCTTCTGTAGATGATGGTTGCTGTCGTATGGGTGACTAGTGAAGCGCACGGTCACGTCAGAGTCTCACCGTACGCTTGCATGTAGCATAGACCCAGAGGAAATTCCTTGATTAATCACTTTTATATTCCTCTATGT
>JASEVX010000005.1:36037197-36073564 GCA_031761405.1 Serripes groenlandicus
AGATCATTTATTTCCAAAGATTTTCTCAATTCCTTTTTTTTAGAAAAAAAGATTCAATTGTACTTTTCTGATGGGAAACATGTACAGGCTGTAAGGAGTGCCGTTTGGGAACTAGTCATAGCAAAATTGCAATAGATACCTAATTTGAATCATTATCCGCATTTAGTGGGGATTATGTACATATGAACAATGTTACATGCATAATGTAGTAGTCATTTATCCTCAACTTTAGGGGATATAAGTATATGGTAGTTTGTTCAAGTCTTGAGAATTATTATTTTATAAGCCCGACACTGATCGGCACAAACGTCTCGAACAGTGTAGACTCGGATCAGCAATGACACTGCACATAAGCACAGTCTAGTCAAAATCTACTCCTTTTTCAATTTTCTCTTGATAGCTTTTAGAAGTATCTGGTGATTTGTATATATTCTGATAAGACTTAACATAATATCTGCGCTGATCAGAACCGACACACTTAAAAAACGCCCCCACCATGGGCATATTACATAAACGGTCACTAAGGAACAAAAGACATAACAAATAGATCATAATTGAGCCGTGCCCCGAGAAAACACACGGCTTACCCGGATAGACACTTTTCGCCTCCTGTGGATTTTCTGTTTCAGGAATCATTACTCTATACCTCTATCCCCCTGAGACGGAATGTGTCGGCCCGGATAAGTATACACTGATTACGCAGGCTGATCTGGGTCGATACATTACGCAGAGGCCATAATGTTGGTTTTCTCGCGGGACATCTCATATGAATTTTATACTCAAATTGTTTATTTGCCTGTTACACGCGCATTATCACGTCTTGAATATACAGGGTTTTTAAAGTACTGTGGAAAAATGTGAAACTTCTCGTGCGGGACACTTCCAATGCTCCAGCAGTTTTTACTATTCTAGAGCCACTTTGATTGGAAATGTTAAAAATGACATTGTGTTCGTCACTGTTTGTATATAAACAATGGATGACGCCACATTCCAGGTTCTCTATGAAACCGTTCAGTATATTTTACTTGGTTACCTCGGCACTTTCATAGTCCGTCGACATTTCGTATGAATTTGGTGAAGCGTTTGACAGATCTACTGGATCATCACAAGACATACACATGTTCAGTTTGAGTATCAGGGAGTTTTCATTGTGTTTGTTACCGTTAGAGCGTACATGCATAATATGCGCCTTCCCGCGAGAAAACCATCATTATGGACTATGCGTATTGTATAGACCCCGACACTTCCCGCCTCATGTGGATAGAGGTATAGAATAATGATTTCTGAAACAAAAAACCCACAGGAGGCGAAAAATGTCTGCCTGGTTTCGCCTGCTCGGCATGCTTAGGCTGACCCGGGTCGATAATTTAAGTAGTATACAATGTTGGTTTTCTTGCGGGACGGGTCATATTGTCTAAGTGTATGTCATTGAGTCATAAACACTCCCATCGTTTTTCTTTCTTACCAGTAACTTCTTACATTTATAAAAATCTGTTTAAGTTGTTAACCATTTCCCACATACAGACGCTTTCTGACGCCTCTGTAGCAGACGACTTTTGACAATATTTTTGCAACTCATAATGAGCATTCTCCCATTTGCCAAAACGTTTTTAACTTTATTTAATACGTGTTTTTCTCATTTATAGAGAGTATCCATATGACATAAAATACATTGTCAAAGTTGTCTGCTTCATATTTGTTGTATGTGGGAAAGGGTTAAGCTCTTCCCATTGTCTTTTTGTGAGGTCATCACTTACTCCGACATTCTTTACCCGTAATGTTTCGCAGCCTGTTTAGATACATTGCTTTTATCTCCATATTGACGTCGCGCAAGCTAACCCGGCACATCAACGTAACGTCAAATTACGTTAAAATTACGTTAACATCTTAGCGTCGGTTAACTTGATACGTTCGTGGTATACTGTTTGACAGTATGGGCCGTTTAGAATAATTAAAACATATTTCATTTTTTTAAATAAATAATTAAATTTACATGTATCACAATAGCAACTATATGGATTTAAAAATTCACCGATTCAGCGGATCTGTCAAATTAATAGTTCCGTTGCGCAGATCTAGTTCACTGCATATATATTCAATACTGCGTGCAGGAACAGTTGCCTTATTTCTTTTAATCAAAATTTGATTCAACAGTGTTTGATCTGTTGCTTTGAAATAGTTCCCAGGAATAACTTCATCTCCAGTTTCAAAAATACCACCATATTTGTTTTGGTGAGGCTTTCTTAACAATATATCCTGGGTAGACAAGCTGACTTAATTCGGGGTTATCTACCAACCATTCGTCTAAACCACTTTCTGTGCCAGATATTTTTATTTTCAGGCAATTCATCTGTAGTTGTCTTTTTGGTCCTAGAGTAGGATCGTTTGTACAATGTTCATACATCGCAATAAAACAGTGTTCACATGAGTAACACGATAAATCACGAACACTAAGAACCCATCGCACGTGCGATGTTGAATCTTTCTGTTTTCTTTTATAGGTTGAAAATATCTGTCATCTCGAGCTCTATTGATAGTCTCAACATCTGAATATACGTTTAGAACATAAGGCTCTGTCTTTCGTTTCGATACCTGTGAACAATACAGGAACAATAAACAAGTTTAAGACGTCAAAATGATCAAGCGTGACAATTTTTCTCCACACAGATAACGGTCGTAATAAGATATTATATGTCGCTTGTCTTTACTGAAAATAACTGTATCGATAAAAGAGAAAAATAATATTATGTAAATCTATTTATTAGGTTTTAGTTTGACTACATCTTTAAATTTCGGTATACTGATTTTACGTATTCATAATTAAACAACGTTTTTTATAGAAGCGTGACTTTTTTTCTCCACACGCCTTTTCCTCATTTTTTTGAAAAGTATTAAGTCATTTGCTATATAATTCAGTACACATTAATAAAAGAAAAATAATGTTGTATATTTGAGATTTCAACCCGGTTGGAGTAAAATTGATATTAAAAAACTACTTGCAATTTAAGCGCTGTTTGTTTTCCGACGTCGTTGTTTCAGATCTTACATTATTTATGTACAATTTATTTGTATAAACTTGCCAAAAGAAAGTGACACGCGTTGTTATTTTGTGTTCTGATGCTGAATGACATCATCTTCGGAAACTCGTGCAGTGTTTTCCCGGCAAACAAAACACACGAAATTTATATATCATAGGTCTGAATACCAAAAGAGAGCGTTTGACTGTTACATCTTAAACAACGTTTTTTCATGTTTTTCCCCCCGTTTTATGCTGTATTTGAATTTCTGTTAAACTAATGATAATTTTATTAATACCATAATCATCTACGTTTTGTACAGCACATATTGGTATATCATACTTTACATTCATTTCTAAAACTGAATTATCAAGGACTGACCTTGTCCTGTTGGTAGGTGCATTTGACGTTGTGCCGGGTTAGCTTGCGCGACGTCAAATTTATTTTGCTTTAACGTCATTATCGACATAAAAAGATGATTTCCTTGACACTAAATGCGTTTTTCATAGTCGTCTAATACCATTCGATGTCTGGATACACAATTTTGAAAACTCAGGTCAAATATCTAAGTTTTTGGCGTGTAAGGGTTCTCAATTTCTGCCAATTGTAGACAAAATATTTTATAACAGCTTCTCATGTTATTTTGGTGCAATTAAGCAATGTCTCTCCCCAGCTAGTTGAGTTTTAAAACTATTTTTAACCAGTTGGTCGGACAGTTTTCTATATCACGATGTGTGTTTTCTCATCGGGCTTTCATTTCGGATATTTATTTGCTCATACACTTTAATTTACGGCTATGAAAGACAGTCTTGTTTTAATCAGGACAATGTCTCGTATCGCTTAAGAGCACTCGTTTTTAACGCCTGTCATATCTCCCTCAGTCGAGGTTATGCCATTCGTGACGCTTGAAGTTTCTGTAAAACACGGGATTCGCTGCTTGTTAAAGCTACTAGAATGTCTTCTACACTAGCTTCGCTTATAAGTCCTGGGTTTGACAGGTAACGCCTGTAGCGGTTTAGGTCCATAACATGATGTGAGCAGTCCTACAAAATCCAACATTTTGGACTCTGCGTTGTGTATTGATCCAGACTAGCCTGCGCAGAGTCCACCATGTTGGTTTTCTCGTGGGACGGCTCATGTGTAGATACTGTATGGCGAGCCAGGTTTATAGTTGAAGTTATTTTACCCTTCCAAACTTACAATAATTCTGCAATAAACAATTTTGAAAACAGCTTTGTAAAAATGTGAAAAATACCCACAAATGAGGATATAATTATTATGAGCAATTTCTCCTTTTGCCACAAAGTTTTCAAAACTCATCTGCTGCAGAGGCGTCAGTATGTTGGAAAGGGTTAACTGTATTAAAGACTTGTTGGTACATATAGTATGGTGTTTGATGTTTGGTCTAGAGTGTATGTGAACTGATTCATATTTAAAACAAAGTCCTACGAAAAAGAAACAGTTATGTAGATACGGTACTTTCTCGTACGGGCACTATTCGGTATTTTCCTTATTTGAGCCGTCCCGCGAGAAACCCAACATTGTGGACTCTGCGTAATGTATCGACCAGGATCAGCCTAAGCATGCCGCGCAGGTTTACCCGGATAGACCCTTTTCGCCTCCTGTGGATTTTCTGTTTCAGAAATCATACCGCTATACCTCTATCCCCCTAGGACGGAATGTGACGGCCATGATCAGTTTGCGCGGACTGCGCCGAATGGTCTGGTTCGATATATTACGCAGATACCATACTGTTGGTTTTCTCGCGGGACGGCTCATATTTTTTAATGTGTTGCTTGTCTGGCTTGTATATATAAAGCTTGTTTATTCTATGTTCAAAACATGAGTCATTCCATTATTTGAGAATACTACTGAAACAATTCCAGACATTTCGCCTGAGTGGTCTAGGATGGTAAAGGAATCCCAAAATAGTAGTATCTTGATTTCCTCCAGAAGCTCTTTTGGACCAAAATTTATCTTGGCTTGTCACATATAGTGGTATAAAGATATATCCATGTAGTATTGCAGTAACTGGTAACATACTGTTATCTTCCGTTTAGCCTCGGTGTTGTAGTGGTGGAGCGTCCGCCTCGGGTGCAGGAAGTCGCGGGTTCGTTCCCACCAAAGACTTAACAAATGGTAGTAATGGCTGTTCTCCTTGGCGCCCAGGGTTGCTGGGTTACGCCGTGATATAACTGAAAAATAATTGAAAGCGGCGTAAAAAGACATTCAATCAATCAATAAAATTAATCTTCCGTATGATTAATTTAGTATAGTAAGTAAATGGTAAGAACTTGTTGAGCACTGTTCCCTAAAACCAGGTAATTTGGACTCGCAATTATACTTTCGACTATTTCGCTTGATCGCTGGATTTAATGAGTCACCATCTTTAAATAAAGTATTATTATTATTATTATTATTACTATAATTATATATGTATTTTCAGCTGCATAATATAAATGGCAAATGAAATCATGTCAAGAAAAAACAGCGTATCATCCGTTCTGATTACCAGGGACGTAGCTTTGCAATAATCAATGTGTAGGCCGTCTCGTGAGAAAATCAACATTGTGGACTCTGCGTAAAGTATCGACCCGGATCAGCATAAGCATGCCACACAGGCCTACCCGGATAGACACTTTTCGCCTCATGTGGATTTTTTATTTCAGGAATCACTACTCTATACATATATCCCCCTAAGACGGAATGTGTCGGCCGGATCAGACTGCGCGGACAGCGCAGGCTGATCTGGTCGATACATTACGCAGATGTCTATCGCCGCAGCTGCATTTTGGGGGCATTTTGAGAAAAAATGTGTAGGCCTAAAGGGAGCTACGCCCCTGATTACTTTTCCGATCAACCAGAACTGCTGTTGTGCTGTGTTTTTTTAAAATGCAGTTCCTTTCGAGGGATCGATTCAAGTTTGACGATATATGAGCCGTTCCACGAGAAAACCAACATTATGGACTCTGCGTAATGTATCGATCCAGATCAGCCGGGCCGACACATTCCGTCTCAGGGGGATAAAGGTAAAGAGTAATGAGTCCTGAAACAGAAAATCCACAGGAGGCGAACAGTGTCTGTCCGGGTTAGCCTGCGCAGTGTGCTGACTGATCCGGATCCATACTTTACGCAGAGTCCACAATGTTGGTTTTCTCGCTGGACGGCTCAAATGTACGTGTTATCCGTTGTCGACTGTAATTCCATTAACACGGATTTCAGTCGGATGTGTGCTCACTTACCTTGAACAATGGTCTATTTGTTTGTAAATTAAAATAAATATGGAAATCAATTTAGCGAAAAAGTATGTTTTATTTATTTCTGTGAAAACGGATTTGATTTCGTTGAATCGAATAGGGTTTTCACGTTTATCCATTTCCCTCATATAGACGCTTTCTGACGCCTCTGCAGCAGACGGATTTTTGAAAACATATTGACAAAAGAAGAAATTGCACAAAACGTGCAATTTCTCCTTTTGCCACAATGTTTTCCTCTTTTTGTCATAGGTTATCCATTCAATTATGGAGATTTTCTATGTTTTGACAAAATACGTTCAAAGTCGTCTGCTGCAGAATTGTCGTATGAGAGAAAGGGTAAAGGGTAAAGTTAAGAGAGTGCAGTTGTTGATGTTGTTTTGTGTAAATTATGGTCCTATGGCCAACATTGTTCTAACCACTAATAAGTTAGTTGTGTTCAAAATACTAGCACTATGTCCGTGGCGTAGTTGAAGGAAAACATTTTTTGAGTGAAGTGTGTGTTTTAACATACCCCTATATAGTTTGTGTTTCTCAACGTCCATTTACAGCAGGTGTAGGTACACGCTAGAGGTCAAAGCCTCAATCGAAGTGATATTTTCAAAGTACAATTAACAAGAAATATCTTTAAAAAAGATAAACGGCGATCAATATGAGAAAACACTAAGAAATGGAACATGCGCAATATTATTTGATATTTTATCCTACTTATTAGAATGACAGAAAACAATAACGTTAAATATGTAAATGTTTTAGTTCATATATACTTTGGCTTTGATATGAATGAGAGAGAACAAAAAAGGCTTGCCTATGCCGGGAAGCGAACCACAGAGCTTTCACTTGACAATCCAAGTCAACATCCATTACACTAGCGCGACATGACATAATTACGTTCAAAGCCGAGAATTCATCACATGACTGTAGATTACGCGAGGCCCCGAAGAGGTGTATTATGTAACACAGTATAAGTTTAAATGACGATAAATAACTGAACAATTATTATGTTTCAAAAATAATTTGTATATTGCTCTTAAATATCATATTTCATACGTTTTCACTGATTTTGTCACTGAAATTTATTTCTTAAAGAAAAAAATTAAAGGTTAGTATGCAAGAACATTTAATTTAAAACTTCTCTTATGTGTGCCTCTCGTAGGATCGCCAACTTAACTATGGACCAATCAAAACGTTTCATTTCCTTAATTTCTTCGACATTATTCATTAAATACAACATATGATTGGTCTGCAATCTAGATCATTTGTTTAACATCTAGGTCAAAACCCAAGTTAATCAGCTATCGCCGAAAAAACATAAATGAGCCGTTCCACGAGCAAATCAACATTGTGGACTCTGCGTAAAGCATCGACCTGGCCTAAGCATGCCGCGCAGGATAACCCGAACAGAGAATGTTTGACTCCTGTGGAGTTTCTGTTTCAGGAATCATTTCTCTATACCTGAGACGGACTGCGCAGGATGATCTGGGTCGTTACATTACGCAGAGTCTATAATGTTGGTTTTCTCGTGGAGCGGCTCAAATATTGTTTATTATCAATCATAATCACAAACCATTTAAATCAAGAAGTGGATGATGTACGGAAAGACATTTTACTGTCGAATATTTTGATAATTTTAGAAAAATGAATATACATTTGTTCTCATTGACACACAAGTGTATTGTAATACACGATAAGTAAATTATATAAAGTTCATTTTAATCCCTTTCCCAGATATAGACGCATCTGCAGCAGACGACTTTTGAAAACATTTTGACAAAAGAAGAAATTATTTGAGCCGCCCCGTTATACAACCAACATTGTGGATTCTGCGTAAAGTATCGACCAGGATCAGCCTAAGCATACCGCGCAAGATAACCCGGGTATACAGTTTTCGCCTTCTGCGGATTTTCTGTTTCAGGAAGCATTATTAGACGGAATTAATTAATTAACCCGGATTAGTCTGCGCGGATCAATACATTACGATCAATTACGCAGAATCCATAATGTTGGTTGAACGGCTCATGTTGACGCAACTGCTGCAAACGACCTTTTTCAAACATTGTGGCAAAATGAGAAAATGCTTATAATGAATAATTTCTCTTTTTACCGTAATGTTTCATTCTCTATTTAATAATTCTATTTTCATTTATGGAAATGTGCCATATTTTCGTCGAACTGACCAGTTTCCAAGGTAACTGTTGTTGATTTGTTGTATGTGGGAAGGTGTTAACACAATTTGATTGTTTAAGCATTTAGCCATTTTAATTGTTTATCCCTACCTTTCGTCAGTTGAAAAGGTCATACAGAATGACAAATTATTCAAAAATTTAAAATGCACATAACATTGTTGGTGCATCGTTCTAAGTTTCGATGTCAACTTTCATATACACCGTTCAAGTCGTGTGTCGCTTATTCAAGGGCGATACAACTGATCTCTACAATCTAAAATATCTAAATGAGTTACCTCTCTTGATTTCCGACAACATATGGTAATGAAATGAAATAAGATACAAGCGACAGTTCACGTCTTTGCAGCAGACAACTTTAACACATTAAAAAAAATGAGCAAGTTGTCCTTGTTTTCATCTTTGTATCAAACCTGTAATGTGTTCCGAATTTGTCCTCAAGGCAGGGGCGTCTATAAATACCATAAGTTAAAAAAAAATCAGCAAAATCCCATCCTAGTTGTACAAGTTTGGCGATGTCACCGCTTTATCGGAAGGATATAAACTAATTAATAAAATGCGCGGACATGCATCGGTAGGGGTAAGTGAGTCGGCATCGGTCAATAACTTTTTTGTTGTTGTTGTTGTGGTTTTGTACTCTTACCGAAATAGTTCTGTTATCCCTTTACCACATACAACAAATCTGCATCAGACGACTTTGAAAACAGAGTGACAAAAATCTGAAAAATCTCCATAAAAGTTAGCTTAATTGTTCAATAAAGTTGAAAACATGGTGGCCAAAGGAGAAAATTTCACCTTTGGCCGGAATGTTTCAAAAGTCGTCTGCTACTATTGCGCAAAAATGCGTCTGCAGGTGGGAAAGGGTTAAATAACAGCGACATAATACGTTTCCACCATCATTTAGTGACTACCAGTACTAGGTTAGGAAATGTGCCTCTCCGCATTTAACTCCATGTTGGCCGTTTCACTAGGTTGAGCCCAATTTCACTGTAAATAAAATAGAAAAGTTGAAATATGATTAACATTTTGTTATCAAACTTGATCGAAACCAAGCGAACACTTACACCTTGCTTTAGAATACATTTTGAATTTCTCGGGTATACTTCAGTGTTACTTTCCATCCAATAATTAATTGAACTTTCCATAAAAGGCTTGACTAATGTTCTAGCCTAGATGTTAGTATTCGATCTTACTTGGACATGACAGTTGTTACTATGTAATCATTTCAGTCACATGAGACACTTTATGACAAAACACTTCGCATGATCGCTATAGGAGGCTCTGGATGTAAGAGATTGATTCGTCTGGCTGCCTGTATATGTGATTACACAACTTAACCCTTTCCCTCCAATAGACGCTTTCTGACGCCTCTGCAGCAGAAACCCTTTTGAAAACATAGTGACAAAAGGAGAAATTGCACAAAACGTGCAATTTCTCCTTTTGCCACAATGTTTTCCACTTTTTGTCATAGGTTTTTCATTTAATTAAAGAGATTTTCCATTTTTTGACAAAATATGTTCAAAGTCGTCTGCTGCAGAATTGTCGTATGAGGGAAAGGGTTAACAGATTGAAGTCTCCAAACACAAGAGAAAGAATGAGTTCAAAGATGGTTAGTATTAATTTATTGGGGTTAAAACACAATTCAACAGTACTTCTTTTATATCACGGTAAAATATAACTTTTTCATAATCACAGGGTAGATGGCTAGTAGTTAATTATATTGTTGTTCACCCTTATTTAGATGACATTGGATGCCTCTACATTAGAAGTATTTTAAAGAAAAAAGGCGAAAATGTTTAAATGCTCCACATGAGTAATACTGCATACATATTTTCCTAACATGTTATAAAAGTAGAAGACTTTTAACCCTTATTCACCCGCAACACATCTACAGCTTAAAACATTTCGGCAAAAATATCTTTTTATGTCTATGTTTAGAACGGTTATCTCTATGATCATGTTACAAGACATTGTTTAACCCTTTACCACATACACCAAACATGCAGTAGACAACTTTGAAACATATCGAGGGCTTGGCGTGAAAGGGTTGTAACTAAAAACCTATTTTGAAAACCCTGGTTTAGGGGCAATTTTGACCACTCTGTAAACAATGCAAATTTAGGTGCCATTGCTCAGAACGAGCAATGGCACCTAAATTTCCATTGTTTACCAAGAAGAATTATTTAAGGATCATAAAGACCTTAAGGTGAGGTGATTAACTTTGGTAAAAAAATACCAATTTGAGTTACAACCCTTTCACACCAAGCCCTCGATATCCGCACACAACAAAAGGAAAATATCTTTAAATGAAGGTTTAATAATTGAATAGAGTTGAACATTTTATCGCAAAAGCAGTCTGCTACAGTTGCCTCAAAATGCCTTCCCAAGTGGGAAAGCGTAAACTATCATATCAAGTAAATAATAAGGAGACAAATTCAAACAGAATATCTTGACCTTTGTCAGGATTTGCTTGAGATCTTATCCCTTAAATGCAGACACATCTTTATCACACTCCTTTTTTAAAACAAATATTGGAAAAGAGGAAATTCTTAAAAGGGCAATCTATTTCTATCTGTGTCACAATGTTTCCAGCTTTTTTTTTTTAGTTACATTATTCTTCAATGTGTATACCTCGAATGTCATTTCTTTAAAACATCCAGACAAAAGCATAGTAAATCTCTATAAACAAAGTATAATTAATGAATCTCCTTTTGTCACATTGCTTTAAAAAGTTGTCTACTGAAGAAACATCAAAATGTGTTTACATTTTTTCAACTACCTAGGAACTGTGTTTCATTATACAGGTACGTTTTTAGCTCTACTGGCCAAAGGCCAGAAGGGCTTATGTCGTGGCGATTTGTCCGTCGTCCGTGCGTGCGTGCGTGCGTCCGTGCGTCCGTGCGTCCGTCCGTAAACAATTTCTTGTTAACACGATACAGTCTTCTTTTGATTGTATCTCAACCAAACTTATACAGTAGTTAGATATCTATGAGAGCTCGGTTCCTTTCAAAAACCAGCCAGATCTGCCCATGCATGACTGGATTATGGCCCTTGAAATGGTCAAAATTGCTATAATAGAGCTTGTTAACACGATACAGTCTTTATTTGTTATTGTATCTAAACCAAACTTATACAGTAGTTAGATATCCATGAGAGCTTGATTCTTTTCGAAAACAAGCCAGATCCGCCCCATGCATGACTGAATTACGGCCCTTGAAATTGTCAAAATTGCTATAATAGGGCTTGTTAACATGATACAGTCCTTATTTTTTATTGTATCTCAATCAAACTTATACAGTAGTTAGATATCCATGAGAGCTCGGTTCCTTTCGAAAACCAGCCAGATCTGCCTATGCATAACTGGATTATGGCCCTTGAAACGGTCAAAATTGCTATAATAGAGCTTGTTAACACGATACAGTCTTTATTTGTTATTGTTTCTCAACCAAACTTATGCAGTAGTTGATATCCATGAGAGCTTGATTCTTTTCGAAAACAAGCCAGATCCGCCCCATGCATGACTGAATTACGGCCCTTGAAATTGTCAAAATTGCTATAATAGGGCTTGTTAATATGATACAGTCCTTATTTTTTATTGTATCTCAATCAAACTTATACAGTAGTTAGATATCCATAAGAGTTTGGTTCATTTCTAAAAAAATGGCCAGATCTACCCATGCATGACTGAATTACGGCCCTTGAAATTGTCAAAATTGCTATAATAGGGCTTGTTAACATGATACAGTCCTTATTTTTTATTGTATCTCAATCAAACTTATACAGTAGTTAGATATCCATAAGAGTTTGGTTCATTTCTAAAAAAATGGCCAGATCTACCCATGCATGGCTGGATTATGGCCCTTGAAATTGTCAAAATTGCTTTAATACAGCTTGTGAACACAATAGAGCTTCCATTTACTATCTGATCTTCACCAAACTTAGATGGTATTTGAATATTGATGACATATTGGTTCCTTTTGAAACAAGCCAGATCAATGCCAGTAGAGCATAGGCCCTCATGGGCCTCTTGTTTAAATAATAATAAATACATTGTGTGTAAATCATTCAAAGCTTTGCTTATCCGGCCGACCCATTCCGTCTTAGGGGGATAGATGTATAGAGTAGTTATTCCTGAAACAGAAAATCCACAGGAGGCGAAAAGTGTCTATCCGGGTAGGCCTGTGTGGCATGCTTAGGCTGATCCGGTCGATACTTTACGCAGATTCCACAATGTTGATTTTCTCACGAGACGGCCTACACATTGATTATTGCCAAGCTACGCCCCTGACAGAACTCGTTTACCTGATCCCTGATACTAGGCTATGATGTTCCCATTACCAATCAAAGCGCCAATGGCACTGTAGTGGCGATCGTATGGAAAATCCTGCAAAGTAACAAGCAGGATATCGGTGTAGGGCTTGCGATGACTCTGGTGCGGGTATATTTGAGAATGTATCAACCCTGCATCTTTTGCCAGTAGAATAATGTTAGTTTGCCAGAATGTTGTCTTGGTGATTTTTTAGTTACGTTCTGAAATTGGTCATGATGTGTTCAAAATTAGGCCATTCCAAAGTTATGAAAAATCTAGTTGGTATTCGATAGACTACCGTTTTAGCTCATTATAATGGCTATTTGTAATCTAAATTGTTCGGGTAATCACATGTTTATCACCAGGTCGCTAGGCCATATTAAGATAAAACATATTTTACACTTTAGAAATGACTAAATTATCAAGAAAGGAGAGAAAATAGTATCCATTAGTTTGGTGTTTGTTTCAAGGATGTCCGATATTAAACAGGTCTGTTCAATTTAGTCCCTTCACATTGCATGATTAAGGGTTGTCAGAGACATATAAACACAGTGTATTTATATGTCTCTGAGGTTGTTAAACTGCTTCGAATAATGTAAGTGCAAAAACAAACACAAAACATGCTCAAAAAGCACAATTTCACTATTTGCCAAAATGTTCAATTTATAAAAATATAGGCATATATTATAATGCTCGATCTCCAAACTAAATTAGGCTACACTTTCAGCATTGATTGCTAATTGACTCTAGAACGTGCAGACGTGTATACATAACGTGTGTACACACTGAGTGTGTCCTTTAAACCGTTGTAAACCAGTCTTATCATCTAGACGCTTTTATATATTTAAACAACTACAAAATAAAGCGTTTATGATATTGAGATTACAAGCTCTTCTGGTTTTTGGTCTCGCGAGCTATTTATAGAACATTTTGGAATCTCCAGATTTGAGTATCATCAGAGTTATTTGCCGTTATTTGCAAGGCAGAACGCGCAATGATATTTATTATCTGCCCAATCTTACATATTTTAACTCTATGTAGATAATGTCTCGATAAAACTCAAATATTAGTAACAATCCGGTACCAAAGTAGCACTGACATAATTATTATTAATCACGTCTCTGCATCAATGATGGAAATATAACGATGTGAGTAAATTAGTTTGCAGTAAGGAAATAAAATATCAACCGATTGTTCAAAACCGACTATGTAAATATTTTTCGTTGTTGTTGTTTCTGTTAGCATTGTGGCGATTGTCAAACCAGTAATAAAGAACCCCTTATAAGCCACATCTGGTTAAAAAAACCTATTTTTACCTTCACAAACAGTGCTGATAAAGTGAGCCAGTGCATAAACTGGCAAAATAGCTTGTCTAGCTGTACTACTTTTCTTAAATCTACTTTTAATATGTTTTCAACTCTATTCTATTATAAAAGTTTCATTTAAAGATTTATAAAATCATTCTGTAAGTTTGAAAAGATTTAAATAGCATTTCAGTTAACAAGTCTTTAAAAAAAACACGCAACAGTACGTTACATTAAATAGTCAAAACAAGTTTGTAATTATTTATGTTAATTCTTTCCCGTATTAAAACAGTGACATTTTGATACATCTGCAGGAGACAACAATTGAAATATTGTAGCAAAAGGAGAAATTACTCATCATGAGTAATATCTCCTTTTGCCACAATGTTTTCAACTCTATTAAATACTTTTTTCTTTCAATTTATCATTTTGGCACACATGTTAAGAACTGGTAAAATAAATGATATTGGCTGATGAAAGATTGAATATAAATACTTTTCAATGGAAGTAAAGTTGACGAAAGATGTGGTAAAATAAAAAAATATTCAACTAATTTGTGACACCTTTGGTGACAAAGGTCAGAATGAAACATTGTATGCTATTTTAGAGTCAACGGCAGAAATATACCTTCAAAATAGTATTGAAAAAAATGTGGAAAATGGGGATGTTGCTTTAAACTTCATCATGGGCAGAATTCTTTTTTAAAACAAATATGAACAGATGATTTTCAAAACTTGATCAATATAGTAAAAGGAAAGGAAAAAAATGCTCATTATGAGCACTGTTTATAACTCTATTCATTGCAATTATAATAATTTAATATTTCAACATTTTTGCCAATATGTGTTCAAAGTCATCTATTCATATTTGTCTTGGCTGAAACATCATAACATCTTGTGGAAAATGGTTAAGCTATACACAAGATTCACTGTTAATTATATTATGAAAAGTTGCTTTATTGTATCGCCTGCCTGTGCAGGTTGACATTTAGTTATAATTTCTTACCATCTGTCTTTCAAGCTTTCATTTAGTGACTTGGCAAGAATACATGTGTTTCTACAAACAGTCTAGTTTTCACATGAGTTTAACTTTGAAAGTTTTATTTGTTAACATTCACGGAAGAATTTCATTCAATGATGAGGGGTGTTCCAAAAATGACAGGACATTTTGTATTACTTTTTGCATTAGTTGATGCAAATTTATGGAATTCATCCCATATGCACTTTATTTTTATTGATGCCTTTGTCGATACTTAATATTTTGAATTTTGTCATAAGATTAGAGGAAATATGTGAAAACCTTTTTGTCCAAAAGAACTGGCCCGATTGGAAACTATTTGCACAAATGCTCCGCGGGTAACCCTCTACGAAGATTGTTGAGATCATTCCAATTGGTTGGAAAATATGGCCGCTGTATAACGGCTGAGCACTGTATGCGCATTAAAAATACATATACATATGAAATGAAAAACAGTCAATAAAATCAGACAAAATTGCAGTATGTGTCTCTTCTTCTAAGGCTCTATGAAGCTTAATAATTTTTGCATTTTGAGACAAGGATTATTTTTGGTAGATTGCGACTAGCTACCTTGTAAAGGACTCAGAACACACACCAAAATAGTGCAAACAAATTCTAGACTGAATTACGAGTGCAAAAATAATCAAAGGTTAAATAAGTAAACTAAATTCGACTTATTCTAGGTAACCAGTCTCTGAATGTGTATCTATCATATTTAAGCGTACTTAATTATTAGGATATCGCTACGCAATAATATACACTGCAACTACCCTTTGTAAATCGTAACCCTTTGTTCCCTCTAGTAAAAGAAATTCATCATCGATTTCTGTTTACCTAAATTTCGAATGGGTTCGGTACCAGGGAGAATTTGAAAAATAGCGTCGATTTTAATAAAATTGTGAATTTCAATATTACAGCTATGCTACTGAATAGTATGTAGTTGTCTGTTTAAAAATGCCTTACAATAGGCCTACTAGCTAGATGGTTGTATCAAGTAAGCTTTTATCGACATCAACGAGACGCTTTAGTTATGCATTCGTCTTCAATAAGTATTTTTCCTTTCACAGTTATCCGACTTGCGCGATCAACGTTAGAATTATGTTTATATCATATTAGCTAATGCAACGATTAAATAAATCATATCTAACATTTAATTGAGTCTCAAAAATATGCCTCACATCAACGAAATATTTTAATCGTCCGCCAATGTGTTTCATTCAAACACGCGGTTAAATTGACTTGACGGAATAGGTAGGAAACAATGAACGAAATATCACCCAACTCCCTATACTTTTTGTGTGAATAAGATATATAATTATTTCGTTAAATATTTGATTCGGTTAAATTTCATATTCGGTAAAAAAGCGACACCTGAATAAGTTACGATTTGTTTACAAATGTAAACAATGGGTCGAGAATTATTTAAAATTATGTTAGATGGCCAGAATTGTGAACGGACCCCGTCGGACCCTGTCAGAAAATTGTGAAGAGCCGTTTGTAACTGTGAATGTTAAAGTTTAAACAGTACCATTTATAGAAGGAACAAAATGGCTATTAAATCATCTATTTCTTCTGTCAAAGTAGATATGTTTGTGATATTTTAATAGCATTTTTACCACTTGTAGCAGACAACTTTTGAAAACACTGTGACAAAAGGAGACATAGAGAGCAATATCTCCTTTAGCCATTATGTTTTTTGTTGTATTCTGAAATATTGAAATATTCAGAAAAATAAACCTGAGATATCAACCCTTACCCACAAACAGACTCTTTGCAAGCATCTGCAGCAGACGATATTTTGAATTATTGTAGCAAAAGAAGAAATTGCTCAGTATATTTGTTTTCAACGTAGACCTTGCTCTGATATCAGAAAGCAGTGGTCGGAATTAGCACTAGTCTGATGGCAAATAACTAGAAAATATTCTTTTGGAAAAGAAACAAATTCGTCGAAAGAAGCCCGACTTGCTAGTGGAAAAAAATATTTTCAATTTCCAATTAATTTTGGAAAACCTTTGTCAACGGACCAATTAGGCGCTTTCACATCAACTAACTCTCACCATAACGAGTGAAAACCGTCTGGCGACTCCTATAATATTGACGATCAAAACAAATGTTTGAGTAACTTATATAGCACCAATCAACCTCTGGGTCTCCTGATGACAGGCAAAATTCCCGTGCAAATCGTAATTCACAATCAACAACCAGTTTCAATACATTTATAGGCCAAATGAAAATAGCAACATAGTTTAACGTAATTAACGTTTTTAAACCCGTTAATTCCTTAATTCTCAACGGATTTACATGAAATGAACTCTTAATAGGCTTAATCTCACTTATCACATATGTATATGATAATAACTTCATAAACAATGATCTCCCTGACGATCCTGCGATAAGTTAAAACCATACGTGACCAACCTGCACTGACTGACCGTCTTTTATTTAGGCCACGCCAACTCTATTTTGTTACAGACTGTTCCAATATATCACACATCATGATGGTTGACATAATAATGTACTTGACAAGTACACAATTATTATCCTATCATTTATAGAAATATCAACATATCTATTTGCACAGATTTTTCCAAAATCGTCTGTTGTCGAGTTAATTAATACATGCTGTACTTACATTATTGAAGTTGTTAGGTATTAAACACATCCGAGGCATTTAAGAAAATCGGGAGCCAGGTGAACAAAATAATAAATTACATTGCTATTTCCTACGAAAAGGAGACGGACAGACAGAGAAAATTAATCAAAATAGATCACTCTGAGCTTTCCTTTCAGGTGTTTTAAAGATAACGCCCCCCTTTAACACGTTAACACATCATGGACAGTTTCTATGTACAGATTTTTTTTCAAAATAACCACATATACCCGCGCAATAGATAAATAAAAAAAATCAACTTGTGGGTATTTATAAGAAAAAAAAATCTTCTTCATACTAAAATCAGAAAAGTTAGTGTTCAATCAGATGTTTCTAATGTTGGTATAACATGAAGTATGCTACATTTTATTTGTAATACAATGTAAGCGTTAAAGGAAAATATAATAGACTGCAGATAACTTCTGAATCAGGGGATGCCTAGATAGGAAGCATAAGGGCTAATAATAATTTTAAAACACTATTCTTATGAAAGTGCTTGTCTTATTTGTTCCTTCATTGACCCTCTTCATACTTATCTAAGCCATATTGATTGGCTGAAAGAAAAGGTTACCAGGCGGCATCAGAAAAAGCGTTAATACATTTTTTTAGCTTCAAATGGCATTTCATCCTAATCCACAGGGAAAATTTAACAAATCTTCATAGGAATGTTCCCTTGGTGGTCCTCTTTCAAATTTGTTCAAGATATAAATTCTGAACACATCTGTTTTTACTGCGGCAGGACGAAGGGAGAGAAATGCCTAAACTGCAAAACACAACTGTTTCGATATATAACACTTCTAAGTTTACTGTCATCATTGAAAACATTAATATATTGCATACAGTGAATGCATCAGTCGGTCCAGTACAGTCAATCAATAGGAAGACACTGTACTGTAATGGAGGATCATGGTGGGATTTTCATAGAGCTATTGGGTAATATAATCATTAATAAAAGTGCAATGTGAACCAAATGATAAATTCGGAGTTCGGGTCAATTATTTTTCACAAGACCAACAATAAATTATGACCTTTGAAACATTTCATTAAATCCTGATGCATCATTTCTTGTCTTTCATGTTCTTTTTTTAGATAAATATTTCCATATGCATTTCCTCTTAAACGATCGCAATTCTACCAATAAGTACTTTCAGTACTTTGATTTAATATTTTGTTCACAACTTATCCAAGGGATGTCATTCCAGTAAGTCTATTGCGTGATATATGTGATGTATTTCACCTGGCTATATTGATCGACTTTGTTGCATGGAATAGTCATGGCTATACGGATATTTTTCGGGAAAAGGATTCGGAAGATTGACAAACTGAAATTGTTTCCAATCGTTTTTGTTGCTGTGTGTTTCATAATGTATAAATCATCTCGCATAACGCCTCTCGTTGACCGTGCAAATCAACCTGATGGTGTTTCAATGCAGAAAGTATGTATTGGTCAAACGGAGCTCTGTGAAAAGTTAAATGCTTTGTCTAAAACGACCATGAACAAGAACAGTGCTGGGCGCAACACTGTTCCACCAATCTTCGATTTCGTTAAACAGCCATGTGTGGACAGAATTACATCCTCGATTGAATTATATAACAATGGTGAATGTGTAAGGACATTGCGAAGGAGTTCAGATGAGTTGCTAGCATCTAGTAGTGAATGTGTCAATCTATCCGTAGCCGATATCAAGACTCCGGTTTGTATCTACAGTTCCACAGTAGACAAATACATCTCAAGGAGTATTCGGAACACAGGGTCATGGGAAACATCCTTAATATTAAACATCGTCCGATTGTTGAAGATAAACACCAACAGCGTGTTTCTTGATCTAGGGTGTAACATTGGTGCATTCACACTAGCCGCCGCTAAGGCTCACACACACGTCGTAGCAGTTGATCCAATGTTAGATAACCTGGACTTGCTCTCAAAGTCTCTACAACTCGGTAGCCTAACGAAGAATGTAACTTTGGTGTGGAATGCTGTATCATTTAATTATTCTACGGTTACGCTACAGAAATACCAAGGCAATGTTGGTGGTACGGCCATCAAATTCGAACCATCAGAAGCAGACGACATTCGTGAGAGTGTTAACACTGTCAAATTGGACGATCTACGAGAACTGTTTATCGGTAAACCGACGATTATCAAAATGGACGTAGAAACGCAAGAAATGAATGTTCTACTCGGTGGAAAACTATTCTTCCAGGCGATTGATGTGAGGGTCGTTCTCATGGAGTTTAACTGGCATAAAGACAAACCGTCGGGAATTGAAATAATCGTTTATATGGAGAGTCATGGCTTCAAACCTTTCTCGGACAGTCATGGTCACCAGCCATTGTCGTTTGAAACAAGAGGGCGATGGCCCGGTGAAGTGTTCTTTCTAAAACAGTAATATTTCCAGGACGTTTTTCATAATAGTTAACCCATCACCTGATGTTAACAGTTTAGACTCATTCAGACTGAAAACTTTGTAAAGTGGACAATTTGGACAAATGAAAATATTTTATCAGACGGCTTAATAAAATCTCATTGAGACATAATTATTACTCTTCTGTAGAGGTGATAGAGGTCACAGTGATAACAATCCTATATCAGAGAAAGTTAAATGTGCTTACTTTGAGCAATGTCTCCTTTCACCACAACATTTTCAAAGGTCATCTGAAGCATAAAAAGTTATTTGGATTTGGGAAAGAGATTTTTCCACTTAAATCCTTTCCAGAAAAAATGTATTCATCCCTGTTTTTATGTTTGAATCAATATTTCGTAAAATATTTCAATATTTCGATAAAACGACAAAATAGATTTTTGCTAGCGACATGGTAAACATACCATTGGGGTCGTAACTTACTGGTTTAGTTACGAATCGGTGATACATGGTGTGGCACATCTTTATATACACATATCATAAGAACATTAGCGGTTATGAGTTCGAACCCCAGCTTGGCCAACATTATTTTCGACGATTGACAAAAATGCGACAAGCGTCATATTTCTTCCCGTCCATGGGCTTAAAGACTATTATGGAAAAGCAGCGTCAGAAGCTTGGAAAGACTGACGTGTTGAAAATCATGTAAAAATTGTTTCAACCGGCCTGCGCTATCGGCCATTCTTTTCTAGGCGATTAACTTTAACTCGCTACAACGCTTTTATCAATTAAGTTATCATTTAGGTGCAAATGTTTACTATTAAATAGAGTTGAAAACATTGTGGCAAAAGGAGACATTGCTGGTTTTGAGCAATTTCTTCTTTTGTCACGATGTTTTCAAAATGTGTCTGCTGCAAATGCTTCAAAATGCGTATATTGGTTGGAAAAACTTTAGGTCTGACGATTTGTTACATCTGTTTGGAATTGAGTTTCTGAGTTTCGTCGCATTTCCAGTCAAGCGTTGTTCACGGTTACCAGACTATTGTATATGGATGATTAAAAGTGTATGAAGTTAACTTTTTTGTTTTCCCTGATCGCCATATTAGTATCGATCGTTTTGGAAAATATCCAACTGTTATTTTTCGATTGTTAACACTTAAGAACTGTATTACATTTCAAATCCAATACTTAGTTAAAATTTGTAGGTGTATATAATCGCATATATATTTTTGTTCGATAGTAATTAAAGTCTCTTACCTTGACATATACGTAATAAAAATGTGTTATTTCTTGCGTATAACATGACCGCCATTTTCTTTGGATTATTTTAAAGCTTAGAGGCAACTCTTACTACCTGTAAAACGCTTAGAAAGTGCGACAATTGAGGGTTGAAAATGGTTGATTTACATGTAAACAAAGAAGGAATTTATTTTGTTTATGAAATGTAACATACTTCATGTTATACCAACATTGAAAACATCTGATTGAACACTAACTTTTCTGATAGATAATTTAGTATGAAGAAGATTTTTTTTCTTATAAATACACACAACATGCATGTTTTCATTTATCTAAAGTTCTATAGTTAGGAAGGAAACTGTAAATTTAAGTTTCTAACATATTCTCTTATTTTTATTGCGCGGGTATAATATTATGTGGTTATTTTGAACTTTTTGTCTGTACATAGAAACTGTCCATGGTGTGTTAACGTGCTACATCGTGGCGTTATCCTTCAAATCACCTGAAAGGAAAGCTCAGGGTGATTTATTTTGATTAGTTCTCCCTGTCTGTCCGTCTCCTTTTGAAGAACATTCACAACTTCGTAGGAAATAGCACTGTAATTTATTTTTGTGTCTACCTCTTAAATGCCTCGCATGTATTTAATAGCTAATCAACTTCAATAACTTAAGTACAACATGTATTATTTATCTCGACAACAAACGATAAAATCAGACCTTTTCAATTTTACCATTCCCTTTTTACACATGCAGACAGGTTTTTTTTTACGGATTTGCAGCAGACAGCTTTTGAAAACGTTTTGGCAAACGCGAAATTGATTGCTTCAAATTAGCAATCTTTGTTTTTTGCCACAATGTTTAAATTCTGCTAAATAGAACCGTTTGTAATTGTGAATATGTCGGTTAAAGTTTAAACAGTACCAATTATAGAAGGAACACAATCGCTATTAAAATCATCTATTTCTTCTGTAAACAGTGTGACAAAAGGAGACAAAGAAAGCAATATCTCCTTTAGCCATAATTTTTGGCCGGATTGCTTAAGCAATTCCGGTCTATAGATTGGCGATGTCCGTCTGTCCGTCTGTCTGTCTGTCTGTCTGTCTGTCCGTCAACATTTTGGTTAAAGTTTTAGGTTAGGCAAAATGGTTAAAGTTTCTGGTTAAGCAAAATCTCAGCACAAGAAAGGGTTGCAAACTTGAAACTTTGCCTGAAGGTAACCAGTAACAAGTTCTATTGATTTCTATTGTTACTTTGACCTTGACCTTAGTTTGTCGATTTTCAAGGTCAAATTGCCGACAATCCGGCCTTACCGTCTTCAGCGGTTTCTTGTTTTTGTTTTATTCTGACATATTCAGAAAAATAAACGTGAGATATCAACCCTTACCCACAAACAGACCGTTTGCGAGCATCTGCAGCAGACGATATTTGGAATTATTGTGGTAAAAGAAGAAATTTATCAGTATATTTGTTTTCAACGTAGACCTTACTGTGACATCAGAAAGCAGTGGTCGAAATTAGCACTAGTCTGATGGCAAATAACTAGAAGATATTCTTTTGGAAAAGTAACAAATTCGTCGAAAGAAGCCCGACTTGCTAGTGGAAAAAAATGTTTTCACTTTCCAATTAATTTTGGAAAACCTTTGTCAAAGGACCAATTAGGCGCTTTTACGTCCGAAAACTTGAACATCCGATTCTAAATCAATGGGTACCGAAACTCCATGAAAATTACGAATACTCAATATTTATTCAAGAACCGCATATCAAACATTTCACTTCCTACCAACTCACCCGGCCGGGTAGCTCAGTTGGTAGCGTATCTGACTTGTGATCTGTAGGTCACGGGTTCGATACCCGGTTGAGGCGAACATTCTTTCGGGCGATTTTTCCCATTGCCTCTCACCTCTGATTTATGTGAGAAAGTAGTCAGTGGCTTCGAAAGAATGTTGTGCAAGTACTGGTGTGGGAAAGCCAGAAAAACATGGGTAGGTGCACTGACCACCGTGATATGACCAAAGCTGTTGAAAGCGGCGTTAAACTCCAAACAAACAAAATCCTACCAACTCTGTTTGCTTATCAGGAAGACTTTAGGAACAGATTAACAAGGTGGGAAATTATATTTAACAAACTTGTTTTTTAATCCACAATCATTCCAGAATGAAATAATCTTATCCCAAAGAAACATAACAGAGTCATAAAAGTCAAGGTAAGACAAACAGTTTAAGTAAAAGTAGAAACTGATAGCAAATGCAGTCTATGCAAGATTTGTTTTCTGATTTGATAATAAAAGTGGACTGTTCCAATATATCACACAATGACATCATGATGGTTGACATAATAATGTATTTGACAAGTCCACAAATTGATGCAAAATGCAGTTAAAACATGTTGCGCGGTGGAGCGAAACAGTCTTTGGAGAAAAATATATTCAATTCGCTTATTCCATACATGAAAGAATATTATCATATGAACAGTAGACATCATTTTAAAACATTGTGGCAAAAGAAGAACACTCTCGTAATGAGCAATTTCTTCTTTTGCTGCAATGGTTTCAACGATGCATTTTTTATTATTATCCTATCATTTATAGAAATATCAATATATCTATTTGCACAGATTTGTCAAAAATCGTCTGTTGTCGAGTTAATTAATACACGCTGTACTTAAATTATTGAAGTTGATTAGGTATTAAACACATGCGAGGCATTTAAGAAAATCGGGAGCCAGGTAAACAAAATAATAAATTAAATAGCTATTTCCTACGAAGTTGTGAATGTTCTTCAAAAGGAGACGGACAGACAGGGAGAATTAATCAAAATAAATCACACTATAGAATTTTAGATAAATAAAAAAATGTATGTTGTGGGTATTTATAAGAAAATAATAATCTTTTTCATACTAAATTATCTATCAGAAAAGTTAGTGTTCAACAGATCTTTTTTTAATGTTGGTATAACATGAAGTATGTAACATTTCATTTGTAATACAATGCAAACGTTAAAGCAAACTATAATAGACTGCAGATGACTTCTGTAGGTAGAATCAGGGGATGCCTAGATAGGAAGCATAAGGGCTAATAATAATTTTAAAACACTTTTCTTATGAAAGTGCTTGTCTTATTTGTTCCTTCATTGACCCTTTTCATACTTATCTAAGCCATATTGATTGGCTGAAAGTAATAGTTACCAGGCGGCATCAGAAAAGGGGTAAATACAAGTTTTAGCTTCAAATGACATTTCATCCTAATCCACAGGGAAAATTTCAACAAATCTTCATACTGTGAATGCATCAGTCGGTCCAGTACAGTCAATCAATAGGAAGACAGTGTACTGTAATGAATGATCGTGGTGGGATTATCATAGAGCTATTGGGTAATATAATCATTAATAAAAGTGCAATGTGAACCAAATGATCAATTCGGAGTTCGGGTCAATGATTTTTCACAACACCAACAATACATTATGATCTTGGAAACATTTCATCAAAGCCTGATGCGTCATTTCTTGTCTTTCATGTTCTTCTTTTAGATAAATATTACCATATGCATCTGCATCTCCTCTTAAACGATCGCAATTCTACCATCGATACTTTCAGTACTTTGATTTAATAATTCTCAAATCATGTTTTGTTCACAACTTATCCAAGGGACGTCATTCCAGTGAGTCTATCACGTGATATATGTGATGCATTTCTCCTGGCTATATTGATCGCCTTTGTTGCATGGAATAGTCATGGCTAAACGGATATTCTTCGGGAAAAGGATTCGGAAGATTGACAAACTGAAATGTTTCCAATCGTTTTTGTTGTTGTGTGTTTCATAATTTATAAATCAACTCGCATAACGCCTCTCGTTGACCGTGCAAATCAACCTGATGGTGTTTCAATGCAAAAAGTATGCATTGGTCAAACGGAGCTCGGTGAAAAGTTAAATGCTTTGTCTAAAACGGCCATGAACAAGAACAGTGCTGGGCGCAACACCGTTCCACCAATCTCCGATTTCGTTACACAGCCTCTCGTTGACCGTGCAAATCAACCTGATGGTGTTTCAATGCAGAAAGTATGCATTGGTCAAACGGAGCTCTGTGAAAAGTTAAATGCTTTGTCTAAAACGGCCATGAACAATGACAGTGCTGGGCGCAGCACCGTTCCATTTCGTTAAACAGCCATGTGTGGACAGAATTACATCCTCGATTGAGTTATATAACAATGGTGAATGTGTAAGGACGTTACGAAGGAGTTCAGATGAGTTACTAGCATCTAGTAGTGAATGTGTCAGTCTATCTGTAGCCGATATCAAGACTCCGATTTGTATTTACAGTTCCACAGTAGACAAATACATCTCGTGGAGTCTTCGGAACACAGGGTCATGGGAAGCATCCTTACTATTAAACATCGTCCGATTGTTGAAGATAAACAACGACAGCGTGTTTCTTGATCTAGGGTGTAACATCGGTGCATTCACACTAGCCGCCGCTAAGGCTCACACACACGTCGTAGCGGTTGATCCGCTGTTGGGTAACCTGGACTTGCTAGCAAAGTCTCTTCAACTCGGTAGCCTAACGAAAAATGTAACTTTGGTGTGGAATGCTGTATCATTTAATTATTCTACGGTTACGCTACAGAAATACCAAGGTAATGTGGGTGGTACGGCCATCAAATTCGAACCATCAGAAGCAGACGACATTCGTGACAGTGTTAACACTGTCAAACTGGACGATTTACGAGAACTGTTTATCGGTAAACCGACGATTATCAAAATGGACGTAGAAACGCAAGAAATGAATGTTCTACTCGGTGGCAAACAATTCTTCAAGATGATTGATGTGAGGGTCGTTCTCATGGAGTTTAACTGGCATAAAGACAAACCGTCGGGAATTGAAATAATCGTTTATATGGAGAGTCATGGCTTCAAACCTTTCTCGGACAGTCATGGTCACCAGCCATTGTTGTTTGAAACAAGAGGGCGATGGCCCGGTGAAGTGTTCTTTTTAAAACAGTAATATTTCCAGGACTTTTTTCATAATATTTAACCCATCACCTGATGTGAACAATTTAGACTCCTTTCAGACTGAAAACCTTGAAAAGTGGAAAATGTGGACAAATGAAAATATTTTATCAGACAGTTTAATAAAATCTCATTGAGACATAATTATGACTCTTCTGTAGAGGGGATAATAATCCTATATCAGAAAAAGTTAAATTGGAATTAAATCATTTCCATATACATTCGAAAACATTGCGTGGAAAGAATCATGTGCTTACTTTGAGCAATGTCTCCTTTCACCACAACATTTTCAAAGGTCATCTGATGCATAAACATCAAAAGTTGTTTGAATTTGGGAAAGAGATTGTTCCACTTAAATCCTTACCAGAAAAAATGTGTTCATCCCTGTTTTTATGTTTGAATCAATGTTTCGTAAAATGCTTGATAAAACGACAAAATAGATTTTTGCTAGCGACATGGTAAAACATACCATTGGGGTCGTAACTTACTGGTTTAGTTACGAATCGGTTATACATGGTGTGGCAGATCTTTATCTACACATGTCATAAGAGCATTAGATGTTGTGAGTTCGAACCCCAGCTTGGCCAACATTATTTCCGCAGATTGACAAAATGCAGCAAGCGTCATATGTCTTCCCGTCCATGGGCTAAACCCTTTCCCTCATATAGACGTGTTCTGACGCCTCTGCAGCAGACGGCTTTTTGAAAACATAGTGACAAAATAAACAATTGCACAAAACATGCAATTTCTCCTTTTGCCACAATGTTTTCCACTTTTTGTCATCGGTTATCCATTCAATTATGGAGATTTTCTATGTTTTGACAAAAAACGTTCAAAGTCGTCTGCTGCAGAATTGTCGCATGAGGGAAAGGGTTAAAGACTATGTGGAAAAGCAGCGTCAGAAGCTTGAAAAGACTGACGTGTTGAGTACTCGTGTGTGTCATGCACAATTTGTTTCAACCGGCCTGCTCTATCGGTCATTCTTTTCTAGGCCTGCTCTATCGGTCATTATTTTCTAGGCCTGCTCTATCGGTCATTCTTTTCTAGGCCTGCTCTATCGGTCATTCTTTTCTAGGCCTGCTCTATCGGTCATTCTTTTCTAGGCCTGCTCTATCGGTCATTCTTTTCTAGGCCTGCTCTATCGGTCATTCTTTTCTAGGCCTGCGCTATCGGTCATTCTTTTCTAGGCCTGCGCTATCGGTCATTCTTTTCTAGGCCTGCGCTATCGGTCATTCTTTTCTAGGCCTGCGCTATCGGTCATTCTTTTCTAGGCCTGCTCTATCGGTCATTCTTTTCTAGGCCTGCGCTATCGGTCATTCTTTTCTAGGCCTGCTCTATCGGTCATTCTTTTCTAGGCCTGCGCTATCGGTCATTCTTTTCTAGGCCTGCGCTATCGATCATTCTTTTCTAGGCCTGCGCTATCGGTCATTCTTTTCTAGGCCTGCTCTATCGGTCATTCTTTTCTAGGCCTGCGCTATCGGTCATTCTTTTCTAGGCCTGCTCTATCGGTCATTCTTTTCTAGGCCTGCGCTATCGGTCATTCTTTTCTAGGCCTGCGCTATCGATCATTCTTTTCTAGGCCTGCGCTATCGATCATTCTTTTCTAGGCCTGCGCTATCGGCCATTCGTTTCTAGGCCTGCGCTATCGGCCATTCTTTTCTAGGCCTGCGCTATCGGTCATTCTTTTCTAGGCCTGCGCTATCGGTCATTCTTTTCTAGGCCTGCGCTATCGGTCATTCTTTTCTAGGCCTGCGCTATCGGTCATTCTTTTCTAGGTCTGCGCTATCGGTCATTCTTTTCTAGGCCTGCGCTATCGGTCATTCTTTTCTAGGCCTGCGCTATCGGTTATTCTTTTCTAGGCCTGCGCTATCAGTCATTCTTTTCAAGGCCTGCGCTATCGGTCATTCTTTTCTAGGCCTGCGCTATCGGTCATTCTTTTCTAGGCGGTTAACTTTAACTCGCTACAACGCTTTTATCAATTAAGTTATCATTTAAGTGCAAATGGTTTCTTAAAAGATAATAAACCCTTTACAACCAATATACGCATTTTGAAGCATTTTTAGCAGACAAATTTTGAAAACATCGTGACAAAAGAAGAAATTGCTCAAAACTAGCAATGTCTCCTTTTGCCACAATGTTTTTCAACTCTATTTAATAGTAAAACTCTCATTTATTGAGATTGTTCATGTTTGTGTTAATAAGTTTTGAAAGTCGTCTGCTGCAGAATTGTCCGGAAATGGTTAATCTTCCTTTTTTTTATATTTCGAGAAAAAAAAATGATTTGGATTGTCTTTTTTAGGTTGAATTTCATATAAACAAAGAACAAAATAAATTTAAAAAATTAAATTCACTTATAATCGATTTACCAAATATCAATATTGATATTCCTGGTCTCGCAAACAACAATATTTTATTTACAATGTGATATTCATTTCCTGAGAATATATTTAGATTTGTAATTCATGAAAGTTCGGAAATGCTCTCGATTCGATTCGAAGTGTTATGACTCTCATAAAGTCAATTGTGGAGTATCCGATTTCAATCCGAATTTGTTGATTTACCAAATGCAACCAGTCATAACAGAACTACCCATGCGGCATAATTCTGAGAAATAATTAATGCATTTGGTTCCAGATTGTTAACAATCTGTTAATCTATGGGGTATTTTTTTTTTTTCTTTTTCAAAATAATGTTATGGTGTACAATAGTACATAAATATTGCATGGCTTCCAGTGTGACAGTACATATTGTCAACATGAGGAAAATACTGTTACCCGAGGCGGACCTAATTCGTTTTCATTTGCAGTCTTGTAGTAATAAATACGCGTATGAAAATCTTGAATCGTTTTGGAAAACAATGCGTCAAAAGGAAATCTCTTTTTCTAAGTTTCATGGGGAACGCAAGCATACGGGAATCTCTCCGTTTATCATACGTGACGGCAAGAAATATTTTTGATAAAAACCTCAGACAAGCTCAAAGAAAGTATAATAAGTCTCTGTCTGATGACATTGAGAATTATTGTTCCAACAATCCTCGAGAATTTTGGAGTCATATTAAAAATTTGGGCCCACAGCCTAAGAGTCAAATCCCCATGGAAGTGATTGATAGTCAAAGTAAACTCACTCATGGTGAAGATCACGTGTTCGATAAATGGTCACGGGATTTTAAGGACTTAAATATATAACCCTTCGCAAGTTACTTCATTGTTTGATGATGACTTTTACGAAACAGTCAAGGCCGAAAAACAGTTATTTGAGGATAGAATGTTAGATCCATTATTTGATGCTAATCCATATCTTAACTACACCATATCTAAAGCAGAGGTAGAAAAGGTTGTTTATTCGGCTAAAAATGGAAAAAGTGTTGGACCCGATAAAATACCGTATGAAGTCTTGCGAAATCCTACAATGATAAGCGTACTACACGAAATGTTTAACTTGTGTCTTGACACGGGTATACTTCCTACTATGTGGCGACAATCGCTCATTTCCCCCATACTTAAGGATAAACATAGTGATAATCGGATTCCTTTGAATTACCGAGGGATTAGTTTAATATCAACGGTCAGTAAGTTATATTCGTGCATTTTAAATAGGCGTTTCAAAACTTACTTAGAATGCCAAAACTTGTTATCAGACGAGCAAAATGGTTTTAGACCAAATCGCTCGTGTGAGGACCATGTTTTTGTAGCGAACAGCATAATTCGAAACCGTCTAAGCGAGTAAAAGGATACGTTTGGAACTTTTATTGATTTACAAAAAGCTTTTGAATTTGTCAATAGAGACATGCTTTTATATAAAATGCTATCTAAGAACATAGACGGAAAGTTTTATAACTCAGTAAAATCGTTATTGACTAATACAGTGTCTTCTGTTAAACTAAACGGAAAACTGACGGACTGGTTCCCGGTTACGTCAGGGGTTCGTCAGGGGGACCAGAACTCACCGACTTGCTTTGCTTTCTTTATAAACGAGCTAATTGACGGATTAAAGACTTTGCATAAAGGGGTCAAGTTTGGGGATAAAGAAATATGCTGTCTTTTCTATGCAGACGACATTTTAATTTTGAGCGAAAATGAGGCCGATATGCAGAACATGCTAGACTATATTCAACATTGGTGCAGAAAATGGCGTTTACTCGTAAACAAAACAAAGACTAATGTAATGCACTTCAGAAATAAAGGCAGGGAAAGGAGCAATTTTGAATTTAGTCTAGGTGGTTCTGTACTGAATTTTACAACAGTATATAAATACTTAGGAGTTTATTTTCATGAAAACCTTACTCATGATAATGCAATTGATATATTATCAAAATCGGGTGGTAGAGCATTGGGGTCAGTTATTTCAAAAATACACAGTAATAAGAACATTGGTTATCAAACATATAGTAAATTATGCGACTCATGTGTTGTCCCAGTGATAGATTATTGTTCAGGGGTAATTGGTTTCAAAAGTCATGCAAAAATTTATAACATCCACAATAGAGCTATACGGTATTTCTTAGGTGTGCATAAATTTGCGCCAATTGTGGCGATTACCGGAGATATGGGGTGGTTATCACCTACGCACAGACGTTGGCTAAACATGATTCGATTATGGAACAGATTTATCAAAATGGATGAAGCTCGACTTACGAAAAATATTTTTAATTATGATAACGATGTTTCAGGCAAAACATGGACTTCAGAAATTAAATCTATTTTTCAAACTATAGGATTTTTGGATAATTATACAAACAAAAGAATAGTAGACATGAAACAAGCAGAAGAGTCTCTTAAAAATAAAAATTCAAAGGACTGGTCTCATAAAATACAGTCAGTTTCAAAAATTGAGAAACTATATTACTTTCAAAAATGATTATTGTATGGAAAAGTATCTGATCTCAAACCTGTCTAAGTTAGAAAGATCTCACCTTGCACAGTTTAGATTTGGCATTTTACCTATACGAATAGAAACCGGAAGATTTACAAGGCTTAACATATCGGAAAGGGTCTGTCAAATTTGTAATAATGGTTCAATTGAAGACGAGATCCATTTTCTTTTGACGTGTCCTGCCTATGACGATCTGAGAGGATCGCTCATCAGCAGGGCACAGCAAAAGAACCCATCATTCAACACACTTTCTAACATAGACAAGTTTAAATTTAGTGTTTTCGAATTATATAATCAAGTTGCCAAATTTCTTGTCGGATCAATGAAAAAAAGACGTGGTTTTCTATATAAATGAATAATTCTTATGCATGTATATTATAATCTTTCAATTATTGTTTTTCTTTCTTCTTTCTTCTTCTTTCTTTTTCTTTCTTCTCCTTTTATCTCTTTTTTACCTTATATGTAAATATTGTTTATTAAAAGTGACGTATAGGCCCTACGCGGCCGGGTGTTTATATTGTTTGATGTTTGTATTTGTAAAATATGTACACATGTCACTATAATAAAATATTACTTACTTACTTACTTAGTAATCATATATCATCGCAAACAATACACTGAATGGTTCTAAACAAAATGACGGTTCATATGGTGAACTTTACAAATACTCATGTAGAGCAATATTTTTCGAAACTTTAGAGGCGCTACACAACCAAGTTGTCTCCAATGTGGAGCTGGATCAATAACAGGAACATGAACATTGAAAATATGCAGTATTTAACCCATTCCCTCATGCAGACGCTTAATGACATCTCAGCAGAGGACTATGAAAACATTGTGGCAACGATGAAAATATCACTTTTTGCCACAAAGTTTTAACTCTATTCAATATTTAATGTCTCGTTAATGGATATTTTTCACATGTTTGTCAAGATGTTTCAGAGTCGATGGCTGCAGATATGTTGCATGTTGGAAAGGGAGGGGGTTAACATATCTGAGAGAGATAAAGAGAGCTGGCATGAGAACAACATATTTTGTGAGGTTCTGTCGAAATCAGACTCGTGTGGGAGATTAAGAGCTAACAGAGGATGGATCTTTTCTGCAGGGATCACATGAATAAATGAATGAATGTATAGTGTTTTAAGGCGCATCGACAGCTAAGGGATCACAGGGGAATATATGTTTACATGAACGGGGTTGTGTATAGTATGGCCACTCTGGGTAAATACATGTAGTACATTTACTTCAAATAGCTTGGTAAAAGAAGGCACAACTGAAAAGCCGTATATAAATTGATATTGTGAGAAGTAAATATGAAATATTGTGGTAGTGTAGTCAATCAGACTTGTTGAACTGTTTTCATTATTACATAACATACTGTAAGTACATAGACTTAACCAAAGATAGAAAGAGTCCAGTTACACTTCAAACATATCGGGTAAAACAATTGGACAATATCTATAAATGAATGAATAGAATTGCTGTAAATTTACTTATTGTTATCATAGATTGCTGTATGCTATAAGGTTATGTATTGACTAGGCACGGAAAAGGTAACACACATATGTTAATGAGTTTTACTGATATTGTTTTGTGTATGTGTCTGTACGACGCATGAATCTTTGGTTTAGGGTAGGTATACAATCCAATTGACAATCGTTTGTTTACGGACAGTTAGGCCATAAGGAATAATTCATCTAAAGAGCTATTGTATTGCCAACAATGAACGTGTTTCTTTCATAGCGGCCATGGTATAAAGCAACCGATACAAATATTTAGAAGCTTAGGAAAATTAACTTCAAGGAATTGAACCTTGTAAAGGAAGTATATGAATGTTTGCGAATATGTTCAGAGTCATCGGCTGCAGATATGTTGTATGTTGAAATTGGTTAATACATCTGAGAGAGAGAAAGAGAGATGGCATGAAAGCTACATATTGTGTGAGGTGCTGTCGAGATTAGACTCTTGTGAGAGAATAAAAGCCAAGGAAGATGGATCGATCTGGGTGGATCTTTCCTGCAGGGATCACAGGGGAATATACGTTTATATTAATATCGTTGCGTATAGAGTATGGCCTCTTTGGACAAATGGTTCATATACTTCAATAACTTGGTAAAAGAATGCACAACTGAAAAGTAGGTGTCTGTACGACGCATGAATCTTTGGTTGAGGGTAGGTATACACTCCAATTGACGATCGTTTGTGTACAGACAGTTAGGCCATAAGGAATAATTCATCTAAAAAGCTCTTGATTTGCCAACAATGAACGTGTTTCTTTAATTGTGGCCAATGGTATTGCGCAACAGATACAGATATTTAGAAGCTTAGGGAAATTAACTTCAAGGAACTTAACCTTGTAAAGAAAGTATATGAATGTTGGCCAATATGTTTCAGAGTCATCGGCTGCAGATATGTTGCATGTTGAAAAGGTTTTAAGCATATGAGAGAGAGAAAGAGAGCTGGTATGAGAACAACATATAGTGTGAGGTGCTGTAGATCAGACTCGTGTGGGAGAATAAGAGCCAAGAGGGGCTGAACAGATATGTGTGGATCTTTTCTCCAGGGATCACAAAGGAATATATGATACAATGAATGTTGTTGTGTATAGAGTAAGGCCACTTTGAGCACATGGTACATTTAGCCTCAATATCTTAGTAAATATAGGCACAACTGTAAAGCTGTATAGAAAATGATATTGTGTGAAGTAAATATGAAATATTTTGGAAGTCACACAGACTGCAAGTACTAATAGACATATAAATTGAACCAAATAGAGAAAGAGTCCAGTTACACTTCAAACATATCTGATAAAACAATTGGAAAATGTCTATAAATGAATTAATAGAATTTCTGCAAATGCACAAATATGCATCTGCATGTTGGGATCTTCAGCGCTTCACAATGTCTTTTGGTAATTTAATCCTTTCCCACATTCAAAGAATCAGCCGAAGTCTACTTTTAAAACATCTAAGCAAAGTTATGGAAAACCTCTAAAAATGACGTCAATGTTTCAAACAGAGGTCTGCTGCATACTTGTCAAAATGCGTCTGCAAGTTGGAAAGAGTCAACAAACATATATTGGTTAGAAATAGCTGTTATGTCAAATTATAATCGTCCAACTAATCACCTACTAAATGCGCAAAATGGTTCTATCTCCCTAATATTTCTGTCGTTTACGGTCTTCGTCTATGTTTATGTTCTAATGCTGTCTTAGTATCACTTCATGCACTTAAATTAGTAACTACTTCACCAAGTATTTCACCAATTTATCTACCACTGATATTATCATTAATAGCAATTTAATTACTCCAACTTAATTTGCAGACAGTTGGGAGACAATTCTACCAAATTCTGTTCCATTTCATCCCTGACTATAGTTAGAGGGGGTACATTGTTTTTCACAAGTCAGTAAGTACCTCACTAGGGAGGTTGGGCATGACCAGTAGATGACCTTTATTGGTCTTGAAGTCAACCGTCGAAGGTCAGGGTGGGAGTACACGTATATTACTTAGCACTTGTTGGTTTGTCTTTCCGTCGGTAGACACAATCTTGTCTCATTGATAACTTGATATTGCTAAGACCTACATTACTCAACCTTATCAGGGGGTTAGGCATGACCAGTAAATGACCCCTATGGTTTTAGCTCAAATGTTCAAAAGAGGGGGAATATTGCTTTTCACAAGTCAGTAAGTACCTCACTAGGGAAGTTGGGCATGACCAGTAGATGGCCTTTATTAGTCTTGAAGTCATCCGTTCAAAGGTCAGGGTGGGGTGGGAGTACACGTATATTACTTTGCACTTGTTGGTGTGTCTGTCCGTCAGTAGAAAAAATATTGCCTGATTGATAACTTGATATTGCTAAGACCTACAGTACTCAACCTTGGCAGGGAGAGGGAGGTGTTTAAGCATGACCAGTAAATGACCCCTATGATGTTAGCTCATATGTTCAAAGGTCAAGATCAGTGGACTTGAACACGAAGGTCTTGTCCGATTGTAGAATGCGTGGGTCAAATGTCCTTAAATTTGGCAGGGAGGTTGGGCATGGCCAGTGAATATATCCATATTGATTTAGGTTTTTTTACGCAGGAAGGTATTTGTAACGTCGAAAATTGTAGCGAAAGACTTTTGACCCAACAGTTTATGTCTATTAATCTTAGTGTGCATTTATTCCAATTTTCACAACTCCCTACTCCTGTTTGTTTAAAACTTTCCTAATTCCTTAAAGAACCAGTAAGTTACCATTTTGGGTTGCCTTGATCCGTCATTGGCTCCACCTGAATAAACCAACATTTGTGGATTGCCTCTGTCCCTGAATAAACCGACAACCTTCGTGGTTTGCCTTGATCCGTCATCTGGTACAGATATAACCACTATGTAGACAACAGTAATAGAAAGTTGGAATTTCCTAAGGTAAAGCTTTATTCTAGAGAGAGGCATCAAAATGTTGTCTTGCGTGCAATTGTACAATTTTCACACCTGAAGAACAGTGTATTAAACTAATGTGTCATTCTCCACAATTAACTTAGAATTATCTTGTCTGGTATTGGGTTCGTTTCAAATGATGCTATCAGTCCGTTGTAGACCAAAGGTTGTGATTGATAACTGGATAATGCTTGGACCTATACTATAGTTATCTGGGAAATTAAACAAATAGGACCAAATTGTCTACCTTTTGTAAAAAGTGTGCAATGGTGAGATCAGTAGCAGAAATAAGTGAAATACTAAATGGGTATACAGTATACAGAAGTTCATCAAGCGATACAAAGCCATCGGTCTTAAGCATAAGAGTACGAGACAGAAAATAAATGCATTTTGTGCAGTCTGGAGGAACTTAGAAAGACTACAAATAGTATTTCTGTTCATATCTCGAACAACATAGGACCTAATAGATGCTGATAATTTTATCAACAAAATAGACACAAGGAGCATGTATTGCTCGAAAGGAGAATGTGTAATGTTATGGCTAGAATACTGTTAAGTAAATGAATAAATTATAGAAGAAAGAAAAGCACAGCTCTGTAGTGCTATGTTGATATTGGCCGGATTTTTATATTGGGAGATGTCAAATTGGAATCTCCAATGTAAAGCTGGGTCAATAAGGGACATTATTAATATTGAAAAGATGCAGTATATAAGGTCTGAGTTCCGCCATCTGGGA
>JASEVX010000005.1:36073764-36098886 GCA_031761405.1 Serripes groenlandicus
GGCCACTCCATGATAAAACCGGTGATAGTGACAACTTCTTCGATTTTTGGATTTTCACATTTTCATATAGTCCAACCTGTCTAGTTTTGTTTGATATATATGTGGATTTCGTATTAGGAATATTGACGCCGTAAGGGGCGTCAAAGAAAGACATGTGTTACTTATTGTTGAAATGACGTCGAAGTTATTTTGATAATTTATGCTCGACGCTCAAACACTTTCGTCATTTACAGTAACGTTATTCGTAATATTATCAAAATGGTTTGAGTATATTTTAAGTTAGTCAACGTATAACTTCACCTGTAAAGCAGTATTACATTGAACAGAGTTCAAAACAGTCGGAAATCACAAAAGATTAAAATAATTACAAAATAGCAAAACATCGTGAAAAGAGCAAAACTTAAGGTTTTTAAAATCGTCTGCTGCCGGAGATGTGTTATTCTGGGATTAGCAAACATCACTTTTATGATGTTTTGCTCTTTTCACGATGTTTTGCTATTTTGTAATTATTTTAATCTTTTGTGATTTCCGACTGTTTTGAACTCTTTAAAATGCACCACTGTTCAATGTAATACTGCTTTACAGGTGAAGTTATACGTTGACTAACTTAAAATATACTCAAACCATTTTGACGCGTATGCAGCAGACGACTTTCGAACAATTAAGCTAATTTCTTCTTTTGTCACAATGATTTAATGACTATTCAATAATGTTACTTTCATTTGTAGCGATATTCTTTAGTTTGGCCAATTTATTCTCAGTGTCGTCTGCAGCATATGTGCTGTTTGGACTTTAACTCGCATAATTGAGCCGAAGCTGGCGATTTTCAGGCGACTCGCATATGAGTGCGGTTAATACTTGGGTGAAACTACACGCATATCTAAAATCTTCATTGTCCGCTTTCAAGTAGTATAAAACTAGCAGTAAAATTAGCATTGCAGTCTCTCGGGTATTAATTCAAGCTCTTTATTGCAAGCCTTTCTGCGGAGATGTAATAAGATCCCAAGTCGCCAGACGGAACTTACATTAACCTTTTCACACATACAAGAAATCTACAGCAGACGACTTTGAAAATATACCGTGTCAAACACTTGAAAAAAAATCTCCATTAAAGATGGCTTAATTGTTAAATCAAGTTAAAAACAGCGTGGCCAAAGGAGAAACTATTGCGTCAAAATGCGTCTACGGGTGGGAAAGAGTTAAAAATGCCTCGATTGTGTAGTGGTAGAGAGTTCACCTTGAGTGCGGGAGGTTGCGTATTCGATCCTCGGACGTATCGATTGTGTAGTGGTAGAGAGTCCACATTGAGTGCGGGAGGTTGCGTATTCGATCCCCGGCCGTATCATACCAAATTCTTTTAAAAGGCAGTCATGGCTTCCCCTCCTTGACGATCAGGATTGTGGGGAAAGCATTACGACTAACTCGCTTGTATCAGGATACATGGTAGTACTAGTAACCTATCCTATACCTTTCCCACATACAGCTAATCTTCAGTAGACGACTTTGAAAATATGGAAAATCTCTTTAATTGTAGGTATCATTTCCAAAAAAGTTGAAAACATTGTGGCAAAAGGAGAAATTGCTCGTTTTGAGCAATTTCTCCTTTTGTCACAATGTTTTCAAAAGTCGTCTTCTGCAGATGCGTAAAAATGCGTCTATAGGTTGGGAAGGGTTAACTGAACAATTGTTAAAAGGCCGTACAAATAAAACATTAAACAATCTTCAAAATGATCAAGACGGTTAGGATATGGACTGGTTGTCCATTTCTTGTTTCTGTCTAGTTTTAATACATTGAGGTCTGCACATTAAAATAGTTTTCAGGTCCAAAGTTATGAATGTAACAGTTACTTAATTTTGTATTTTGAGATTTTACATGATACGATATTTGTTTTATAAAGAGTTGTCTGCTTTGAAAAAAAAAGAACAAGCAGCCGCACATAAAGATAAGATATCTGTAAACATGGAATTGTAATTTTGAAAAATAGCCTTTTCCCTCTAAATAATGTATCCTTATTCCACGATGTTTTCAAAGGTACACATGCTACACATTTTGTCAGAAGTCGTCTATCATAGGGAAAGAAAAAAACGCGTTAGAAATCCCATTTTAGTAATATCTTAAAACCTGTATTTTATCATTTTGTGTTGAAAAAAGACCCGTTCTTTACACTATATAGTAATGACGAAGTTGATATGGAACGACTATACAATCCTACACATAATCATTGACACTGACGTCATTGTTTTGTTTAAAAAACTAATCAAATAAAAACATGATTAACATAGTCATAGCTTCGCAACATGATAAGAAGGCCAATTCTCAAAATAAGCTAAAAATGGACGTCATGATCACAGCGGTGCTTACACCTATGGAAAACAAGTATTTCCTGCGCATCCATGCTAAGAATCTGAATGGTAAGTTTCTTGAAATCGTCCTTGACTTATTGGTGATTAGTGCAGATCCAGATAAGACAGTGCCGGTGCGCTTGCTGGTCTGGATCTATGGTTACAATTGCCTTACGGTTTATATACGCCGAGCGCCGTTATCAGGTTTATTTTATAAAGTAATATATCTGTCTACATCATGCACATTTTCTAACAACTACAAAAACAGTTACCATTACACTTGATTTTAATACATGTTATTGTTCTTTATTTCCCCGCCAATGAAGGCACAGATGAACATGCTATGACTCGACTGTTTTTTTTATTTGTTGGCATGTTGTTTGGCCAACTTTCTTCCTTCTTTCGCCGTCAAATTTAATTTCATGCAACATAATGTAAGCAGTATTTATTATTTTTTTCTCCATGAAAGCGAGAAATACACTGTTTAAATAGAACGCAGAGCGCATTTGAATGAAAGAATGAAGCATTTTAAGAAAGTAAGAAAGAACCCAAAACCATTCTCATAATTGGTAAAATATAAAGACGACTAAAATGTCAACTGATATGGATATATTCTTTTGTATTCATTTCAGAAATACCAAGCTATGTAATTTTCTTCAACTTACTATGTAATTGTCAAACCAAACATCGCATTATGTACATTAAATTGAATTATTTAAGTCACAACATTAGTGCCGGTTTCAAATGTTATATACAAAGGGAAACTACTCCACACATACACTTATTTTAATCTAGTAATTATAACCTCCCCTTCCTAAAGACTCTGTTTGGTACCGCTCCGTCTGTCGATTAGACATTATCAATTCCCAACAAGTATCAGGACCCATATACACTAAATTTTTGGGATAGGGGCGTTTCGCGCCTATCCCATACTCAGGCTGCTTTCGAAAAGTCGGATTAAAGCTGCAACCACAGTCCACATGTGTATACCTACACCAACATCGAGTTTTGATTGGTTAGAATCTGCATTTTCAACGATTTCATTGGTTCGACCGAATCACGAAAAACCATCCGCTTGCATTAATTAATGATACAAAATAGTTCAAACGAGTGAAACACACTCTGAACTATGATTGACCTTAATGTCAGTGGTGTAAGGTAACGTCGACCGTGCTGTGACCCCATTAGTTTACAACAGTCGACTTACATAGAGAAATGTGCAAATCACTGTAAATAAAATTATTGAAAGGAGTTGAAACCATTGTGGCAAAAGTATAAATTGCCTACGATAAGCAATTTCTCCTTTTGTCACAATGTTTCCGATTGTCGTCTGCTGCACATGCATCTGTAAGCGGGAAATGGTTACATCCTCCCCATGGAAGCTGAACCCTTTCCGTGATAATATAACAGTTCGAATATTGAAATATTGTTGAAAATGGAGCTATTGCTGACAATGAACAATTTCTCCTTTTTACACAATGCTTTCAAACACGTTTCAAATTCATTCTTTTCATATTTAAACGTTTTACTGTGGACATTCTTTTACTCTATCTCCTTTCCGGACACATTTTGAATAACATGCTAGAGATTAATGATAACGAGCAATTTCGCCTTACATCAAGAGGAAAAATATATAGTTTATACATAGCCTTGTGGAAAAAGAGGAAATGGGTCACGAATAACCATTCTGCAGCCGTCTGCTGCACATGCGTCAAAAAGCGACTTTAAACGGGAAAGGATTGAACTGCAGATGCGTAAAAATGCGTCTTTAGGTTGGGAACGGTCTCACCGCTACTGGAGAATTGTTGGTAAAACAGGTCGCGTGTTGTGTTGAATATTCTCACGTGTCGCTAAAATTATAATGTATATGCATTTGCGCTAATTGAGGATTCAACGTGTAATCTAGTCCTAGACGTATTTGTTGACAAATAAACTAGAAATATAGTCTAAATAGGTTTTTGTAAATAAACCTTGTACGGTCCCATTTCGGAGATACAATTAATTTGCAAATACTTTACAAATACCATAATCTAAGCTTTCCTAAGCACAGACGTGTTTTGACGCATCGAACCAGTCTTCTGTAATCAATACTTTATAAGTTGTCTCTGTCTGTAAAGCTTGGAGGTATAATCTGGTGTCCGGCCGGCTGTCTGCCTGAATGTGCATTCGTCCGTACGTCATGGATTGCATGTATTGGTCAAAACGTTGTTTTTGTATGGCAGATTTATTTGAAAGTGGTCACACTTATACCGTGTGATCAGGAGAACGGCAAAATACTAGGTACATAACTCTGGTCTGCTTATCTTAGTTATCTTCATTTTTCCTTATTTAGTTCAGCGATTGTCTCAATTAATTTCCATTGTATCCATTTCAAACTTGGTTTGTAGGTAACTTGTGACCTACACATTTGCAGTGCACCATTACCATAACTTTAGCATGCTGCGTTTGGAGTGTGTATATTTTTGTCTTTTCATGTTCTCACTTATTATATGACTTTCGCATGCAACACATGCGTTCCGTGAAATGCCCTTGTTTCGTTAATGAGTGACTGTCTGTCCGTCTTTGTGTTCATCCATCCGCCCGTCTGTCCGTTACGGTTTGCATTAATGGGTCAAAACTTTGTTTCTGTTTCGCGGATCCATTTCAAAGTCGTCACACGTATACATTGGGATTAAGAGATCGATACAATATTTTGAACACAAATCTGATCCGTTTTATTTAGGTGTAAAACTCATTTTTCATTTCTTCGGTTATTGTCTCAATAGATGTCCAATGTATCAATTTAAGACTTGTTGTATAGGAAACTCAGAGCTACAGATGTGCAGTGCAAAAGAAACATAACTCTAGCATGCTTTCGATTGTCTTTCATTTATCAGCATGATTACAATATACATTGTGAATCTTTAGTGATTTCTGAACTGGAAATATTTTAATAAAGGGTCGCTGCTCAGTTTTTTGTCAATCTTTTTATTTTGTTTATACAAGAAAAGGGTAAAACTTTGATAAATTAGGTATTTGTATTGTATAGGCAGGCAATATGTGTGCTTTGCACATTTTTGGTTTGGTTTGTTAAAAGGTCATTGTTTCAACAATGTTTGTCTATATTATCTATGCCATATATTTTCAACTTACATATGCCCCTATACCATCAGCGCTTTCAGCGCTTTGATTCAGCCATACTGCCCGACTCAATCAGAATAGACGCAATCTAGTCCGAAAATCGAATTACGACGGGTTGGTGAATACGGGCCGAGATTTAGTACGGTGACCAGTTCCTACATACAAACGTATTTGAAGAATCTTCAGCGGACGACATCTAGGAAGATTGTGACGAAATGAGATTTTTTTAAGAATGAAAGCTTTATTCAGTGTGGCGATCACATTAATATTAAAACAAAATCACACTTTATAACAACAATATTCCCAAACCCATTTCGTTTGCACGTTAAGACGACCACGCAGTGACGTCTTTTCGCTTTCTGATGTTGCTATAGTGATTAGAATTACTCCTGGTGCAGACTACTTTTTTTACGAAATGTCTTTTTTGTTTTTTTTTAAAATATTATGGAAAAATTAATATGGAATTTCACTTTTTTTCTCGCAAGTATGAAGCTTCACGAAAATTAAATTTTCACCCCTCGCCCCATTTTTCAAATGTTTATTTTTCTGAGACATTTTGAATTTAAATTAAATTGTGTTTATAATATTAATCCATATATTTCAGGGACGTACCTGGATTGAAATCAAGTATACGCACAGACGTGCATGCTCCCCCATGATATTGTTTTAATCCAACATTGCATCTAGTGCATTCTAAGAGCATTTTTTTTAGCACATACAGAAAACATAAACTAGTTTTTAAAATGTTTTCAAAAGTCAAATGTTGCATACATATGCTGTCGGAAGTCGTTTATATCAGGTAAAGAATGAACGCTCATCCTGCTGAGTGAATCATCCGTTATTTCAGATATGTTCTCGCCCTATGATATATTGATTGATTAGGGTTTAACGCCGTTTTCAACCATTTTGCAATCATATCAATGCGGCAAGTTCACTTACTCATGCGTTTTCCACATAGACTATAGGCCCATTGGTGGAAAACGAATGGCGCGAGTCACAGTAACTTTTGTCAAACGTCGGAAAGAATTTAGGATGAGTTCTAACTCGCAACTCCTATATTGACATCGCGCGTCGCTACCGATTGAGAAACAGGGGCTAGGCTCTCGTCCAATGATCTACTCATTGAATATTAGGCGAAACAGAGCAAACAATGACTGGACGTTTATGTATAGACATATCTTTATCTTCCCTGTTGGTTTATGTGGTTTTAAATCGAACATTCCAGGAAAGGAACAATCACAAAATACAATACGTATCTTAAAGGATGCACGGTTAATTCCGATGATAAAGCTTGTTGATATTAAGTAGGCGTATTGTAGGAAGACTATCCATATTTTTTCAGACCTTAATCTTTCAAGAAAGCACGCCAAATGGTTCGGAGTTCTAATACTGATTTAAGAACATGAATTATGCCCCTCATCTAGTGCTCTGATAGCGTGCAAGTGCTACTAGATATGATATGTTTGTTTAAAAAAAATGGCATACTGTCATGTTTCACGTGTAATTTCTTGTATGTTTAATGTTTGTATTTTTGTAACTTGTAATTTGTTGAATAAATAAATTAAACTATATATATATAAAAGGTGTACATGCATGCTTACTTTCAGACGTAAATCTTTGTATTAAACCTGTCACAAATGGCTGCAGTTAAATAACAATTTCAACATGTATATCTTTCAGTCACATATTACTCTTTCGATGAAACAGATGACATTAACAACTGTTTTGGAGGTAATGATACATTGCCCAAACCAGTTTTTCATTCATTTTACGGCGTTTCCTGTGTAAATTATCAATGCTGATTTTAAGCTTATCCTTACGCCAGTTCACCCGTCTGGAACACTTCTTACCATGGAGAGGAATAACTACTGCCGCTTTCAAGTTTTGGTATGACCCGACCGTGGATTGATCAGGCTAGAATCCAACCGAGAGGTACATACGATCCATTACATAACAGAGGCGGTTTCTAGGCAGTGTTTCACAACGCGTATTTGAAATAAGCACATACACATCAGCTTCTTTACATGCCAATATAATGGGACGATTCATTTCAGTACCCACAACATAGGCATTGAGTGCCTGATAAGGGGTTTAGTACCTCATCTCGGTGGTGAAGTGGTAGAGCGTTCTACTCGCGTGGTCTTTGGCACTCAGGGTTAGCATTATGACTGAGTGGCTGGTGTCAGGATAAAGGACCAGTAGTACTGGTAATTTACCCAGGAAACGCCCTGATATAACTGAAAAAACGTTGAAAGCGGCTTAAACCACCAAACATTATAGATGCATTATCTAGATATCTGAGCCATGACGATCAACGCGAGGTGTTATTGTACATGTGTACAGGTGACGATTCGTGCGATCCGTTTTTTATTGACTTACTGTCCAGTCTGACCAATTGATGGCAGCACAAAGTATCCCCTCCTTCGCAGAGTTGTCGTTCCTTACACTCACGTTCATGTAGGTAAATGCAATGAGTCGATAGTGTTAGAGATTGTCCTGACCGTTCTGGGCCATCTGAAGCATAGGGACCTGACACGCTATTTGAACGAATAAAAATGTTTAATAAATTTTCCTTTTCTTTTTTTTTCTTTTTTTTTATTAGCGTGCAAGGCCCCTATGATCTGAATTAAACTGTTTCCCAAATCTGGTCTTTAATTATACCTTTCCCACATGTAGACGCTTTCTGACGCCTATGTTGCAGATGACTTTTGAAAACAATGTGACAAAAGGAGAAATTACTCATTATGAGCAATCTCAACTTTTGCCACAATTTTTTCAACATTATTTAGTAATTATTCCTTCGTTTATATGTTTTTGCCCAGATGTTTTCAAAGTTGTCTGCTGTGGATTTTTTATATGTGGAAAAGGGATAATTCTCAACCTACAGTGAATCGCCAGGTGTTTTTCGGCCTGCCTCTGTTTCCGGTACCCTTTGGAGACCGTTGTATATTGTTTATGCATATTTGAAAAAGGTCTAACCAGAGCTGCTCCTAGAATGGTTATAGCTGTGTTGTCCAGGAAAGGCTAGAATTATGGCCTTGCTATCTATTTTTGTCAGAAAATGTTGAAACTCGGTCAATTGAAATTCATGAAAATGTACACAATTTGGCTTGCTGGGTATAAATATACCCAGTGAAAATGAAACATAAACAATCAATATTTAGATGTTTATTGTACTGGAAAGTGAAAACAGTTTTTAACACCTTTGACTATAATATCTTTTATCAGAAGTTCAGCACCTTTAATTTTGATGTGTATCAAATAGTTGGTTACATGTATAAAACACAAACTATTGTTAAACTGTAAACGAAAATACGTTAACTGGTTATCTTAGTATTTTTTTTTGCGGCATAAAAATGCTCGTGCGAAGATTGGAGCTTACCTCTAGTCTGGAATGTGTTCCTCGAATGGGTTTTTCCTGTACTTTTAGTCAGTATATCGTAATATACCATTTCATGGCATTGTAAAATAATTACAGCAGGTGTCTTTTGAAAATAATACGGGAAGATAATGATCGACTCAAATTGCGTCTTTTAAATTCTTTAACCCTTTCTCACATACAAGAAATACGCAGCAGACGACTTTGAACATATTCAATGTTTTCAAAAGTCGTCTGCTTCCGAGGCGTCCGAAAACGTCGTATGTGGGAAAGGGTTACATCTTCGACGCATATGCAGCAGACCACTTATGACCCATTGTGATTTTTGTCACAATGTTGTCAAGTCTATTCAATAATGCTACGTTTACTCATAGAGCTTTCTGATAGTTTTGCCAAATACATTTGTTGCATATAGAAAGGCTAAAAAATGCATATCGAGTGATTAGATCAACTTTATGAAACGTTTTGGGTTTTTAGATAAACGTTATGAAACATTTTGGGTTTTTTGATAAACATTATGAAACATTTTGGTTATTTACAAAAAAAAAAAAAAAAAACAGTTTTGATTATTTAGATAATCATTATGAAACGTTTTGGTTATTTAGATAATCATTATGAAACGTTTTGGTTATTAAGACAAACATTATGAAACATTTTGGTTATTTAGAAAAGAAAAAAGAAAAGAAACGTTTTGGTTATTTAGATAATCATTATGAAACGTTTTGGTTATTTAGATAATCATTATGAAACGTTTTGGTTATTTAAATAATCATTATGAAACGTTTTGGTTATTTAGATAATCATTATGAAACGTTTTGGTTATTTAGATAATCATTATGAAATGGTTTGTTTTTTTAGAAAAGAAAAAAAAATGAAACGTTTTGGTTATTTAAATAATCATTATGAATCGTTTTGGTTATTTAGATAATCATTATGAAACGTTTTGGTTATTTAGATAATCATTATGAAACGTTTTGGTTATTTAGATAAACATTATGAAACATTTTGGTTATTTAAAAAAGAAAAAAAAAAAAAACGTTTTGGTTATTTAGATAATAATTATGAAACGTTTGGTTATTTAGATAATCATTATGAAACGTTGTTGTTATTTAGATAATTATTATATAACGTTTTTGTTATTTAGATAAACGTTATGAAACGTTTTGGTTATTTAGATAAACATTATGAAACGTTTTGGTTATTTAGATAATCATTATGAAACGTTTTAGTTTTTTAGAAAAGAAAAAATATGAAACGTTTTGGTTATTTAGATAATCATTATGAAACGTTTTGGTTATTTAGATTATCGTTATGAAACGTTTTGGTTATTTAGATAATCATTATGAAACATTTTGGTTATTTAGAAAAGAAAAAAATGAAACGTTTTGGTTATTTAGATAATCATTATGAAACGTTTTGGTTATTTAGATAAACATTATAAAACGTTTTGGTTATTTAGATAAACATTATGAAACGTTTTGGTTTTTTAGAAACACATTATAAAACGTTTTATTTAGATTAACATTATGAAACGTTTTTTTTTTTTTAGATAAACGTTATGAAACGTTTTGGTTATTTAGATAAACATTGTGAAACGGTTTGGTTATTTAGATGAAACGTTTTGGTTATTTAGATAAACATTATGAAACGTTTTGGTTCTTTAGAAACACATTATAAAACGTTTTATTTAGACAAATATTATGAAACGTTATTTTTTTTTAGATAAACGTTATGAAACGTTTTGGTTATTTAGATAAACATTATGAAACGTTTTGGTTATTTAGATAAACATTATGAAACGTTTTTTTTTTTTAGAAAAACATTATGAAACGTTTTGGTTATTTAGTTAAAAATTATGAAACGTTTTTTTTTTAGAAAAGCATTATGAAACGTTTTGGTTATTTAGATAACAATTATGAAACATTTTCGTTCTTTAGAAACACATTATGAAACGTTTTATTTAGACAAACATTATGAAACTCTTTTTTTTTTAGAAAAACACTATGAAACGTTTTGGTTATTTAGATACAAATTATGAAACGTTTTGGTTTTTTAGAAAAGCATTGACGTAACGTCAGATGTTGGCGTACATTTTGAAAAAAATGCTACCGAACGACAAACAAAAAAACTAACTTTTCCTATAATAGTAGTTTAAAGTTAAATTTTATATTAGGCAACAGAGCACACCATGAACATTTGCACAATATAAACAGTTTGCAAGTTGTATTTTAGTAACTCATAAAGAAATGACTCGAAATACACGAAAAGCGCACATTATTTGCCGGTGAGATGTAACATAAACGTTGTGCTTACTACATTAAGCTCGCTCTGGTTCTCATCGTTTTGGGCGGTTTGTGTTGGAATAAATGTTGTTTCCGAATTTTAAAAATTACGGTATTTCTTTATCATTCTTTGTTATTGTAATTTTGGGGCAAGGTAAAAGAAAGGATGCTACTTTTCGTAGAATCCTAACTGTAAAAGTATGATAATTATGAAATTAGAAATGTCTAGCCACGATGTAACGCATGCGAATGTTGATGAAAAATTGGCATGTTTGCGTTGTTTAAGCTTTAAGCATTTGCTTGTGTGTTCAGTTACATTTACTAAACTCAGGAAATAAAAAGTACACATCATAGCGTACATGGAAAAATTAATTTCATATACATTTTATGATAGTTTATAGCCTTAATAGAACCTTTGAAAGGTCTAGCCATAATGTAACGCTCGACGTTACAATATTTGATAATGTAACGTCATGTCACCTTCTTAAACATGTACGACAAACAGTGTTCAATAACTTTTGACATAAGAGGAGTTCAAAGTTAAGTTTTATTTTAGACAACAGAGCATACAATGGGCATTTGCACAGTCTATACAGCTAACGTCTAGTAATGTAATAACCTATACATACGTCGGACACAATATAAAAATAAGTAACTAAATAATTAAATAAATAAACAAAAACAAGTTGAACTTCTTCCTTTCTTCCAAACTAAAATAATGTGCTGGATATATTTTAAAGTACGTCTATGTAATCTTCGTTAACGACGTCAAATATTCTATATTTTAGCGTAACGTCGTGTTACGTTTATGTACGCCAACATCTGACGTTACGTCATTATGAAACGTTTTGGTTATTTAGATAACAATTATGAAACGTTTTGGTTAAAAGCCAAATGATTATAATCTTGAGAAAGTCTAGTCGCCGTTGTGTGAACATTTGCAGCAATTTTTTCTCGCTTTTTTTGCGCAACACATACTTCTAGTACAAGCATCTTCGCATTGTGAAAAACCCATAAACTGACATCTGCAATCAAAAGCATTAAAGTTGACCCATTCCCACCTGCAGACGCATTTTGACGCATCTGCAGCAGACGACTTTTGAAAATATTGTTACAAAAGGTTAAATTACTCATTATGAGCAGTTTCTCCATTGGCCACACTTTTTTTCAACTCTATTTATCAAAGGTTATTTCATTTTCATTTTTAGATATTTTCTTTATTTATTTGTTGTATGTGAGAAAGGGTTTACCAGAACATAAACATCAAGAACGACAGTCGAGCCGCCATATCGCAGTCGGTAACGCTCCAGGGGTCGTGAATTCGAATCAAGGCTCTGCTATTCATTCTTTCAAAAAGTCATTTTAAAAAGGGGTTTTCGTCTTCAACAATAGGACATAATTGTGTCTTTGTTATTGAAGCAAGTTGCGTAGGGGGAACTTAAGTACTGTTCACGTAACCGTTACGTAACCTCTGCAGCAGACGGCTTTTTGAAAACACAATGAAAACATAATGACAAAAGAAGAAATTGCTCAAAATGAGCAATTTCTCCTTTTGCCACAATGTTTTCCACTTTTAGTCATAGGTTATCTATCCAATTATAGAGATTTTCTACTTGTTTACAAAATACGTTTAAAGTCGTCTGGTGCAGAATTGTCGTATGAGGGAAAGGGTTAAACGATTTCGTTCTTAACGGTGACGAGCTCCAGATTATAGATAATGTTGTCAAAGTTTTAAAACAGTTTAAAGGTTGTCTTGAAATATTAGAATCATACTTCTTAGATAAAATACGAAGAACAATTTCACTTTCAAGTACAATAAACATTTAAATATTGATCGTGTAATGCTTCATTTTTACCGGGAAGACATACACTGTAAGCAAACTTGTGTACATTTTTATTGACTTAAATTGACTGTGTTTCAACATTTACTTACAACTTAGTTTTGAACTATTTATTACTTACTTTGTTGTCATTATTAGCATTATTTGCAGAAGTTTCAACATTTCAAAATTGTGATCTCCATCTGGAGTTAAAAGCTCCCCACTTTTTTTGCAGACTTCATAGCTGACGAAATCATGAATATAAAGGTAGAACTGGATCATACGCGATTTCTTCTTTTTATCATATTGTTTCTATATATCTAAATATGCCGTTCATTTACGCACATAAGAACAAATTGTCCCTTCAATATACCCAGATGTTTTAAAGTTTGAAATGTCTCAATGGTATATAAGGGTAATCGGTGATAGGAAATAACGCGTTAAACACTCCCTGTCTCACCTTGCAGAAGCATTTTGACACATAGGCAGCAGACGACTTTCGAACAATTAAGCTAGTTTCTTCTTTTGTCACAATGATTTAATGACTTTTCAATAATGTTACTTTCATTTGTAGCGATATTCTTTAGTTTGGCCAATTTATTCTCAGTGTCGTCTGCAGCATATGTGCTGTTTGGACTTTAATTTGCATAATTGAGCCGAAGCTGGCGATTTTCAGGCGACTCGCATATGAGTGCGGTAAATACTTGGGTGAAACTACACGCATATCTAAAATCTTCATTGTCCGCTTTCAAGTAGTATACAACTAGCAGTAAAATTAGCATTGCAGTCTCCCGGGTATTAATTCAAGCTCTTTATTTCAAGCCTTTCTGCGGAGATGTAATAAGATCCCAAGTCGCCAGACGGAACTTACATTAACCTTTTCACACATACAAGAAATCTGCCGCAGACGACTTTGAAAATATACCGTGTCAAACACCTGAAAAATCTCCATAAAAGATAGCTTAATTGTTAAATAAAGTTAAAAACAGCGTGGCCAAAGGAGAAATTGCTCATTATGAGGAATTTCTCCTTTGGCCACAATGATTTCGAAAGTCGTCTGCTGCTACTGCGTCAAAATGCATCTACGGGTGGTAAAGAGTTTAACATGTCTCGATTGTGTAGTGGTAGAGAGTCCACCTTGAGTGCGGGAGGTTGCGTATTCGATTTCCAGCTGTATCGATTGTGTAGTGGTAGAGAGTCCACCTTGAGTGCGGGAGGTTGCGTATTCGATTTCCAGCTGTATCGATTGTGTAGTGGTAGAGAGTCCACCTTGAGTGCGGGAGGTTGCGTATTCGATCCCCGGCCTTATCGATTGTGTAGTGGTAGAGAGTCCACCTTGAGTGCGGGAGGTTGCGTATTCGATATCCGGCTGTACCATACCCAATTCTTTAAAATGGTAGATATGGCTTTCCCTCCTTGACACTCAGGATTGTGGGGTAAGCATTACGACTAACTAGCTTGTGTCAGGATAGATGGGCCAGGGTCCGGAACTATAACACTTATAAAACGTGCTCCATGCTCAGAAAACATACTCCATGCTCAACTTGAGCACCGACTACGAAAAGTCGGAACTATAAAACCTTTGGAGTACGTTTCAGTTGAGATCGTTAACTGCAAACAAAAGGTGTTCACTTCCGCATTTTGGACCGCTTAATTCATCTATAAGCCGTGCTCTACACTGGTTCAAACGTACTCCAAAACGAACTCAGTGGAGACCGTACTCAAAGTGTTGTATAGTTTGCGAATTGAGAATGAGAACGAATTGAAACTGTTCTCCTGTGAGCATGAATTCTGAGCATGGAGTTGAAAACGTTTCGAATTTTATAGTTCCGGACTCAGAAGTACTAGTAACCTATCCAGGAAACGTCGTTATTTAACTGAAAATTGTTTAAAGCCGTACAATATCATATTAAAAAATCTCCAAAATGACCAATACGGATAGCTAAAGCACGGTTAGGATATCGACTGGTTGTCCAATTTTTAGCTCCACTGGCTGAAAGCCAGTCGAGCTTATGTCATGGCGAATTGTCCGTCGTGCGTCCGTGCGTGCGTGCGTGCGTTAACTTTTTTCCTTTAAACGACTTCTTCTCCCTAACCACTTGGCCAATTTGGTTGAAACTTCATGGGAAGCATCCTCTCAATGTCCTCTACTAAATTCCTTCAATTTTTTTTGATCCATTCAAAATTCTGGTTTCCATGGCAACCGAAAGAAAAAAATAGTGAGAACTTAAAAAATCTTCTTCTCCGAAAGTGTCAGGCCGATTTTCAAATAATTTTGTAGAAATATTCCTTGGGTGAACCTTTATTAGATTCCTTCAAGAAATTTTGATTGGGCGAAAAACATGGCCGCCAGGGGGCGGGGCTTTTTTGCCTTATATAGCTATAGTGAAAACTTAAATAATCTTCTTCTCAAAAAGTGTTCAGCAGATTTTCAAATAATGATGTAGAAATGTTCCGTGGGTGACCCTCTATCAGATTCCTTCAAGCCATGTTGATTGGTAAAAAAACATGGCCGTCACAGGGCGGGGCTATTTTGCCTATATCGGGCTAAAGAGCAAACTTAAAAAATCTTCTCCTCCAAAAGTGTCAGGCCGATTTTCAAATAATTTTGTAGAAATGTTCCTTGTGTGAACCTTAATTAGATTCCTTCAAGAAATGTTGATTGGGCGAAAAACATGGCCGCCAGGGGGCGGGGCTTTTTTGCGTTATATAGCTATAGTGAAAACTTAAAACATCTTCTTCTCCGAAAGTGTTCAGCCGATTTTCAAATAATTTTGTAGAAATGTTCATTGGGTGACCCTCTATCAGATTCCTTCAAGCCATGTTGATTGGTCGAAAAACATGGCCGCCAGAGGGCGGGGCTATTTTGACTTATATGACCATAGTGAAAACTTAAAAAATCTTCTCCTCCGAAAGTGTAAGGCATATTTTCAAATAATTTTGCAGAAACATTCCTTTGGTGACACTCTACAAGATTCCTTTAAGCCATGGTGGTTGGTAAAAAAAATAGCCACCACGGGGCAAGGCTGTTTGGAGATTTTATTTTTGCCTTATGGCCGTGGAGCGATACTGGCTCTCTTGGGCCTCTTGTTTTGTTTCTGTCTAGTTTTAATACATTGAGGTCTGCAAATTAAAATAGTTTTCAGGTTCAAAGTTATGAATGTAACAGTTACTTAATTTTGTATTTTGAGCTTTTTACATGATACGATATTTGTTTTAAAAAGAGTTTTTTTATTTGAAAAAAGAACAAATAGCCGCACACAAAGAGAAGATATTTTTAAACAAGGATTTGTAATTTTGAAAAAAAGCTTTTCCCCCCCCTAAACAATGTATCCTTATACCACGATGTTTTCAAAGGCACACATGCTACACATCATGTCAGAAGTCATCTATCATGCGGAAAGAAGAAAAATCGTTAGAAATCCCATTTTAGTAATATCTTAAAACCTGTAAAACACTTTATATGATTAAAACTCTTTAATAATCGAATTTTCGACCACTTGGTCTTTATCAAGATTAAATAAATACAACAGAAATTTATGTGCAGTCCATCTTTGTTTCGAATAGATCAAGTTGTATTTAAAACCTGTATTTTATTATCTTGTGTTGAAAAAAGACCCGTTCTTACACTATACAGTAATGACGAAGTTGATATGGAACGGCTATACACTCCTACATATAATCATTGACACTGACGTCATTGTTTTGTTTAAAAAATTAATCAAATAAAAAAATGTTATAAACATAGTCATAGCTTCGCAACATGATAGTAAAGCCGATTCACACAATAAGCTTAAAATGGACGTCATGATCACAGCGGCGCTTACACCTGTAGAAAACAATTATTTCCTGCGCATCCATGCTAAGAATCTGAATGGGTAAGTTTCTTGAAACCGTCCTTGACTAATTGGTGATTAGTGCAGATTCAGATCAGACTAAGCCGATGCGCTTGCTGGTCTGAGTCTATGGTTACAATTGCCTTACGGTTTGTTTCTGCCGAGCGCCGTTATCAGGTTTATTTTATAAAGTAATATCTCTATTATCTACATCATGCACATTTTCTAACAACTACCAAAACAGTTACCATTACGCTTGATTTTAATACATGTTATTGTTCTTTAATTCCCCGCTAATGAAGGTACAGATGGACATGCTATGACTCGACTGTTTTTTCTATTTGTTTGGCATGTTGTTTGGCCAACTATTCTTCCTTCTTTCACCATCAAATTGAATTTCATGCAACATAATTTAACCAGTATTTATTCCTTCTTTCGCCATCAAATTTAATTTCATGCAACATAATTTAACCAGTATTTATTCCTTCTTTCGCCATCAAATTTAATTTCATGCAACATAATTTAAGCAGTATTTTTTTTTTCTCCATGAAGGCGAGAAATTTGAACAATGAAATACACTGTACAAATAGAACGCAGAACACATTTGAATGAATGAATAAAAGAATTTTAAGAAGGTAAGAAACAACTCAAAATCATGCTCATTATTGGTACAATATAAATTGGTACAATATAAAGTCGACTAAAATTTCTGTTAGAATTCACAATCGAAGTCATTGTCCTCAAGATACTATATAATTTTAAATTCAAACATTGCATTATGTACATTAAATTGAATTATTTAAAATAAATCACAAAATAAGTGCGGAGTTCAAGTTTTATATACAAAGGGAAACTACTCAATACATACAATTATTTATATTCTTGTAATTATAACCTCCCCTTCATAAAACGTCTCTGTTTGGTAAAGAGAGAGACACGCCCCGTCTGTCGACGTAAACATTATCAATTCCCAACAAGTATCAGAACCCATATACACTACATCTTCCGTGTATAATGTCCGACGCAATTAGAATAGACGCAATCTAGTCCGAAAATCGAATTACGACGGGTTGGTGAATACGGGCCGAGATTTAGTACGGTGACCAGTTCCTACATGCAATCGTATTTGGAGAATCTTCAGCGGACGACATCTGGGAAGATTGTGACGAAATGAGAAATTGTTAAGAATGAAAGCTTCATTCAGTGTGGCGATCACATTAATATTGAAACAAAATCCCACTTTAAAACAACAATATTCCCAAACCCATTTCGTTTGCACGTTAAGACGACCACGCATCGACGTCGTTTTGCTTTCTGACGTTGCTATGTTGATTAGAATTACTCCTGGTGCAGACTATTTTTTTCGAAATGTCCTTTTTTTTTGTTTAAATATTATGGAACAATTAATATGGAATTTCGCTTTTTTCTCTCACAACGTTTGAAGCTTCACGAAAAGATCCACCCCTCGCCCCATTTTTCAGATATTTATTTTTCTGAGACATTTTGAATTTAATTTCAATTGTGTTTATAATATTAATCCATAGTTTGAAAAACTTTTGCCAATTCTACATGTTATGAAGTTTTTTTTTTTAATGCGCCAAATTCGTAATGCTTCAATTGCTCAAAGCATGTAGATCGCTTAATATTCTTTCATTTTTAAATAAATCAGGCTGGAATCCAACCGAGAGGTACACACGATCCATTACATAACAGAGGTGGTCTCTAACGCCTAACACGGGGGCAGTGTTTCACAGAGCGTATTTGAAATAAGGACATACAAATCATCCTCTTTACATGCCAATATAATGGGATGATTCATTTCAGTACCCACAACATAGGATTTGAGTGCCTTATATAGGGGGTTTAGTACCTTATCTCGGTGGTGTAGTGGTAGAGCGTCCTACTCGCGAGCGGGAGGTCGCGTGTTCGATCCCCGGCCGGGTCATTCCACAGACATTAAAAAATGGTAATAATGGCTGCCTTCTTTGGCGCTCACGGTTACGAGGTTAGCATTATGACTGAGTGGCTGGTGTCAGGATAAATGGACCAGTAGTACTGGTAATTTACCCAGGAAACGCCGTGATATAACGGAAGAATTGTTGAAAGCGGCTTAAACCACCAAACACTAGATGAATTATCTAGAGATGTGAGCCATGACGGTCAAAGCGAGGTGTTATTGTACATGGTAAAGGTGACGATTCGTGCGATCCGTTAGTAATTATTCCCTTCGTTTATATGTTTTTGCCCAGTTATCTGCTGTTTCACAGTTGTGGAAAAGGAATAATTCTTAATCTACAGTGAATCGCCAGGTGTTTTTCGGTCTTCCTCTGTTCCCGGTACCCTCTGGAGACCGTTGTATATAGTTTATGCATATTTGAAAAAGGTCTAACCAGAGCTCCTCCTAGATGAAACATAAACAATCAATATTTAGATGTTTATTGTACTGGAAAGTGAAATTATTACTCCGATTGTATCCCAGAATTATGATTTTAATATTCCAAGACAACTTTTGAACAGTTTTTAACCTTTGATTATAATATCTTTAATCAGGAGTTCAGCATCTTTAAATCTGATGTATATCAAATAGTTGGTTACATGTATAAAACACAAACTATTATTAACCCTTTCCTTCATACGACAATACTGCAGAGGACGACTTTGAACATATTTTGTTAAAAGATAGAAAATCTCTATAATTTAATGAATAACCTATGACTAAAAGTGGAGAACATTGTGGCAAAAGGAGAAATTGCTCGTTTTGAGCAATTTCTTCTTTGTCACTATGTTTTCAAAAAGCCGTCTGCTGTAGCGGCGTCAGAAGGCGATTATATGAGGAAAAGAGTTAAACTGTAAACGTAAATACGTTAACTGGTTATCTTAGTTGTGTGTGTGTGGTTTTTTTTCCGGCATGAAATACTCATGCGAAGATTGGAGCTTACTTCTAGTCTAGAATGTGTTCCTCGACTGATTTTTTTTATCTGATTTTTTTTATCTACCTTTAGTCAGAATATCCTAAAATACCATTTCATCGCATTGTAAAATGATTACAGCAGGTGTCTTTTGAAAAAAATACGGCAAGATAGCGATCTACTAAAATTGCGTCTTTTTAATTAACAAGAAATATGCAGCAGACGACTTTGAACATATTCAAAACATTGGAAATCTCTATACTTGAATGGATAACCAATGACTAAAAGTGGAAAACATTGTGGCAAAAGGAGAAATTGCTCATCATGAGCATTTTTTTCTTTTGCAACAATGTTTTCAAAAGTCGTCTGCTTCCGAGGCGTCCGAAAGCGTCTGTATGTGGGAAAGGGTTAACTCTTCGACGCATCTGCAGCAGACCACTTATGACCCATTGTGATTTTTGTCACAATGTTGTCAAGTCTATTCAATAATGCTACGTTCATTCAAAGAGCTTTCCGATAGTTTTGCCAAATCATTCTCGAAGCCGCGACTGCTGTACATTTGTTGCATGTAGAAAAGCTAAACAATGCATATTGAGTGATTAGATCAACTTTATGAAACGTTTTGGGTTTTTAGATAATCATTATGAAACGTTTTGGTTATTTAGAAAAACATTATGAAACGTTTTGGTTATTTAGTAAACACTATGAAACGTTTTTGTTATTTAGATACACATTATGAAACGTTTTGGTTTTTTAGCAAAACATATGAAAGGTTTTGGTTATTTAGATAAACATTATGAAACGTTTTTTTTTAGATAAACATTATGAAAGGTTTTGGTTATTAAGATGAAAATTGTGAAACGTTTTGGTTATTTAGATAAAAATTATGAAACGTTTTGGTTATTAAGATAAACATTTTGAAACGTTTTGGTTTTTCTAGAAAAACATTATGAAACGTTTTGGTTATTTAGATAAAAATTATGAAACGTTTTGGTTAAAAGCCAAATGATTATAATCTTGAGAAAGTCTAGTCGCCGTTGTGTGAATATTTGAATATATTAAAAGTGTTTCTCTATTTCTTTACGCAACACATACTACTAGTACAAGCATCTTCGCATTGTGAAAAACCCATAAGCTGACATTTGCAATCAAAAGTTAACCCTTTCCCACCTGCAGACGCATTTTGACGCATCTGCAGAAGACGACTTTTGAAAACATTGTGACAAAAGGTTAAATTACTCATTATGAGCAGTTTCTCCATTGGCCACACTTTTTCAACTCTATTTATCAAAGGTTATTTCATTTTGAGATATTTTCTATAATTTATGCTTCATGCTTTCAAAGTCGTCTGCTTCAAATTTGTTGTATGTGAGAAAGGGTTTATCAGAACATAAACATCAAGAGGCCGGGAACCTACCTCTGACCATTGTCAACAAGAACGCCGGACAGTCGAGCCGCCATATCGCAGTCGGTAACGCTCCAGGGGTCGTGAATTCGAATCAACGCTCTGCTATTGATTCTTTCAAAATGTCATTTTAAAAAGGGGTTTTCGTCTTCGACAATAGGGCACAATTGTGTCTTTGTTATTGAAGCAAGTTGCGTAGGGGGAACTTAAGTACTGTTCAGGTAACGCAGAAATACAGATAAGCTGGCCGCCGTAAAGAACAGCGTTAAACTCAATCAATCTAAAATTGACAAAGTTTACATCTGAAGTTTTTTTCCTGTAATTTGTTAAAGCTTATGAAAATAATGAAAAGTAACTAAATCATTCAAATTTTACAAGAATTTATTCGAAAAACTGAGAATTGAAGTTCGAGTATATGGATGTTTGACAATTATATTACACATTGAAAAAGAGTCTACTTCTTGCAATTTGGGATCCGATTGCCTCTTCAGTTTGGATACATTTTCCCTTTGAACATTTTCCCTTTTTCCTTTAGACACATTTTGACCCAATAGAAGCAGACGATTTTAGAAAATATCTTGGCCAAAGGTTAAATTGCTCGTGATGAGCAATTTTTCCTTCGGCTACAATGTTTTCAACTTTATTTAACAATTAAGATATATTTTATGAAGATTTTTTAAGTTGTTGTCACTATGCTTTCAAAGTCGTTTGCTGCAGATTTGCATGTGGGAAAGGGTTAAATTTATTTTAGCTTGCCAATGACTTTTATGCTGATTGCATCAAAACAAGACTTTAACGCTTCAGTAGCAATCGCTCGTATATATTTAATGACTGCCTTTAACAGATTAACCTTTGCTTCAGCCAATCAAATTGTCACCTACAAATTCGTTAGGTATCAATAAATTGTATTGCCGTGCAGCTAGAGGTGCTAGTATGTACAGCCTCGTCTGAATCTTTACCGTACACAGATGCAATGAGATCGTAATTCACCTGATTTTGCCCACAACATTTGATTTATGAAGTACGATTTCTCTCTGTCGATTTCTCCAATGACGTCAACTGCGTTGATGCAGATGAGCGCGTTGTTGTAATTTCTACAAATTTTTCTTTCAAAAGCCGAATTACTTTCCTTGTGAAAACAAAGCAAATGCAAATATAAAAGCCCTGCAGTCCATTTAAACATATAAAGATATACCACATTATTGGATCAGCGAACATACTTGCCACGAACGCGAATATCCATGTCAAACCCATGACAAAAGCCAGTTTAATTATAATCAGTAATGTACAGGTACTGGCCTGACCCCGCGCCATTGCACCCTGTCTGTTTGCCCTCGCAATGTGACAAGACGTAAAGACAAAGGAGACGATGTTAAACAACTCAGACAAAGCCACGGGTCCGACGAAAAACAACAGTAAAGCGTACCTCGAACCAATCCAACAAGACCGATCTCCATATAGAGGCTTCAGAACGTAAAACCTGTCACCCACGTTAATATTATCTACAATAGATGCAGTAATTATAATAATCAAAGGCAAACCCCATGCATAGGCGCAATAATAGTACATCCGTCGTGACGATTTAGAGTCCGATCCAGCTGTTATGAACTGTCTGGAAAAGGTCATCCACAAGTCCAGTGCAATAATATTCAACCAGCAAAACGATGAGAGGTAAAAGAAATGAATGGCCACAGCGATAAACACACAACCACCATGGTGCGATTCTGCGAATTCTGCCAGGAGAAACGAGAGTTGGGCAAAAAACAGAGACGTTATCAAACAAAGAAGTATCTTCCCCGGAGTGTTTAGTAACACGGGGAATGAAACATAAACCGTAAAAGTAAGAGCCAAAGAAACAATAGATATGATCAAAGTTATGGTGGAAAGTAATTGCTCGCTACGATCAAAATCAAACATAACTTGTTGTACGTTACAGTTCTTAACGCAGGTATAGTTGTTATCAATACAAATAAACACGTCAGAACCTTCCAGGTAGATTTCCGACAGATTATAAACCCTGTCTAATGGTTTTATAAACACTTCTAATTTGTTTATAAATGTGTACTCCCGTTCGGTATACTTCACGAATGTACAGTTAGTGTGCGTGGTATTCCAGATATTAGCAACCGAACTGTTGCTGGTGTGTAATATACATTTTCCTTTATACGCCATTCTTGGAGGAAAACAGAAAACTGTCCGACATTGATTAGTATACAGATCAAAGATCTCGTCATCTCGACACGTGACAGGAAGTTGGATTGTTGCGCTGCCATTACGCTGTGCTTGGTTGGAATTAAAATCAATTAATATTCGGAAACTGTATCTCGGCTCGGGGCTTATCGTTGTGTTCTTATTGACGAATTCTTGCTGTTGACAATATATTTCATCTTCTTTGAATGAATTGCACATAGCACAATATTTATTTTTGTACATGATCGTCTTGGCGTACACGTATTTCACTGCACTTATAGAACAGTTTCCCTTGATACCCTTTTCAAGCATGTCGATACCAAAATCTTCTGGACAGCTATCAACAACAAGCCTGTTTGGACATAAACGGGCGTGTTGACTTTCCTTTGGTGGCCAATACAGTACGTCACATTGGGAAACGTTTTTCGGTAATATCGTCGTGACCAGTTGCTCGCATTTTATCTCCATATCCCAATGGAGTATATCATAATCCCCATTGCAGAAAGCGCAGTACATATTTTTGTATACTAAATGAGTACTGTTTGAGGTCACAGGCGATTTCAACGTTACACTATGTTCATCCATGGTATTCTCACACTTTAAAGAAAATTCAGCTATGTCTAACCCAGGTTTACACTTGTCAACCATTAGATATCCGAAGTCCGCTTGCCTTATATATTCTTTGTCTGACACACAAGACATCAACGATGGCAACACAGTCTGTGTTATTCTAGGCGCGTAACCCTGACAACAATCATTGTTAATGGTACAAATTCCGTCACAGTAGCAACTTTTAACTGGGTATGACGTCATTTCCTCATTCAAACACTGGCTCATTTTCTGACAAAATTCACTTCCGTCTATGAATATGTCTTGTGAATATAATGGATAAGCGTCGTCTTCCGGATAGTAATATTCTTCGGCATGGACAACAAAACTACTTAAAACAATGCCGACAAACACAATCACGAATGTGAAATCCATATTGATAAAGTCGAATATTTTTAGCCAGACGAGCACAGAAAACCTTCGAATTGTTACAAATATGCTTATGTCATTATAATATATGCGTATAACGTTGAATAACTTCTCAAATCCGGCTAATAACTACTAAATGATGCATTTAATACACAGTACAGCAAAGTACAGCAAGTACTTTATACTTTTGAGTAGCGTAACGTCTAATTTTTCAACATAATTGTTTTAACGAAGATCTGTAAAAATGCACTGAATAAATTCCTCTCACATCGGCAAAGTTAACCCCGTCTATTTGCTGCTGAAAAAGTAAATTTTCTCGAAGAAAAACCTCGCCGTTATCTACAACTTGAGAGATAGTAAATGATGTATCACTCCGCGTGTTTCACGTCTTTCCTCACTTTCAGAGTGCCAGAATGTTTATATTATCATCGTTGTCTGTATTCTCGAAAATGTTTTATTTGTCTATAATTCTCGATCGAGATATCTTCCGGAATATATTCTGCTCTAAGACTGTGTAAACAATGTTGAGATGATATCGTAAACAAATTTCCATACCAAAGGAATTAGACCTTTTTTTCCAATTAGTTTCTCTCAGACTTTACACAAGATTTCTAGACTTTAAACAAATGAACCGCTTTTCTGTCGTATGGGTGACTAGTGAAGCGGCACGATCACGTCAGAGTCTTCACCGTACGCTTGCATGTAGCATAGACCCAGAGGAAATTCCTGATTAAATCACGTTTATATTCCTTTGTGTGACCCAGTTACGAAGATTCCACAAAACCCCTTATTCCAAGATGTGGCTCAAACATTGTTGTACAATTTAATTCACCAGACCGGCGTTCTTATTCCCTTCTTTT